>JAHRHZ010000222.1:146987-164311 GCA_024137785.1 Ginglymostoma cirratum
TACTGAGGGAGTGCGGCACTGTCGGAGCGTCAGTGCTGAGGGAGCGTTGCACTGTCGGAGCGTCAGTGCTGAGGGAGCGCCGCACTGTCGGAGGGTCAGTACTGAGGGAGTGCGGCACTGTCGGAGCGTCAGTGCTGAGGGATTGCGGCACTGTCGGAGGGTCAGTGCTGAGGGAGTGCCGCACTGTCGGAGGGTCAGTGCTGAGGGAGTGCGGCACTGTCGGAGCGTCAGTGCTGAGGGAGTGCTGCACTTGAGAATGTCAGTGTTGACGGAGTGCCACACTGTCGGAGCGTCAGTACTGAGGGAGTGCTGCATTGTCAGAGGGTCAGTACTGAGGGAGTGCCACACTGTCGGAGGGTCAGTACTGAGGGAGTGCCGCACTGTCGGAGGGTCAGTACTGAGGGAGTGCCGCACTGTCAGAGGGTCAGTACTGAGGGAGTGCCACACTGTTGGAGGGTCAGTACTGAGGGAGTGCCGCACTGTCGGAGGGTCAGTACTGAGGGAGCGCCGCACTGTCCGAGGGTCAGTGCTGAGGGAGTGCCGCACTGTCAGAGGGTCAGTACTGAGGGAGTGCTGCACTGTCGGAGGGTCAGTGCTGAGAGAGTGCCGCACTGTCGGAGGGTCAGTGCTGAGAGAGTGGGCACTGTCGGAGGGTCAGTACTGAGGGAGCGCTGCACTGTCGGAGGGTCAGCACTGAGGGAGTGGGCACTGTTGGAAGTGCCATCTTTCAGATGAGACATTAACTTAATGCTTCATCTACTCTCTCAGGTGGACCCACATGCTTCCAAGCAGAGCAGTGGGGAGCACTCTGGTCTAACTTGATCCTCCAATAAAATCACATAACCTGCTTACTTCCTTACTGTGGGGCCTTGCTGTGTATAAATTGGCTGCTGTGTTTCCAATATTACAGCCTTGCCTACACATACAAAAAGGATTTCATTGGCTGTAAAGAGTTTTGGGACATTCTTAGTCAAAAGTCGCACACTGGGTCAGTCTACGAGACTTGTAGTTCTGACAGATTTGCCATGGGAACAGACTGCTTTGAGTTAGTTCTGCGGATATCTGTGACAGCACGTTATGAGAGAAAGGGAGTGTGAAACTAAATTTCTCCACTTTGACAACCCTGTGGGGGAGATAGTACTGTTGGGAACAAACTAAAATATATTACTGGCAGAGTCAGGCTTGCAAAGATATGATCGGGGACAAGATTACAAACATATCTGAACTCAAATTTAGAAGGAACAGAGCTGGAAGCCTGAGAGTGAGTTAACCCAGTGAGTTAAACTCCCCTGATCAGCAAGTCTCTTCAGACATTGTGAAGATAAATAGAAATGACATTCTTCTGTTTGTAGAGAGCAAATCTATTGAAGATACAATCTTGTCAGTGGATATCCTGGTTGTACCTATCCAGGTCTCAGAAAAATCTGAGACTTATGGGCACAATTATAGAGATAAGATTTAGATAAGATCTGGATGTTTTTCTTAGGTTTTATTTCTGCTGCTGTTTTTTCCAAAATTCTGGTTTTGTAACCAAGATGGCGCCAGCTTGGCAACTTTGTACACTTTTCACTACACTTCTGTATACTTGTACTTGAGCACATGTGCCAAAAAATGTAATTCTAATTCAAACTCAGGGGTTTCCAAACATATTGGGCCCTCAGAATGACCCTGCCTGAGATTCAGAGAGGTCACAGAGATGAAGGGACATTTTAAAAAAGTTCCTCTCTTTATTTAACAGGTTTCTATAAATACATTTTAAAAAGCCAATGAGGATAGATAGACCCAGCCATGATCAAGTCTGGTGATTGCTAATGGATGGAAACTTTAATAAAAGGCCCTCACTTGAACTGAGAAAAGCTTTCCTGCAATAAATGAGTGACTCACTATCACATTTTCCAACTTACAGCCAAAGAGAGACAGATTAACCCAACGTTCACCAGCATCCAGTGTGTGAACCTGGTCACCACCTGTGCCAGCCCCTCTTTCTCACACTGCCCCTCATTTCACAGTATCCTTCCCCCCCAACCCATCCTCACTTCAGTAAAGCACCTCCTCCTCCCACCCAACCACAGTGCCCTGCCTTGCCTCTTGGTGTATGCTGCTCCCTTTACTCCCTCCCAACACTCGTTGTATCCTGGTCCTTACCCTCACCCCTTCTCATTGTGTCCTGCACCCCCCAATACTGCATTCTGCCCTCACCTCCTTTCCTCCCATCTACGTCCTTCCTGTCCCCCTCATTACCTCCAGTCTCCACATAATCTTCTTGTGAAAATTGTTGAAAAGATGCAGAGTCTTTCTTTTTGTTCTGCGAGAGAGGGGTTATCCTGGTCAAGTCTCAGTTATATTATTAAATGATATAACTTAAAGTTATATCTTAAACCTGATAATCATTCCGTTAGTAACCTGCCCAGCTGCCAATGTGTGAACTTCCAAAGTGATTTTAATTCTTTGTTACTGCCTTACAAGATTGTTGTAAATTAATTTTCTTTCATTTTTATGTCCTGTTCATGGCAAGTGTTAATATATTTATCCGTTATCTTCTCTAACCCCTCTCTCCTTCACCTTTCTGTGTCACTTCTTCCAATATTCAGTGTGCACAGTGTTACTGGAAAGGGCTGCAATGGAGAAGGGCAAATCCCAGAATCCCCTGTGCTCATGAAAGCCACCTATTAAAAGGTAGGTCTGGTAATTAAGAAAAGCATATTGCCATAGGGGTTAGGGTCTGCTAACTCATATACTACTCTTCTAGCAGAGTTTTTACACCTGAAGAGAGCAGTGAAGATTTGACCCGCACCTTGAATTCTAAAATTCTCAGCTTCATGTTCAAACCCCTCGATGTCTCACTGCTCCCTGGCTCATCTTCTCAAAGCCCGCGGCCCTCCCTCCATGAACTCTGCACTGCTCCAGTTCTAGCCTCCTGTTCATTCAGATTTTGGTCATTGTTGGTTGTGCTTTCAGCTATCCAAGCTGTAATGTAGCTGACCCTAAGCCTCCCTCCTCCTTTGGGATGCTGCTAACTGGCTGACTTTCTGACCAGGACCATTGCTCATTCTGTAGCTTTGTATTACACTGCAGTTTTGGATTCAAGACAGACCGTCAAGGAGCAGGCATAGTCAAGAACTGTCTTCAAGCTTAGAGATCAAGGTAACACAATTTATTATCCATTCATACTAAATACTGCTACACATAGAAACATTGATATACCAGGTTCTGATTTATGGTCATATTAAATAAGGGCTACTCTGTGGTCTTTGTATATTCATTTTTATGTGCTCTCAAGATCTTGCTCTCCTATTCTAGCCTGACAAAGAATAGTCTGGTGTACTCTTCTCGAGGAGCCTAACTCTGGGCTCACTCTGTGCCATTTATGCTCTGTAATGTGCAGTTGCATGACATCATTACAAGGTTTCTCCAGGCTCCTGAAGCCCTTCCACATTAGTCAACTCCCCTGATATCGCCTCCTGTGGCCCAGTGTTAAATTTGTGTTTGACTAGTCTCCCATGAAGCTCTTTGGAAATTCAAGCTGGTATCATGCAATAGAAACAGAAACAGAAGTTGCTGGAAAAGCTCAGCAGGTCTGGCAGCATCTGTGAAGAGAAAATCAGAGTTAACATTTTGGGTCTGGAGACCCTTCCTCAGAGCAGATGGTAGCTCGGAAAATGTCAGTTTATATGCAGAGATAGGGTACGGGGAGGGGTAAGGAGTAAATGATAGGTGGGGATAGAGCCCGTAGAGAGAGAAAAACAGTTGGACAGACATAGGAGTGGATAATGATCTGGCTGGGAGGGTGAATAGTTGTTAATGGGGACTATTAGTGACTAACAACAGATAGTGTAATGGCAGGCTATGTGATAACAAGGCCTGGTGTGCGGGTTTGGGGGGTAGGACTTGGGAGAGTTTAGACCCTAAACTTATTGAACTCCATATTGAGTCCGGAGGGCTGCAGGGGTCCCCAAGCGTAAGATGAGATGTTGTTCTTCCAGCTTGCATTAAGGTTCGCTGGAACATTGCAGCAAGCCGGAGACAGAGATGTTAGCCAGGGAACAGGGTGGTGCATTAAAGTCGCAGGCAACAGGTAGCTCAGGGTCTCTTTTATGAGCAAAGTGTAGATGTTCTGTGAAGCAGTTACCCAGTCTATGCTTCGTTTCCCCAATGTAGAGGAGACCACATTGTGAGCAGTGAATGCAGTAACTAGATTGTGGGAAGTGCAGGTGAAGTGTTGCTTCACCTGGAACCTATGTTTGGGGCCTTAGATACCGGGGGGGGAGGAGGTAAATGGGCAGGTATTGCACCTTCGCCGGTTACAGGGGAAGGTGCTGTGGGGCTGTGGGGAGGCGTTGAGAGTGCAGGAAGAGTGGACCACGGTGTCCTGAAGGGAATGGTCCCTGTGAAAGGCGAACAAGGGAGGGGAGGGGAATATGTGTCTGAGGGATAGGAAATTTGCTACTAAAGCAGAAATATCATTGCCAGTTATGAATATTCTACCGCCCTTTGACAGGACAACCAGGCACAATCTTTCATTTTGTATTAAGATCTTGCTTCAAGAAAGTCTGGTTAAACTGTATGGATGTATGCAGAGCTAGCTTGAGCACTGTGCCCAGATCTCCCTTCCTCAGAACCCTGCTGGGAGGACACTATTGTGAGGAAAGGCTGGAGAAATGGATTTCTCAATTTAATCTGAGATGTGTCTATACTCTCTAGAGTTCAGAAGAATGAGAGGTGATGGAACGGAGGTGTGTAAAATGCTAAAGGAGCTTGATAAAGTAGATGTAGAGAGGATGTTTCCTCATGTGGGGCAATCTAGAACAAGCGGTCATTGTTCTAGGCTGAAGGGTGGCAGATTTACGACAGAGACAAGGCGAAATTACTTCTCTCAAAGGGTCAGGAA
Organism: Ginglymostoma cirratum; assembly: GCA_024137785.1. NCBI lineage: Eukaryota > Metazoa > Chordata > Chondrichthyes > Orectolobiformes > Ginglymostomatidae > Ginglymostoma > Ginglymostoma cirratum. The sequence continues at coordinate 151,876 of JAHRHZ010000222.1, forward strand.
TTCACTCCTCCAGAGTGCGGTGATTGCTGGGTCATTAAGTATATATAAGGAGGAGAGAGACAGATTTTTAACTAATTAAAGGGTTATGGGGAGTGGGCAGGAAAGTGGAGTTGAGGCTGAGATTAGCCATGATTGTATTCAATGACAGAGGAGGCTCGAGGGGCTGAATTGCTTCATCTTGCTCCCAGTCCTCTTGTTCTTATATTCATACACAGCAGGTCCACATACAGGGATTCTGTAAGACTGTAGCCCAGACAGACTATCTAGACTTACAATCAAACTATAAATGACACAGGGCCATTAAAATAAACTGTTGAATGAGCAGAATATAAATCTGTCTGTCCAGGAACAGGAAGAGGTCATTCAGCTCCTTGAGATTGTTCAGTTATCCATTTTATAAAAATGTATTAATGAGATCAGGGCATCGCTGGCTGGGTCAGCATTTCTTGTCTGTCCCTAGTTGCCCCTTGAGAAGGTGGTGGTGAGCTGCCTTCTTGAACTGTTGCAGTCCATGTGCTGTAGGTTGACCCACAATGCCCTTAGGGAGGGAATTCCAGGATTTTGACCCAGGTACGGTGAAGGAACAGTGACATATTTCCAAGTCAGGATGGTGAGTGACTTGGAGGGGAACTTGCAGGAGTGATGTTCCCATATATCTGCTGCCCTTATCCTTCTAAAAGTCATGAGTTTGGAAGGTGCTTAGATAGTACGTTTCATGGTAACTGTACGGAATCTCAACAACATTTATCTGTCTCTGTTCCATAGGTCTCGTTACCTTTGGCTGATAAGAGTTTAGTGACTCAGCCTATCATTTTAAACTATCTGTTATCCTATCTCTAACCAATTTCCTGAACTCCACAATTAGATTCCAGTCTGTAACTCACTCCCGGGTATCTGTTATTCTATATATAAACCCCACCGAGCCCCTTGATTAGATTCCAGTCTGTTAACTCCTGCGGAATTTGTTAGTCTCTCTCTAGAATTCCTGTGCACTCTTTGATTAGATTGCAACTCTCTGTTTATTTTTTTCACACTTTATTTTGTTCATATGAAATACTGACCTGGGTGTGTGCAAATCTGTTCAAGGGGGGTTGTTATCATCAAGCCATTTTATAGACTGCCTCTGGCCAACTGGAAAAATCCCCTGAGCCATTTCCCCCAAACCAGAAGCCTGACAGCTCAGTGCAGCAGGGATGGTCAGTACAACTGGAATATTTCTGTCTCTGGTTAACCACCCGTCGCTCAAGTCATCCCTGTATCAGACACTTTTACGGGAAGCCTGGCCGCAGATGGAGAATGGGTCAGTCCATTCCTGCTTCTAAAGAGTTTCACTGTAATGTTTACTAAATAGAAACAGCAGTTTCCCAGACTCCCCATGTGTCAAAACCTGGCTTTGGAGAGCATCTGTCAACGCATTGCCTATAAATACACCTCAGGGACCTAACTGACGTGAATATATATGTGCGCAGCTTTTTATAGTGAGGATTAGATTAGAGCTTTCTTTTTGGTTCAAGCATTTGCTATTTATAACAGTGACAATGGATGGGCTTCAAGCACGTGGCAGTGATAAATGTAATTCTTCATTCAGGCTGAAACCTGCCAGGAAAACTGACAGGGACCCAAGACAGGTATTAGGAGTTGGGAGCCCAGTCCTCAGAGCTAGGGCCTGGATCTTCAGAGTTGGAGTTAAGGGCCTTGGATTGGGGTTCAGGCCTTGAAATAAGGGCTGGGCCTTGGAGCTGGGGCCTGGGTCCTTGGATTTTGGGTTTGGGCCTTGGAGCCGGTGACTGGCGCCTTGGATTTTGGCCTTGGGCCTTGGAGCCGGGGGCTGGGGCCTTGGATTTTGGCCTTGGGCCTTGGAGCCGGGGGCTGGGGCTTTGGATTTGGGGTTTGGGCCTTGAAGCTGGGAGCTGCAGCCTGGCATCTAGGACCTGGGCCTAAGGCTAATGTTAATGTTGCCAATTCATATTGAACGATTTTGGAAGAGTAAGAGATAATTTTATCATAAGATACATGATTGTGAGGAGGATTGATGAGGGTGGGGAGGTTACTGGGAGGATGTTTCCCTGAAAGGAATCAAAAGAAAGTGTCTCCCTTATGAAATTGAGATATTCTCCTCTCACAGGATGTTAGTCTGAGGCTAGGTCATTGGAACAAGGCCACGTTTGAGAGATATCTGATATACAAGTCAAGAGTTGTGTGGAGCAGGAAGCAGACTGGAGTTGAAGCCATAATCAGACCAGCCACATTGTATTAAATGATGGTGCAGCCTTGAGGGTCTGAAAGGCCTACTCCGACTCTTAGTTCTTTGTCACCTGCATCCTCATGGCACCTCAACTTCCTATAACAATCGAAGCAAACAAACTCTTCTTTATCCCAATTGGGACTTTCTCGACTTAATTTCCCAAAATCCAGTATTTTTCAAACCAGTAACCAGGAGTTGAAAGAAAATTGGAAAGAACCTGCAACCATGATCTAACATCTTTCTGCAGCTCTTTAGCTTTGAATCTGCAGCAGACACTGGAGAATAACCTTTGAATCTTGGAGACTCCCAGATCCACGGACGGTTGTCTACTTGACCTGTGGATGTGTCTGAGGCAACAACTGAGCTGAGGCTGGGCTGGAGCTAGGCCCAGAACAGAGCCTGAAGTTGAAATTCTAGCTGGGTAAGGCCTCAGGCTTCCTTGATACATTTGTGATGGACAGATGGTTTTGGCCATGCGGGGTTTTATTGCTAATCCCCATGTGGGACTTATCTTATTGAAATGGGATCATATCATGAGATGTGGTTGTCACTAGCTGACCCATATTCATGGCCTGTTCCTAATTGCCATGACTAAGCTTGTGGTGAGCGACTTTCTTAAACATTTGAGCAAGGAGCAAGAGTAGGCCACTTGGCCCTTCCAGTCTGCTCTGCCATTTAAGAAGATCGTGGCTGATCTGATTTTAACCTCAACTCTTTATTCCTGCATATCACTGATAAATCTTTCTTGTCATCAAAAGTCTGTCTACTTCTGCCTTCAAAATATTAAAAGATTCTGCATCCTCTGCTTTTGAGGAAGGGAATTCCAAAGGCTCACAACCCTCTGAGAGAAATGTTTCCTCATCTCTGTTTTAAGGGGTGACCCTTATTTTTAAACTCTAACCGCGGCAAGTCCATTAGGCATGATTGGTATTAGGGAGGGAATTCCTGGATTTTGACCCAGCGACAGTGGAGGAACAGCAATATATGTCCAAGTCAGGATGGTGAGTGACTTGGAGGGGAACTTGCAGGGGGTGGTGTTCCCATGTATCTGCTGCCCTTGTCCTTCTGGATGGAAGTGATTGCGGGTTTGGAAGGTGCTGTTTGAGGATCTTTGGTGAATATCTGCAGTGCATCTTGTAGATAGTACACACCGCTGCTACTGAGTGTCGGTGGTGGAGGGAATGGATGCTTGTGGATGTGGTGCCAATCAAGCGGAGGCTGCTTTGTCTTTGATGGTGTCAAGTTTCTTGAGTGTTGTTGGAGCTGCATTCATCCAGGCAAGTGGGGAGTATTCCATCACACTCCTGACTTGTGCCTTGTAGATGGCGGCCAGGCTTTGGGGAGTCAGGAGCTGAGTTACTTGTTGTAGGATTCCCAGCCTCTGACCTGCTCTTGTAGCCACTGTGTTTATGTGGCAAATCCAGTTGAGTTTCTGGTCAATTGTTAAATGAAAAAAATATATTTTATTCATAATAAAAATCTTTATGTACATACATAATCACTAGAGCAGTTTGGTTCTGTATAGTCTTTGCACATTGCGAGCAAACAAACATTGGGGGTTGACTTTCTCTACAGTTACAATAAATGCAAAAGCATTTCTTTCTTGTACAAGATTCTACTTACATATATTTGAGGAATGAGGAGGGTCCGATAACTGAATAGACCCCCATTTCCCTTCAGCAGGAAGACCTCAGACCGTGGTCTTTACCCACTGCGCCTTGGCAGCAGCTGCCCCAGGCTTTAAAGCGTCTCTCAGCACATAGTCTTGGATTGTGCCAGTCTGCAACATTCAGTCAGGGTCAACTCCTTGCTCTGGAAGATCAACAAGTTTCGGGCAGAGCAAAGAGCGTCTTTCACTGAGTTGATGGTCCTCCAGGTGCAGTTGATGTTTCTCTCGGTGTGCGTCCTAGGGAACAGACCGTAGAGCACAGAGTCCTGTGTCACAGAGCAACTCGACAAAACCCACTGCATCTCCCTCCCGACTTCCTTTGCAAAGGCACATTCCATGAAGAGGAGTGTGACTGTCTCTATGAACCCGCCCCACCACTCCACTACACCACCCCACCCCCCACCCCCCCGGCCGCTTTGAGGGCAGCGTTCGGTGGCTCAGACCATCCGGGTTACATAAAGGATCTCACAGATAGTGCCCTTCTCACCACAAGCCAAGTGATGTCCTGGTGCTTGTTGGAAAGTTCTGGTGATGGGGCATTCTGCCAAATGACTTTGACAGTCTGTTCAAGGAACAACCCGACAGAATCCACCCTCTCTTTTTCCTGCAGGGTCTCGAGGATGCTACATGCTGACCATTTCCTGATGGACTTGTGCTCAAAAGTGTTCCTCTTTGTGAATTTCTCCACAAAGGACAGGTGACACAGAACAGTCCGACTACTTGGAGCAGTGGCAGTGGCAGATAGAGTATAATACGGGAAATTGTGAGGTTATGCACAATGGCAGGAACAATCGAGGCACACACTATTTTCTAAATGGGGAAAGGCTTCAGAAATCTGAAGCACAAAGGGACTTGGGAGTCCTAGTTGAGGATCCTCTTCAGGTTAACATGCAGATTCAGTTGACAGTTGGGAAGGCAAATGCAATTTAAGCATTCATGTCAAGAAGGCTGGAATACAAGAGAAGGAGTGTACTGCTGAAGCTGTATAAGTCTCTGGTCAGACTGCATTTGGAATATTGTGACCAGTTTTGGGCACCTCTTCTAAGGAAGGATGTGCTGGCCTTGGAGGGGGTCCAGAGGTGGTTTACAAGAATGATCCCAGGGAGGAAATGCTTGTCATATGAGGAGCGAGTCAGTGCTCTGGGTCTGTACTCAATGGAGTTTTGAATGCTATGGTAGGATCTCATTGAAATTTACAGAACACTGATAGGCCTGGATAGAGTGGAGGTGGAGAAGATGTTTCCACTAGTAGGAGAGACTAGGACCTGAGGGCACAGCCTCAGAGTGAAAGAATGACCCTTTAGAACTGAGATGAGGAGGAATTTCTTCAGCTAGAGGGTGGTGAATCTGTGGAACTCATTGCTGCAGAGCTGTGGAGATCAAGTCGTTGAGTGTATTTCAGACAGAGATAGATAGGTACTTGATTAGTAAGGGGAGCAAAGATTCCTGATCACAATAGAATTGATTTCGAAGTAGTGTTTGCAAGGAAGAAGCACAAAGTAGCAGGATTTAGATAAGACTGGTATCAATGGGATGAGCCGGAGATGGTTACAGGGTACTGCACAGATGTTTTAATGGAGAAAATGACTGACAATCATTGGGAGCTAATGTGTTAGAGAACCAGCTTATACCTATAAGGAATAAGAACTCTACTCACAAACACAGGTGGAATTGATGACAGAGAGGGAACAGCGTAAGAAAGCCTAACAGGCAGTAAGAACTACAAAAAGCAACATAAAAAGAAGCAGAGTGTATAAAAATCAGCACAAATCCTTTCTTTACAACAATTATATCAGGAAAATATAGGCAATTACAATTAATGTGGGGCACTTGGAAATTGATGACAGTGTCACCATCAGTAAAAGGGAGGAATGAAGACTGTGTTGGTAAATGACTTTGTTGTATTTCAGACAGAAATAGTTGAGAGAGTATTCCAGACATCCCAAGGCAATGAAGAGGAATCTGGGACAAGGAATTGCCAGATTAAATTGCCAAGGAGCTAGCTCTGATGGAGCTGGATCAGTGTCAAGGACTCTTCATGTGTAAATAAAGGGTGATGTGATCATGGGATACCAGTCTCTGTGGAGATATTTTGGCCCTTACTACACACTTCTACAGGGCACAAGTCAGGAGTGGGATGGAATACTCCCCGCTTGCCTCAATGAGTGCAGCCCCACTATCACTCAAGAAGCTCGACACCATCCAGAACAAAGCAACCTGCTTGATTGGCATCAATTAAATAATTACACAGAATCCAGGTTACCATCTCCAAGTCACCCTTTAATTCTCTGTGTACAGTACATGGACTTTGATCAGCCAGCTCAGGACCAGTCCTGGAGTGAAGGGGCTTTCTGACACTCCTGTTTATATCTGTCAGCCAGGACCCCCTGATTGGCCCAGGTTAACAACCCCAAACAGGGAACTCGTACTCAACAAGATCCAACCTTGGCCAACCTTGTTCCAATCACTACACACCACATCCACTGTCACTGGGTCAAAATCCTGGAATTCTCTCCCTAAGGGCATTGTAGGTCTACTGACAGCACATGGACAGCAGCGATTCAAGAAGTCAGCTCACCAGCACCTCCTCAATGGGCAACCAAGCATGTGAAATAAATTAGGGATAGTAAGAACTGCCGATGCTGGAGTCATACATAACACAGTGTAGAGCTGGATGAACACAGGAGGCCAGGCAGCATCAGAGGAGCATGAAAGTTGATGTTTTGGGTCGGGACCCTTCTTCATTTTTCTGAAGAAGGGTTCCGACCCAAAATGTCAACTTTCCCGCTCCCCTGATGCTGCCTGGGAAATAAATTATCCCTGTTCTATATTTATTTATCACATTTCGAATCAGCAACAATTGATTTTCTTTTTGACAAAACAATTTAAAAGACAGAAATAAGAGTTGATCTCAGAAGATGCTGCCAGACAAAATGACCCACTCCTTCTCCCACTGCCCCTATTTCTTGCTGCGGCCCAGTGAATGGATCTTACGAAACTCTCTGCTTATTCGGGTTAGTTTACAGGCGTTTTAGCCCTGACATTTAGTGGATTTCTCCTCTCGCTGTTATCAGAGTACCTTTGTCAGATTGCAGAGTGTTCGTGTGAGTTGCTTGTGAATGCTGATGGGCAAGATTGAGGAAACAGCTCTGTGTGAACCGTCCCAATCACCTGGTAACCCCAGCTACTGGCTCAGGCAGTGGAAAATGTATCAACACTGGGCTGGATTCCAGCATTTTATCTTTGGTAATGTTCCCTTGTTGGTCAAATCAGAAACACCACACGATACAGTACTATGCTTTACAGCAGCAATTAGAAGCCAATAGAGTAGGAACATGAATAAAACAAGGATACGTTTTTAACCCAATCTCCTTTGGGGTGGTTTTCAGCTTCTCTCTCTCTTTCTTTCTCTCCCTGTCTTCCCCAACCCAATCCCCTACATCCACACCCCTTCCAGCTGCACCCAATCTCAATACTTCGGGTTGAAGAGTTTTGTCACATCAGCTCCAGACTGAGACTGAGACCTTCAGACACTATCACTCATCCATCTCGCTCCTGTGCCCTACCCTACCACACCCCCACACCCAGCTCATACTGTATTATGGACATTTGCAATAGAAACGCATTCTCAGTGATGGTAAGCTTACAAAATAAGCCCGTAAGATTCTTAGGGGCTTGACAGGGTAGATGCCAAAAGGTTGTTTCCCCTTCTGGAAGAGTCTGGTACCAGAGCGTGTCATCTCAGAATAAGAGGTCACCTCGCTAGGGTAGGGGTGAAGCAGATTTTTTTCTCTGAGGGTGGTGAACCTGTGGAATTCTTTACCGGATGGGGCTGATGACGTTGGATTGTTAAATATATTCATGGCTGTGATAGACACATCTGTAATCATTAATGAAATCAAGGGTATGGGACAGTGGAGATGAAGGTTATCAGATGAACCATGATCTCAATGATTGGCAGGACAAAATCAATGGGCTGAATGGCCCACAACTGCTGCTATGTCTGATGATCTTACAGACCGTGAAACTATTATCCATTGTGGTTAAAACCCATATCTTCACAAATGTCCTTCAAGGAAGACAATCTGCTGTCCTTATTCAATCTGGCCTGTGTGTGACTCCAGACTCATAGCAATGTGGTCGGTTCTTAACTACCCTCTGAAGTACCCTCGAGAGCCACTTGCTTCAACAGCAACTTGTCACAGACATCTCACAAAACAATAGAAAATGGAAATACATCAGCTGGCAGTGAGACGCCCATTGCCTGGGCAGTAGCAGACAGGAGTCACACATTTCTTTTCAGTTACTGTGTGTTGTTTAGGTACAGGAGCTGACACTGAGATACACACACACACACACACACACACACACACACACACACACACACACACACACACTCATTCACAGACACAGACTCACACACACACACACACATAGACAGACATACACACACACTCACTCACTCGCACACACTCACTCACACACACACGCACACACACATAGACAGACATACACACACACATACAAATACATTCACACACACATGCACACAGACAGACATACACTTACAGACACACGCACACACAGACAAGTACAAAGAAACACGCACACACAGACAGACATGCAGACACACGCACACACACACGCACACAGACGCACACACACACGCACGCAGACACACACACACACACACACACGCATGCAGACACACACACACAGACAGACAATCATACAGTCAATTTTCCCCTTTCCCCAGGCTGAGCTCTAATTATAAGCAATGACACGGAAATGCATTTCCTCTCCATATGTAGATAGAACATAGACCATAGAACAATACAGCACAGTACAGGCCCTTCAGACCACGATGTTGCACCGAACTTTTACCCTAACTCTAAGGTCTATCTATCCTCCACCCCTACCTTATACTATCATCCATATACCTATTTAATAGCTGCTTAAATGCCCCTAATGACGCCGACTCCACTACCCTCTCCGGCAATACATTCCACGTTCCTACCACTCTCTGAGTGAAGAACCTACCTCTGACATCTCCCCTATATCGACCTCCACTCACTTTAAAACTATGCCCCCTCGTAATAGGTACCTCCACACTAGGAAAAAATCTCTGGCTGTCCACTCTATCTATATTTGTGATCATTTTGTACACCCATGTTTATCCCCTTCTCCTGCCCCCACACCTTTGTCGTGTGCAGAATGTCACCAACTCTCTTCACAGACTGGATCTCAAAAGCACTTCCATATTTAACAAACATTCACTGAGTAATCATTGCACAAACATGGTGTATTGGATAGATCAATGTATTTACTCAGACAGCTCATCTTTCCCTCTCCCCGGCCTCTCAGCTGTTTGCCTGCTGGATCTGTTGTATTTCAGAATTTTTCTAACACTGAGCTGGACACCCAGCACAGGGTTACCTCAGAGTATGCACATTGCGGTTCGTGCTGAGGATTTGGCGCAGGGTGAGGGAGGGTCGGTTGGATAATATTGTCTAACTTGTTGCAAGGTAGTCATGCATCGTGTACGGGGTTTCAGGAAGAGAATGGCAGGATTTGGAGAGGGTCTTTGTATTAAAAGCACTTTGGTGATATTGGGATTTCACTGGGATGAGGAGGAATCTTTTGCAGGTCGGATTGCAATGCTTTAAGGTTGTCTCTGAGTCGCCACAATGCCCTGAGGTTGTGGGAGGGTTTTTGGGTATTTTGTTGTTGTTGTTCTTCAGTTGCCGCTGGCGGTGCTGCTGTCTCATGCTTGGTTTGGCAGAGCTGTGTGTTAAGTGGGTGACGACAACACAGGCAATTCAGGGCAGGCTCAGAGGTCCTGGGCATTGAGTATCTGCAGCAGAGACACAAGCTTAAAGTCAGGAGCTGTGCTGATGCGCTGAGAAAAATGCTGCAACACAGCGATCACAGAATACATTGTGTTATTCCAAATTCAGGCAAAGATTTCACTACAGCACTGTAGAAGAAACTGTATTGTGTATCTAACCCTGTGCTGTCCCTGTCCCTGGGAGTGTTTGATGGGGGACAGTGTAGAGGCAGCTTTACTCTGTATCTAACCCCGTGCTGTCCTTGTCCTGGGAGTGTTTGATTGGGACAGCGTAGAGGGAGCTTTACTGTGTATCTAACTCAGTGCTGTCCCTGTCCCTGGGAGTGTTTGATGGGGACCGTAGAGACCATAAAACCAAATGAGATTGGAGCAGAATCAGGCCCTTCAGCCCTTTGAGTCTGCTAACTATTTGATCATGGCTGATATGTTTCTCAACCCCATTCTCCTGTTTTTTCTCCATAACCCTTGATCTCGTTACTAATCAAGTACCTATCTATCTCTGTCCCAAAGACACTCAATGATGTGCCCTTCACAGGTCTCTGCAGCAATGAGTTCCACAGATTAACCACTCTCTGGCTGAAGAAATTCCTCCTCATCTCAGTTCTACAGGGTCATCCCTTCACTCCGAGGCTGCGCCCTCAAGTCCTAGCCTCTCCTTCTAGTGGAAACGTCTTCTCCACATCCACCCTATCCAGGCCTCTCTGTAAGTTCCAATCAGAACCCTCCCTCATCCTTCTAAACTCCATCGAGTACCGACCCAGAGTCGTCAACTGCTCCTCACGATGAGTCCTTCATCCCTGGGATCGTTCTTGTAAATTTCTTCTGGAACTCCCCCAGGGCCAGTACATCCTTCCTTAGATATGGGGCCCAAAACTGCTCACAACATTCCAAATACTGTCCGACTACAGCTTTAAACAGCCTCAGCAGCACAGCGCTGTATTCCAGCCTCCTTGAAATAAATGCTAACATTGCGCTCGCCTTCCTAACTGCCAATTGAACCTATATGCTGACCTTAACAAAATCTTGAATTAGGACTCCCTAGTCCCTTTGTGCTTCAGACTTCTGAAGCCTTTCCCTTTTTAAGAAAATAGACTGCACCTCTCTTCTTCCTACCAAACCTCACACTTTCCCACATTGTATTCCATCTGCCACTTCTTTGCCCTCTCTCCCAGCCTGTCCAAATCCTGCTGCAGCCTCCCCACATCCTCAACACTACCCATCCCTCCACCTATCTTTGTGCCATCTGTAAACTTAGCAACAATGCCCTCAGTTCTCTTGTCCAGATTGCTAATGTATAACATGATTAGTTATAGTCCCAGTACAGACCCCTGCGGAACTCTGTAAGCCACTGGCTGCTATCCTGGAAAAGGCCCCTTTATCCCTACTCTCTGCCTTCTGCCAGTCAGGCAATCCTCTATCCATGCCAGTACCTTGCCCTAATACCTTGGGCTTTTATTAAGCAGCCTCCTGTGTGGCAACTTGTCAAAGACCTTCTGGAAATCCAAATAGGTCACCTTCCCTGGCTTTCCTTTGTCTAACGTGCTCAATATGTCCTCAAAGAATTCTACCAGCTTGACAGGTATGACCTCACCTCGATGAAGCTGTGCCAACTTAGCCCTATTTTACCCTGCACTTCCAAGCACTCCACAATCTTCCCCCCCTTATTGCTGAGAGGCAGCTTCACTCTGTACCTAACCCCGGGCTGTTCCCATCCTAAGAGTGTTTGATGGGGGAACAGTGTAGAGGAAGATTCACACTGTATCTAAACCCATGCTGTCCCTGTCCTGGGAGTGTTTGTTGGCAGGTCAGCGTAGAGGGAGCTTCACTCTCTATCTAAACCCATGCTGTTTCAGTTCTGAGAGTATTTGATGGGGACAGTGTAGAGGGAGCTGTACTCTGGTCTGAATTGATGAAGTATTTCACTGATTGCTGAAGTCCCTGGTTGTAATCTGGGGTTTGACAAACTCTCTCTGAGGTATTCTCAGTTCCTCTATGAGCACAATTCCAGCTGCTGGTCCTGAGAGACTCTGACTTTAGAACTGAGGGTTGAATTTCTCTGAACCCAGTGGCCTTTCCCACAATCACAGCCCATTTCCCACGCAGTGTATTTGTAAATATCAGATATCAGAATCCGTCTGTCTCTGACAATGAGTCTTTGTTTGCCTATACGTGTGAGTCTAATCTCACTGCAGATGGAGCATGTTTATATAAATCTCAGGCGGTGTGTAAGAGCTGGGTGATGCACCAACGCTGAGTAACACTTTGTCGATGATCATCATTGTCCTGCCCCGCACCAGCTGAGAGTTTCAGAAAGGTGAACACTCTCTCGTTCAGATTTGTTTGGTTTGGATTCTGGCTCTTTCACTCCAGCACTCAATCACCCAGTATCAATCACCCAGTATCAATCACCCAGTATCAATCACCCAGTATCAATCACCCAGTATCAATCACCCAGTATCAACCGCCCAGTATCAATCACCCAGTATCAATCACCCAGTATCAATCGCCCAGTATCAATCACCCAGTATCAATCACCCAGTATCAATCACCCAGTAACAATCACCCAGTAACAATAACCCAGCCCTCAATCACCCAGTATCAATCACACAGTATCAATCACACAGTATCAATCACCCAGTATCAATCACCCAGTATCAACCACCCAGTATCAATC
>JAHRHZ010000222.1:168321-179175 GCA_024137785.1 Ginglymostoma cirratum
CTCATGGCGATGTGGGCCCAGAGCAGCCTCATGGCGATGTGGGCCCAGATCAGACTCGTGGCGATGGAGTGAAGTTTGGGCTGATACAGTACCAGCAGCATTGGTGGGGATGAGATGGTGCTGTAGATTGGTGACCCTTGTTGCGGCAGCATGTTGAGGAAAACTATGCTCCAGGCCCATAGCAAAGCACTTAACAGGAAGGACTGTAGAGTTGAACTTTATTTCTTCACTTCTTTATTTTCTACCTTTACCTGCTACATTTTGGTTTATTTTTCTGTATTTTAAGATGGCGACACCATACAACACTTTCCTCTAAGTTTTGTATCAAAAAACACTTGGCAATAAATGAACCCATTGTCACTTGTTCTCGTGTATGAATCCAATCTCTCCAGTCAGCAGTCTTCCAGCTCCCCGAGGAGTTTGTTCACGAGGCTGGGACGGGGAAAGACAGAGATTTTCAGTGCCCAGCTCACTGAGCCTGAGCACTTGGAGTATCCCTGAGCTCAGCTACAACAATGGGAGGTACTGTGTCATGGGAATGGTGGAGGAATGTCTCTTGGAATGGGGATAGTTTGGTGGGATCGGTGAGGTCCCCTTGCTCAGGCACATAGCCAGCTTGTCCCAGCCTGGACCCTCTTGGTTCGCTCAGATCCAGCCTCCTGTGTTCCCCATCAGAGCCTCAGGCCTGGTCACAGCCACCATCTGTTTATGTGGGTAATGCCGTGCAGTCAGTTCTGAGTTCCCAGCAGCACTCAGAGACACTGAGCTCACTTCCAGCCAACTGGGACATCTCCACTTGTGAAGAAAACATTGTTTGTGCAACAAGAACACAATGTGATATGCTGTGATGCAGTTTCAGCACCAGCTTCCCAACCCCAGTTAGAAAGTCACTCCCTTTGACCCAGATCACAGTCTAAGGCTGACCCAGCCAGCAATGTCCCAGCCGGGACAAGCTGTCTATGTGCCTGAGCAAGGGGACCTCACCGATCCCACCAAACCATCCCTATTCCAAAGACATGCCTCCAGCATTCCCATGATACGGTGTCTCAACGTGTTGTAACTGAGTTCAGGGATACTGAAGAAGGGTCCTGACCCGAAACGCCAGCTTTCCTGCTCCTCTGATGCTGCTGTGTTCCTCCAGCTCCACACTGTGTTTATCTCTGACTCCAGCATCTGTAGTACTCATCTGTAGTATCTCTCAGGGATACTCCTGACTGCTGAGGCTCAATGTAGTGGAGGTTGAAAAGGGAGGGAGAGCATGTGAAAATGGCAGGACATGTTGACAAAGTGCTTCACAAAGTTGATGAGATCTTGGACACGATAAATAGAGACATTGAGTACAAGAGCAGGAAAGTTATGCCGAAGCTTTTGTAAAGACTTGGTTAGGCCCCAACTAAAGCATTGCATCCATTTCTCAATCATGTAGGTTGTCTCACAGTTAAGTATGTGATATACCTTTAAGAGAGTTTGAATGATGGTCAGACTGGATTTGGAACATTAACTCTGATTTCCTTCCACAGATGCTGCCAGATCTGCTCCACTTTTCCAGCAATTTCTGTTTTTGTTTGTCATTTATTGAAAGATCGATTACAATTCACGTTGGGATCTGAGACATTGGTACCAAGGTAATGAGGTTTAGATCTCTCATGGTGCAGTGGCAGTGTCCCTACCTCTGAGCCCAGAGGCCCAGGTTCAAGTCCGACCTGTTCCAGAAATGTGTCAGTATACTCTGAATAGATTGCTGAGGGAACTATTTCAGAGAGTAAGGAGACTGAGATTGTAGGTGTACCTCTTTCGAGATCCTCATGTGTTCTACCTTTCCCCATTCAAGTCTTTCCCATAAAACCATAAGAAGTAGGATCAGAAGTAGGCCATTTGGCCCCCTCAAGCCTACTCTGCCATTCAATAGGATCATGGCTGAACCAGCATTCCTGACATTCACTTTCCTGCCTTTTCCCTGTAATCCTTGATTCACCAACTGATCAAGAATATCTCTATGTTAGTCTTAAATATGCACAAGGACTCTGCCCCCAACTATCTGTGGTAAGGAGTTCCAAAGACTCTCCACTCTCTGAAAGAAGAAATTCCTCCTCACCTCAGTCTTAAATTGGTGCTCCTTTATTCTGAGACTATGCCCTCTGGTCCTAGACCCTCCCTTGAATGGAAACATCATCTCAGCATTTACCCTGTCAAGCTCCTTAAGAATCCTACATGTTTTGATGAGATCACTGTCTCATTCTGCTAAACTCCAGTGAGTTAATGGCATTTCCCACTTCCTACAGACTAAGGGGGTGGCCATGGGTACCCGCATGGGCCCAAGCTATGCCTGCCTCTTTGTAGGATACGTGGAACAATCCCTCTTCCAAAGCTACACTGGTCCTATCCCCCATCTCTTCCTCTGCTACATCGATGACTGTATCGGCGCTGCCTTGTGCTCCCACGAGGAGCTTAAACAGTTCATCCACTTCACCAACACCTTTCACCCCAACCTGAAGTTCACCTGGACCATCTCTGATACTTATCTCTCCTTCCTGGACCTCTCTGTCTCCATCTCTGGTGACCACTTTGAAACTGATATCTATTTCAAGCCCGCCGACTCCCACAGCTACCTAGACTACACCTCGTCTCACTCACCCTCCTGCAAGAATTTGATCCCCTATTCCCAATTCCTTCGTCTCCGCCACGCAGTGTCACAACGATGCCACCCGAAAACCGGAGGAACAGCACCTCATATTCCAACCTTGAAACCACAAACCAATGGTCTCAATGTGGACTTTATGAGCTTCAAAATCTCCCCACCCCCAACCTCATCCCAAGACCAGCCCCCGCTCTCATCCCTGCCTCCTTGACCTGTCCATCTTCTCTCCCACCTATCTGCTCCTCCTTCATCACTGAACAATCCCCACCCCCACTTCCTACCTACTAGCCTCATCCCTGCCTCCTTGACCGGTCCGTCTTCGTTCCCAACTGCCTGCCCCTCCCTCCACTGACCAACCCCCATCCCAACTCCCTACCTACACTCACCTTTACTGGCTCCATCCCCGCCTCCTTGACCTGTCCATCTTCTCTCCACCTATCTGCTCCACTTTCCACCTTCTATCATCGCCTCCCCCTCTCTCTGTTTATTTCAGAGCCCCCTTCCCCTCCCCCATTTCTGAAGAAGGGTCCAGACCCGAAACGTCAGCTTTCCTGCTCCTCTGATGCTGCTTGGCCTGCTGTGTTCATCCGGCTCCACACCTTGTCTCAGATTCTCCAGCATCTGCAGTTCCTACTATCTCTGAATGAAATTATCAGTTTGGTTGGAGCTCAGTACTTGATGTAACATACAATTCTCGATATTAACATGTAAACATCATAGTTTGCTCCTTCCACCAGTCTATGAGTGTGCTCCACGCACGTTGTCTATTAGAAACTTTGAAATAATGGCCTATACCCAGGATGTAAAAGTTTGTTTAAAATTCAATAAACTGAGAGATACAACATCGGAGTGTGGCTGAAATTTTTAAATGGTTATACACTGCCACCTGGTGTGGGAATTAGGTATTGATGGACGAGATGTCACAGAATGTCAGAATTTTGCAGGAACACACCTGCATGAAGTTTACAATTGAAGGTCTAGAAATTGTTGTTTGAGATAATAATTCTGAAAGAGTTAATCTTGAAACTGCATCAGATTCCATACCATACAAAAATGTCGCACAGTGTTTGGGTGAAGAACTGAACAGTCAAGTATGAGGTCCCGATGGAGACCTTATTTATTTCACACCAGCCTTTACTGTGGAGAAAGAAATGGAGGCTAAGAGAACTCAGGGAAAAGATATTGATGTCTTAAAAAGAATCCACATTACAGAAGAGGAGGTGACGGAGGTCTTATAAGACATAAAAGTGGATAAATCTCTGGGACCCGATCAAATGTATCCCAGGACATTGTGGGAAGCTAGGGAAGAAATTGCAGGGTGCTTAGCAGAGTTTATTGTATCAACAACCAGAGGAGAGGTGCCAGAAGACTAGAGGAGACCTAATGTTGTGCCTTTACATTAAAAAGGCAACAAGGAACAGCCAGGGAACAACAGCCTGGTGAGTCTGATGTCAATGGTGGGTAAGTTCTTGGAGGGGATTCTGAGAGTCATAGAGATGTATAGCATGGAAACAGGCCCTTCGATCCAAATCGTCCATGCTGACCAAATATCCTAAATAAATCTAGTCCCATTTGCCAGCATTTGGCCCCTATCCCTCTAAACTCTTCCTATTCATGTACCCACCCAGGTACCTTTTAAATGTTGTAATTGTACCAGCCTCCACCACTTCCTCTGGCAGCTCATTCCCTCTGTGTGAAAAAGTTGCCCCTTAGGTCCCTTTTAAATCATTCCCCTCTCACCTTAAACCTATGCCCTCTAGTTTTAGACTCCCCAATCCTGGGGAAAATGACTTGGCTGTTCACCCTATCCATACCCCTCATGATTTTATAAACCTCCGTAAGGTCACCCCTCAGCCTCCGAGGCTCCAGGGAAAATAGCTGCAGCCTATTCAGCCTCTCCCTGTAGCTCAATCCCTCCAACCCTGGCAACATCCTTGTAAATCTTTTCTGAACCCTTTCAAGTTTCACAACATCCTTCCTACAGCAGGGAGACCAGAATTACTCACAGTATTCCAAAAGTGACCTAACCAATGTGCTGTACAGCCACAACATGACGCCCCAACTCCATAGTCAATGCACTGTCCAATAAGAGCAAGCGTACTGAACACCTCCTTCACTATCCTATCTAACTGTGACTCCACTTTCAGGAAACTATGAACATGCACTTCAAGGTCTCTTTGTTTAGCAACACTCCCCAGGACCTTACCATTAAGTGTATAAGTCCTGCCCTGATTTGCCTTTCCAAAATGCAGCACCTCACATTTATCTACATTAAACTCCATCTGCCACTCCTCAGCCCATTGGCCCACCTGATCAAGTCCTGTTGTACTCTGAAGTAACTTTCTTTGCTGTCCACTACACATCCAATTTTAGTGTCATTTACAAACTTTCTAGCCATTCCTCCTATATTGCCATCCAAATCATTTTTATAAATGATGAAAATCAGTGGACCCAGCACCGATCTTTGTCCTTATCACCTCTTAAATAGTGGCACCATGTTAGCCAACCCCCAGTCTCTGGCACCTCACCTGTGGCTATTGATGATGCAAATATCTCAGCAAGGGATCGCTTCCCGCAGACTTCTAGGGTACACTTGATCCAGTCCTGGGGATTTATCCACCTTTATGCATCTTCAGACATCCAGCACCTCCTTCTCTGTAATGTGGACATTTTTCAAGATGTCGCCATTTATTTCCCCACGTTCTCTAGCTTCCATATCCTTCTCCACAGTAAACACCGACGCAAAATACTCATTTAGTATTTCCTGTGGTTCCACACATAGGTCGCCCTGTTGATCTTTAAGGGGGCCTACTCTCTCCCTAGTTAACCTTTTGTCCTTAATGTATTTGTAGAATCTCTTCAGATTCTCCTTAGCCCTATTTTCCAAAGCATGTCCTTTTTTGCCCTCCTGATTCCCCTCTTGAGTAGTCTTCTACTGCCCTTGTACTCCACTAGTGATTCACTCGATCCCTGCTGTCTATACCTGCTATGTGCCTCCTTTTTCTTCACCAGAGCCTCGATTTCTCTAGTCATCCAGCATTCCCTATCCCTACCAGCCTTGCCCTTCACCCTAACAGGAACCTTCTGTCTCTTGACTCACGTAATCTCATTTTTGAAGGTTCCCCACTTCCCAGCCGTTCCCTTATGTGTGAACATCCATTCCCAATCAACTTTTGAAAGTTCTTGCCTAATACCATCAAATTTGGCCTTCCTCCAATTTAAAACTTTTACTTTTAGATCTGGTCGATCCTTTTCTGTCACTATTTTAGAATTAATGGAATTATGGTCGCTGGCCCCAAAGTGCACCCCCACTGACACCTCAGTCACCTGCCCTGCCTTATTTCCTAAGAGAAGGTCACGTTTTGCTCCTCCTCTTTCTTGAATAAGAACATTTCTTAATAAAAACTGAAAGAACTGTGGAGGCTGTATAAATTCGGAACAAAAACAGACCTGGAGGTCAGGCAGCATCTGTGAAGAGAAATCAGAGATAACGTTTTGGGTCTGGTGACCCTTCCTCAGAACTGTTCCTCTCCCCCTCCTCTCTTGCCCCCATTTCTTTCCTTCCTATAGCATCTATACCCTGGAACATTAAGCTGCCAGTCCTGTCCATCCCTGAGCCACGTCTCTGTAATTGCTATGACATTCCAGTCCCATGTTCCCAACCATGTCCCTGATTTATTCTGTCAGGCGTTATGCATTGAAATGAATGCAGTTTAATTCATGCATCTTCCCTCAGTCCCTACCTTGCTCTTTCCTGCCTTGTCTATCTGACTTGCTTCTCTTCTCAACTCCACCAGTCTCAGAATGATCTCTTTTCTCACTATCGGTGCAATCTGTCCTTCTTAGATACCCCAGAAGAGATCCCAATGATCCAAAAACAGGAATCCTTTTCCCTGCACCAGCTACTCAGCCACACATTCATCTGCTCTATCCTCCTATTCCTACCCTCACTAGCTCTTGGCACTGGGAGTAATCCAGGTATTACTACCCTCAAGGACCTCCTGCCTAATTTCCTATTTTCTCTCTTCTCAACCTCATCCCTTTCTCTTCCTGTGTCTTTGGCTCCAATGTGTACAATCGCCTCCTGCTGGTCCCTCTCCCCTTTGAGAATATTCTGCACCCTCTCCAAGACATCCTTGACCCTAGCACTAGGGATGCAACACACCATTCCGATACATCTCCATTAACTGAGCAGACACTTTACACACAACACAGAGGATTATTGGCAGTGATTTACCACTGGCTTCCAGTGCTGGGAATCACAGCAAGTGACAAAATTCCTTATAGGAAGAATCCTTCCAGTGTGTTCCAGAAAAGAGTCATATCAGGCTCAAAACATTAACTCTGCTTTCTCCCTCCATGGTTGTTGCCAGACCTCCTGAGTTTTTCCAGGATTTTTGGTTCTTATTCCTTCCAGCTGTTGATTTGGATCTCAGTGAGGAGCTCAGTTAGCCCAGGGGCTGGTTTGTGATGCCAACAGCATAGGTTCAATTCCTGTACCAGCTGCGGTTACCATAAAGGACTCTCCTTCTCAACCTCTCCCCTCGCCTGAGATGTGGTCACCCTCAGGTTAAACCACAACCAGTTGTCTGACGGACTGTAGTGAGTTTATCTGTAAGACATAAGTATTGGTTACACTAACATATTTTTTGAGGAATGTGGTTGAAGAATTCCTGAAGCAAGATGGTCTTCTGGGCTAGCTCACTATTTGTGACCCGAGACATTATTGTGCACTACAGTTTAATATCCAGTCCAAACCTGTTGGATATTGTCCAGGTTTTGTTGTATTTGAACATGGTCTGTTTTGGTAACTGACGAGTCGCGAATGGTGCTGAACATTGTGCACTCATCAGCGAACATCCCCACTTCTGACCTTACGATGGAGGGAAGGTCATTGATAAAGCAGCTGAAGACGGTTGGGCCTAGGACACTACCCTGAGGAACTCCTGCAGAGATGCCTTGACCTCCAACAGCCACAACCATCTTCTTATGTGTCAGGACCTTATAATAAATAGACAAACACAGGGGTCACAGTGATGTCACGCTTTCAGAGGTGTTTCCAGATCAGCCTGTGTACTCACACTGCTCCTTTCTAACTATAATTGAAGCCCAAAACAGGGAGCTCAGTCAGTGAACAGTCAGAAGATAAAGTGTATTGCACGGAACTGCTGAGGCCTTTCATCAGCATTGTGGTGGAGAGTTTGTTTTCTAAAGTTAGATTTCCATTTTAACGTCAATGTGCTGTGCTTCATTTTCTCAGCCTCATTCCTGCATTTCCAGCTGAGATATTAACACCAAAACCTTGTATGGGTTATACAGACTCATTCTCTCCCAACTGCTGCACCTCCTCATATTGCCTCCGTTCTACAAGTACAGTTTATATTACTGGAAAAAAACAAAAGTTGCTGGAAAAGCTCAGCAGGTCTGGCAGCATCTGTGAAGAAAAAACAGAGTTAATGTTTCGGGTCCGGTGACCCTTCTTTAGAACTGATAGTAGCTGGGAAAATGTCAGTTTATATGCAGGAAGTAGAGAGGGGTGGGGGCTAGGGAGGGAGCTAACGATAGGATAGAGCCAAAAGAGAGAGAAGAGCAGTTGGATAAACAAAGGAGTTGCTAACAATCAGGATGGGAGGGCGAATAGCTGTTAATGGGGACTGTTAGTGACTAACAACAGGGGGTGTGTAATGGCAGGCTATGTGGTAACAAGGCCTGGTGTGTGGGGTAGGGGTCTGGGACAAGGGAGAGTTTAGACCCTAAAATTATTGAACTCGATATTGAGTCCAAAGGGCTGTAGGGTCCCCAAGTGGAAAATGAGGTGTTGTTCCTCCAGCTTGCGCTGGGCTTCACTGGAACAATGCAGCAAGCCAGAGACAGAGATGTTGGCCAGGGAACAGGGTGGTACATTAAACTGGCAGGCAACAGGTAGTTCAGGGTCTTTTTTGCCAGCAGATCGTAGATGTTCTGCAAAGCGGTCGCCAAGTCTACACTTCGTTCTCCCAATGTACAGGAGACCACATTGTGAGCAGCAAATGCAGTCGACTAGATTCTTGGAAGTGCAGGTGAAGTGTTGCTTCACCTGGAAGGTATGTTTGGGCCCTTGGACACTGGGGAGGGAGGAGGTAAATGGGCAGGTGTTGTACCGTCGCCGATTACAGGGGTAGGTGCCGTAGGGCTGTGGGGAGGTGTTGCGGGTGAAGGAAGTGTGGACCAGGGTGTCCCAGAGGGAATGGTCCCTGTGGAAAGCAGACAAGGGAGGGAGGGCGGAATATGTGTCTGGCAGTGGCATCTTGCTGGAGGTGGCAGAAATGGTGCCTGATGAGCTTCTGGATGTGGATGCTGGTGGGATGGTAGGCAAGGAGGGAAGAGAAGGGGTGAGGGCAGAGGTGCGGCCGATGGGTCGGACCTGGTTGAGGGCCCTGTCGACAGCGGAGATGGGGAATCCTCGGTTGAGGAAGAAGGTGGACATTTTAGAGGCTCCCATGTGGAAGCTGGCCTCATCTGAACATATATTACCGTATTTACTAAATGGATAAGTTAAGACTGGATTCACTGGAGTTTAGAAGAATGAGGGGCAATCTCATAGAAATTTATAATATTCCAGCAGGACTAGACACAGTAAACACAGGAAGGATGTTCCCGATTACTGGAGAGTCCAGAAATAGGGGTCACAGTCTAAGGATACAGGGAAGGCCATTTAGGACTAAGAGGAGGAGAAATTTCTTCACCCAGAGAGTGGGGAGCCTGTGGAATCCTCTGTCACAGAAAGAGTTGAAGTTAAAATATTGAATGCTTTCAGGAAGGAGCTAGATATAGTTCTTAGGGATAAAGGGATCAAAGGATATGGGGAGAAAGCGGGAACAGGGGACTGAGTTGGATGATCAGCAATAATCATACAGAATGGTGTAGCAGGCTCAAAGGGCCGAATGGCCTCCTCCTGTTGTTTCTATATCGGGTTGAGATGTCGGCGGATTGTCCAGTTATTAAAGCAGCTATCACCTTGTCAGAGATTGGTCGTTAATACCCATGGCACTCACATCAACAAGAAATGGGTCGCTGTCTCTGTGCCTGACAGTTCCGCTCTGTACCAGGAGGTGGCAGCGTGAGGATGTAGACCAGGAGCTGAGGGATGGAGCTGCGTTGGGCAGGAGTTGGGGACGGGGCGGGGGGGCTTACCCCAGGAAAACACGGGCCCCCGCCTCCGGACCAGGCCCCCCCCCCCCCGGGACCCGTGGGTGGGGGGCGGGAGGGGCTTTTCCAAGGAAGATGTGGCAAGCTGATTGGCTGCCAGTTCACATCCGTAAAGCTTCAGTTTCTCAATACGGCCTCGGTCCGAGATGATGGTTTTTTATTGTTTATTCTTTGCTGGGAAATGGGCCTCAGTGAGAAGTGCAGCAATTATTGCCCATCAGTAACTGCCCTTGAACTGAGGGTCTCACGAGGGCCACTTCCAAGGGCTTTCGAACACACGACCCAGGAACAGGAGAAGGCCATTCAGCCCCTTGAGCCTGCTCTGCTGTTCAATAAGATCACAGCTGATCAGATGTTAACCTGAACTCTACATTCCTGCGCATCCCTTGATAATCTTTCATCCCCTTGATCATCAAAAATCTACCTCCCTCTGCCTTAGAAAACATTGAAAGATTCCCCATCTGCTGCGTTTCGAGGGAGGGAATTCCAAAAGGTCATAACTCTCTGAGAGAAAGAAAGCTCCCCCATCTCTGTTTGAAATGGGTGCCCCTCATTTTCAAACGATACTGGGTTTTAGAAGGGAATTAAGTGTCAAACACATGGCTGTGGGTCTGGAGTCACATGTAGGCCCAGACTGGGTAAAGATGACAGATTTCCTTCCTGAGAGGATGTGAGTGAGCCTGATGGGGTTTTGATGACAATGAGTGATAATTTCCTCATCAGTTACAGAGACCAGCTTGATGGTCTCTTCCCAGTTTGATGAATTGAATTTAAACTCTCCAGCTGCCGCGCCGAGATTTGAACCCGGGTCTCCAGAGCATTAGGATCTACCTCTTCCTCATCCAGTGACATTCCCCACTCTGTCATCATTGACCAATACATTAGACTCATCTTCACTGTCAATTAAACACCCCATCGCTTCTCTCAAAGCTGGCCCAGACCTTACAATAAATAGGATAACAAGGTGTAAAGCTGGATGAACACAGCAGGCCAAGCAGCATCATAGGAGCAGGAGAGCTTGACGTTTC
>JAHRHZ010000222.1:189708-226274 GCA_024137785.1 Ginglymostoma cirratum
TGTGGGGTGTGTGTTTGAGAGTGTGTGGGGTGTGTGTGTGTGTTTGTATGTGTGTGTGTGTTTGAGAGTCTGTGGGGTGTGTGTGTGTGTTTGTATGTGTGTGTGTGTTTGAGAGTGTGTGGGGTGTGTGTGTGTGTTTGTATGTGTGTGTGTGTTTGAGAGTGTTATTGTCCCATTCCTAAGTGTCCCGTGCGTAGTTGGGGGTGAGCTGCCTTCTTGAACTGCTGCAGTCCATGTGCTGTGGGTTGACCCACGATGCCCTTCGGGAGGGAATTCTAGGATTTTGCCCCAGTGACAGTGAAGAAACGGCGATATATTTCCAAGTCAGGATGGTGAGTGGTTTGGAGGGGAACTTGCAGGGGGTGGTGTTCCCATGTATCTGCTGCCTTTGTCCTTCTCGAAGAAAGTCGTTGTGGTTTTGGAAGATGCTGTCTGAGGACCTTCGGTGAATTTCTGCAGCACATCTTGTAGATGGTACAGTAACAGGAAGTACTACTGAGCGTTGGTGGTGGAGGGAGTGTATGCCTGCGGATGTGGTGCCAATCAAGCGGCTGCTTTGTCCTGGATGGTGTCAAGCTTCTTGAGTGTTGTTGGGGCTGCCCCCATCCAGGCAAGTGGGGAGTGTTCCATCATGCTCTTGACTTGTGCCTTGTCGATGGTGGACAGGCTTTCGGGATTCAGGAGGTGAGTTACTTGCCACAGTATTCCTAGCTCCTGGCCTGCTCTTTTTGCCACCGTGATATTGTGGTGAGTCCAGTTGGGTTCCTGGTCAACGATAACCCGCAGGATGTGGGGGATTTATGTGTCCATTGGGATTTCCCAGTTCATATGTTTTAGTAAGATTTGTAACTAGGTGCTCTGTACCTAAGATGGTGCTGTGTGTCACAACAATGTCCACTTTTTATGGTACTCCTGTATTTTTGTACTTGAGTACATGGGACAATAAAACCTAATTCTAATAAATAGATTAGAATCTCCCCGATCATAGCCGTGCCTTTCTGACAGCTCCATTATTTCTTCCTTCACACTTCATCCTCCTGTGTGGTTAGTATTAGGGGCCTGTGTATCACACCCACTCGTGACCTCTTGTCTTTGTCATAGAAACATATTGATAGAAGCAGGAGTAGGACATTCAACCCCTCGAGTCTGCTGCACTATTCAGTATGACCATGGCTGATTAAGTTCAAGACTCTCATCCTGCCCTCCCCCCATTTTTCTTGATCGCTTTAACCACATCAACTACATCTACCTCCTTCTTGAAAACACAAAATGTTTTGGCCTCAGCTACTTTCTGTCACAGAGAATTCCACAGGCTCACCACTGTCTGGGTGAGGAAATTTCTCCTCATCTCAATCCTAAATGGTTTACCCCTTATCCTTAAACTCTGGGCTCCCTCACCCTGGGGAACATCCATCCTGCATTTAACCTGTCTAGTCCTGTTAGAATTTTACAGTTTTCTGTAAGATCCACCCCCTCATCCTTCTCAACACCCAGTGAATAAAATCTGAACTGACTCAATCTCTCCTCTCCCACCAGTCCTGCCATCCCAAAAATTATTTCTTGTCTCTCCCCAAACCGTTTCCATATCTTGGTTATCTGAACTCAGGTTATCCCTCCATTATAATAATACCATCATTAACTATCAGAGTCACCTCTCCACCTTTTCTTACTTTCCATGTCATTTCTCGATGCCCAGGTCTTTCAAGATCCTCTAGCCAAATCGCTGTGACAGTGATCAGATCGGACTTATTTATTTCCATTTGCACGTTCAGTTTTGTTGTGAATGCTGTGTATGTTCAGAAACTGAGACTTCAGTTTTAGCCTCTTGTTCTTTTTGTAAGCTCTCATCCTTTTTGTTGGTTGGCGCTCAGACTCTTGCTCTCTCATTCTGTTCTGTTTATGATTTCCTGTGATGGTACCTTTCTCTTTGGCCTTTACTCACCTCTTCTGTTTAGCTCACCTTCCCGAATGTGATGCCTTGCCCCCAGCATTAAGTTTAAAATCCTCTCCACCATCCACCCTACCCCGCCCACCACCCCCCCCCCCCCCCCACCAACCTAGTTATCCAGTTGGTAAGAACTGTGCTCCATGTAGACTGCCCATTGCTCCAGATGCCAGTTGGTACCAGTGCCCCACAAACTGGAACTCAGTCATTGAGCCACACATTTGTCTCTCTGATCTGATTGCCCCTTTGCCAATTTGCACCTGGCTTTGGTAATAATGCACAGATTACGAGCTTTGAAGTTTTGCTTCTGAATTTGATGCCCAGCTCAGCATTCTGACCATGTGCCAAAGTGCCCTGATTATATCCTCAGGATCTACGTCGACCACAACTCCTGGATCTTGTCCCTCTCACTGCTGGGATTCCACACCCCCCACCCCCCACTAACCCCCTGCCACCAGCCCTGAGCAAATGTCCTGGACCCCAACCCCAGACAGGAAAACACCCTCTTCGCTGCAAAGAACTGTCTCAAATAATCGATCAATCTCAGTCTACAAACCTCCGAATAAATCCACAGGGCCCACAGCTGACGACAGGAGGAATGATGTGGAGGGGCCGGTGTTGGACTAGGGTGGACAAAGTCAGAAATCACACGACACCAGATTATAGGCCAACAGGTTTATTTGAAATCACACAAGCTTTCGGAGCGTAGCCCCTTGGTCAGGTGCAGCATCTGACATAAGGTCTCTGATTATTTTTTAACCATGTTTTATGTCAGAACATGCTCCCCACGATCAACCCTAGCTGACCTGGCTCCACATTTAAGACTCCACATTCCACCAACTGAGGGATCAGTTTTGCTGCATTCACTTAAAACACTGACGTACTGTCTGTATTTTTTAGGAGGTCTGTGTAGTCTTTCATCTCAACGTCTCAGTTAAGTTCATATAATTATGATGTGTCAGTGTACATGCAAATGCCTGAGGTCACACTGGGGTGAGATTGTCGGAGTGTGCCTTACGTTTTCTTGTTAGTTTTATACTATTTTTGTTGCTCTCTTCCCCTACCCGTTGCTGATATCCTTTTCTACCTGGACCCCAAGTTTGCACTTCCTAGCCATCCCATCCCAAAAATGTCAAAGAAAAGCAGCCAGGAATAGATTCCCTGCTCCGTGCAGCCTGTCCCAGACACCAATGTTGTCCTGTGTGGGGCAAGTACTGTCCTCCCCCCAGCCACCGACTCAGTAAAGCTGTGGTTCAAGTCAGCTGCAGCTGAGAATTGAACACACAATTCAGATTTATGTGCCAGGACCAGCACTGAGAGGCTGCTGCACTGTTTTGCTCAGTCTGCATTAACCTGTACGAGCATGATCCTAGAAACCCTGTCTATCTTTCTTCAAACTGTCAAACTTCAACTCCTTGAGTCTATGTCGATAAATTAAAGATGTTGTGAACTCAGAATTAATCTTGTTGCGCTCTCTCTCTCTCTAATAGTTCAGTAATGACTAACTATGCAAGGAGACCAAAGTTGAACAAAGTATTTTAACTGAGACTTAGCCCAGGTCCAAGGACTGAGCGCTATGTTACGTGAATCATTGACACGTTAACAATATTTCAGAGTGTTGGTGATGCGTGTACTGAGGTGGTGAGTGGCAACTCGCTTGTTCAACATGTTAGGCTTTGTACCTGAAGCTGTTCACACAAACTCGGTCACATTTCACAGCAGCTATCAGAGACCCTGACTGCAACGGGAGTTCTAACAGGCTTACCATCCCCTAATTGAGGACAACTATGACCGATTGTAATATCCCTCCCAATTCAAGCTGGGTATGTGTCGAACAGAGACCAATGGTTCCCACTCTCTCTCTGAGAAAAGGTTGTGGGTTCAAGTCCACCTTAGAGACTGCAATCCAGGAATACAGAGCCAGTCAAGTTCAGCCTGGAATCATCCGTAATGGTTACTATCTATAAACCCAGGCTCAGGAAGGTCACCAGCTTTCCCCCTCTAAAGGATATCAGTGGATCAATTAATTCAACAACATTATCACTGGCACTTTTACCAAAACCAACCTTTTGTTATTGTTCCAAATTTTTGAACGAAATTCAAACTCTCTGAGATCCATGGTGAGATTTCAACTCATTCTCCAAATCACTGGTCTAGATCTTTACATTACTTGGCAACCACCATAACCAATACCCTAATCCTGCTCCTATGATGCTGCTTGACCTGCTGTGTTCATCCAGCCCCATGCTTGTTACCCCTAATCAATTGAACTTATTTCCAGGGAGGAGTGAGGAGATTTATATTATTCTTTCACGGGGCATTGGCAATGCTGGCTTGGCCCACCATTTATTGCCCATCTCTAGTTTGCACCTTGAAAAGGTGGTAGTGAGCTGCCTTTTTGAATCACTGCAGTCCACCTTCTGTGGGTGACCCACCACACCATTAGGGAGGGAATTCCAGGATTTTGCCCCAGTAACACTGAAGGAACGGCGATATATTTCCAAGTCAGGATGGTGAGCTGCTTGGAGGGGAACTTGCAGGGGGTGGTGTTCCCATATGTCTGCTGCCCTTATCCTTCTAGATGGAAGTGGTCGTTCGTTTGGAAGGTGCTGTCTGAGGAGCCTCAGTGAGTTTCTGCAGTGCATCTTGTAGATAGTACACACTGCTGCTACTGAGCATCGGTGGTGGAGGGAGTGGATGCTTGTGGATGTGGTACCAATCAAAAGGACTGCTTTGTCCTGGATGGTGTCAAGTGTTGTTGGAGCTGCACTCATCCAGGCAAGTGGGGAGTATTCCTTCACACCCCTGAGTTGGAATTGAGCCTTGGTAATAGTGACCATGAAACAATTATCGATTGTTGTAAAAGCTTATTGGGTTCATGGATGTCCTTTAAGGAGAGAAATCTGCTGTCCTTGTTTGGCCTACATGTGACTCCAGACTCACAGCAATGTGACTAACTCTCAAATGGTTGAGGAAGCTGTTCAGTTCAAGGTCAATTAGGGATGGGCATTAAAGATCAGCCGTGCCAGCTACTTCCCCCTCCAACCATAGAATTTTTTAAAAAATGGTAGAATAATTGAGGATTTATGACAGCAAATGAGTTGAAATAGATTCCACTGGTATAAGGGCTGGTCACCAAAACAGACAGATTTATGAGACAAAAGGATTGGAGAGTTATAAAGTTGTAGAGCATGGAAAGAGAGCTTGATGAAGAGTGGTCTAGACTCGAACCGTTAGCTTGCTCTCTCTCCATGGATGCTGTCTGATCCACTGTGATCTCCAGTGTTTGTAGTTTTCAGTCATGGAAACAGACCCTTCGGTCCAACT
Organism: Ginglymostoma cirratum; assembly: GCA_024137785.1. Taxonomy (NCBI): domain Eukaryota; kingdom Metazoa; phylum Chordata; class Chondrichthyes; order Orectolobiformes; family Ginglymostomatidae; genus Ginglymostoma; species Ginglymostoma cirratum. Next base: position 194,981 of record JAHRHZ010000222.1, read on the forward strand.
CATTTATGCCAATCAGATATCCTAAACGTACCAAGACCCCTTTACCAGCATTTGGCCCATATCCCTCTAAACCCTTCCTATACATGTACCCATCCAGATGCCTTTTAAATGTTATTGTTGTACCAGTCCCCTCCACTTACTCTGGCAGCTCATTCCATACACGCACCACTCTGTGTGAAAAAGTTACCCCTCAGATCCCTTTTAAATCTTTCCCCCCTCACCTTAAACCTATGCACTCCAGTTTTGGACTCCACCCAACCGCCCCACCCTCGGGAAAAGACCTCAGGTTATTTACCCTATCCATGCCCCTCATGATTTTATAAACCTCTATAAGGTCATCCCTCAGCCTCTGACGCTCCAGGGACAATAACCCCAGCCTACTCAGCCTCTCCCTATAGCTCAAACCCTCCAACCCTGGCAACATCCTTGTAAATTTTTTCTGTACCCTTCCAAGTCTAACAATATCTTTCCTATAGCAGGGACACCTGAGACTGATCTTTTTGACCCAGTGGGTCATTGTGATCTGGTCTGAAGTGCCTGAAAGGGTGGCGGGAGACTCGACGGAAAGCTCCGAATGGGATCTGGAGAAATGCTTTGAACTGAAAGAGCCTTACAGAGTGCTGGGGAAAGAACCAGGAGGGGAAAGGAATTGGATGGATCTTTCAATGATTCAGCAAGGGGATGAATAGCTTCTCTCTCCTATATCAGTAACAGTGTCGAACATGTATAAGATTCTGAGGGACATGGACTGGGTAGATAGAGGACAGCTATTCCCCTTAATCGAGGGTCAATAATGAGGAGGAGCCATCAGTTTAAAATGAAAGGCAGGAGGTTTTGAGGGGATTTGAGGAAAAACCTTTTCAGTTAGAGGGTGGTGGGAATCTGGAATGGACTGTCGAGGAGGGTGGCTGAGGTGGGAAACCTCGAAAACTTTTAAAAACAACTTGGATGAAAACTTGAAATAATCTGGAGGGCCTAGCGCAGGGAAGTGGGACTAGTGTATGTTTGGCGGTACAGGCTTGGTGGGCCGAATGGCCTTGTCTGTCTTGTCTGATTCTATTATCCTATGAAATTGTTTTCATTTGCAAAAGAGAAAAGAATTAGCAGGTATAGATTGAAAGTGGTGTCCAAGCAAAGCAAGTGTGAAGTGGGGAAAAGCTTTCTCATGCAATGAATGTTTGGGGTGATAAATGCACTGCCTGGAAATGTGGAGGCTGGTCCAATTGAGGGGTTCAAGAGGGTGTTGGATGGTTATTGGGATAGAAATAAGGAATAGGGATATGGGAAAAGGCAGGAGATTGGCACTAGGGAACAGGACAGAGCAGGAATGATGGGCTGAATGGCCTCTTTCTGACCAGCAAGACTTCTGAAATTCTATGATTTGTATTATACTGTGACACAGCCCAAGATAACATTCCTAAGTAAGTGACTTCTGTTTTGGTTATGATCATTCTATGCAAAGATAAAATATTTCAAATTGCAACAACATCATTTTCGTTATTGTTTTCACCAGCTTGATGCCTCTAGAGACAATACATTCAGGGTCAGTGACCCAACAGAAATCATTCCTGATGGGCATTTCATTTGGAAATAGAAATCATAGAATTCCTACAGAGTGGAAGCAGGCTATTCAGCCCAACAAATCCACACCAACCCTCCGAAGAGCATCCCACTCAGACACGTCCCTCTGCCCTATTCCTGTAGCCCTGCATTCCCCATGGCTAACCCACCCAGCTTGCACATCCCTGGGCAATACGAGCAATTTAGCAAGGCCAATTCACCCTACCCTGCACATCTTTGGACTGTAGGAGGAAACCAGAGCACCCGGGGGAAACCACACAGACACAGAGAGAATGTGCAAACCCCGCACAGCTTTAGGTTGGGATCAAACCCGGGTCCCTGGCACTGTACCTCTGAGCCACAGTGCCACCCTTATTGAATAAAATTTTAAAGATTAAACAGAAGGAAAGTAAAATCTTAATCAATATTTATATTTGTACAATCTACTGTATACAAAATGCTATTATCATTCTTCATTCTCAGGGTGCGAACATCTTTGGCTGGGCCAGGGTTTATTGCCTGTCCCTAGTTGCCCCGTGCCGAGGTGGTGGCGAGCTGCCTTCTTGAGCCACTGCAGTCTATGTGCGGTAGGTTGACCCACAGTGCCCTTGGGGAGGTAATTCCAGAGTTTTGACCCAGCGACTGTGATATATTTTTCAAAGTCAGGATGGTGAGTGGCTCGGAGGGGAACTTGCAGGGTTCCCATGCATGTGCTGCCCTTGTCCTTCGAGATGGTGGAGGTTGGTGGTTTGAAAGGTGCAGTTTGATGTATTGCACAGTGTGCTGTGTGGAAGGTGCCCCATTGCTGGGGCAGAAAATGGGTGTGAGCCCTGATCCGCAGCCAAATCAGTGAACACTGGACTGGAGTCATTTAACTCAGGACTGAGCAAGCATTGAACTTGAAACTTCCTGTTATATTCTTACAAAATCTTATCTACAGCCTGTTCACTATTAATTTACAATCATTGCCTTGTGGTTGCAACTGGAGCTAATTTGAGTGCCATAAAACAGTCCCATGATGGAATCTAATTATGGTGACTATATCTCCAGAGATTGGTAATTTGATGAAATATTGCCTGAGATAACAATGTACCTTCACCTGTTGCCTTATTTAAAGTAAATCATTGACTGCAAATTGAAGTCTGACTGTGTTCAGGCACTGTGTTAAACCCTGAACCTCAATGTATTTGTAAACTTAGTGCTGGAGGTGAAAAGCATTAGGACCTGCTAAAAACATTCCCATCAAACATTCCCAGGACACAGACAGCACGGGGTTAGATACAGAGTAAAGCTCCCTCTACACTGTCCCCATTATACATTCCCAGGACAGGGACCAGCACAGGGTTCAATACAGAGTAAAGCTGCCTCTACAATGTCCCCATTAAACACTCCCAGGACAGGGACAGCACAGGGTCAGATACAGAGTAAAGCTTCATCTACACTGTCCCCAGTCAGATGCTCCAAGGACAAATCTTCTGATTTCTGTTAAGAATAAAGCAGAAATTTATTGTCGCAAAAGTAGATAACAAGTTTTTGGAGCACTGCTCCTTCATCAAGTGTCTTCACTGGACGAAGGAGCAGCGCTCCGAAAGCTTGTGTTTTCAAATAAACCTGTTGAACTATAACCTGGTGTCGTGTGACTTCTGACTCAGTTTTCTGAGAATTCGTGTAAAAAGATGTCACCGTTTACAGGACAAAAATGGGGAGGTGCAGTTATGCCGAAAGATTTGATATAGAAGAGAGTTTTCCTCTGGATTTGTAAGGCAATAGAGTAATAATAGGTATTAAGTAAGACCTTATTTTGATGTGCACTTAAAGATCTTCCCATTATGTGTCTATATTTAGATGGCTTGGTTTGTTATCTACTTTTGTGATAACAAATTTCTGTTCTATTGTTAAAAGAAATCAGAGGCTTTGTATGCCTATGTTTCAGTGAATTATCACTATGTTAGGTTAGGATCAAAATGATCTATTGAGCCAGCTTTCATTCTGGGATCTGACTTTTTCAGTAGTAACATCAGCTAGGATCATAACTCTGATGTTTGCAGCTCCAATAATGCTGTTCAGATCAGAGTTTCAGGAAACACAATAATACAGTTAAAAGTTTGAATTAATCTATCAATGTTGGAGGTTATGATCTTTATGAGTGCCCTTCCACATTAATTTTCTCTTTCCACTCTGTCTCCGTTTCCCCTTAATGCTTCCTACTTTGTGAATATGTTAGGCCTGCACCAATACTGGTACTCAACATTCAAGATCCATATCTGCACAGTATCAGCCTGAGCCTCTGGAATTACCCCTCCAGTGATGTTACCACCGGATCTCCCTATTGTAGGCCATTTGCAACACTGTTATTAAATCTCTCAGTTCTAAAGAGGGCAGTCTCAGCCTTGACTCCATATTAGCTGAAGTGTTGATTCCAGGGCTGTGCCCTGGTGATTCTTCTCTGAACGCCTCCTTAATGTGCACTTGACAGAACTGACCAATCAGACCAAGACAGTCCATTACACAACTGACAAATCATCATGGAGCTTGTCCATAAAGAACTGAATCAAATGAAACCATTACATATAGAACTGACCAATCAGGTTTGAGGTTGTCCAAATGGCATTGACTGGTCAGAATGGAGACTGTCCAGATAGAACTGACCAACCAGAATGGAGCCATTGCTTATAGAACTGACCAATCAGGCTGCAGATAGTTTGTTTTGGAAGAGACTAGGCAAATTTTGCATTTCTCATCAATTTTAATCAGGAGCCAAAGAGTTTTTCTGTAGTGAGTTACAGAGCTGTGTGGTGAGTTGTTTTATGGTTAGATGCTATGGCAATTTGATGCTTAGGAATGTCCCATTCCCAACAGCTTAATGATTGGCAGATAGCAAGAACTGCAGATACTCGAGTCAGAGACAATACAGTGTCGCGATGGAGGAACACAGCAGGTCAGGCAGCATCAGAAGAACAGGAAAGTTGACGTTTCAGGTCTGGATCCTTCATCAGGATTGGGGAGGGGGAAGGGAGCTGGGAAATAAATAGAGGGAGGCGGGGTTGGGGCTGGAGAAAGGTAGGTGGGATGGTGATAGGTCAGTGCTGGTAGGGAGTGGTGGGGATTGGTCAGTGGGAAGGACGGGGCGGATAAGTGGGAGAGAAGATGGACAGGCTGTGTGAGGTCAAGGAGGCAGGGATGAGAGGGAGGTTTGGATGTGGGATGGGGCTGGGGGTGGGGACATTTTAAAACAGAGATGCTTCAAGTTCTTGCTGAGTTTGACAGGGTAGCTGCTGAAAGGTTGTTTCCTCTATCTGGAGAATATGGAACAGTGTCAGTATAAGGGGTCCACATTTAAGAATGAACTGAGCAGAAATTTCTTTTCCATCAGAAGGTTGTGAATCTTTGAAATTCCCTACGTAAAAGTGTTGGGTGCTCAGTTTTATTTTTATTCTTTCACTGGGAGGCAATGCCCTACTGGTATCATCACTGGACTGTTAATGCAGAGACCTAGATAATGTTCTTCAGGCTTAAAGTGATAATAATCTTCAGGCTTAAAGTGACTTTTACTGCAGAGAACAGAGAGCTTCTGAGTGGTCTGAAGGCTTCTCACTATCTTGTTCACAGCCCTAAGCTGTTCAGCTCCCTGAGAACCAATCATATGGCTGTTTGTAGGCATGAGGCTATTGTCATTGATAAAGGGTGCCTAGTCCACAACCAGTCAGCTACTTATACTAACCAAAGGCCCATCTGTACACAGCCTCTCAGCTCCACCTTGTATGTCCCACACTATAACCACACTTTAACCACTGTTTGAAATGGCAGCTGTGTAAACAGTGCCTACAATGAGTGTCAGGCCGCTCACCTTCAAAATCTACAGCAATCCTTTACACAGTTCTCTTCTCATTTCAATCCACAATATGAATTGAATGAAAAAAAAAGATAAAAAGTCACAGCTGTTACAATGTGGAGATGGTGCAGTTATATGATTTAACTCGAGGGGTTGAGAAATGTTCTCCCTACACCAGCTTGGTGAAGCTTTCCTTTCCTTGCCGGGCCAAATCAGTCAGTTTCCCGGCACCATGCAGCTGGACTATACTTCGTCATTTTGCACAGAACAGTCACTGAGCGTGGAGTCTTGCTGAACAGAGTTGAGTCCTGCAGCGGGTGACTCCTTTAACCCCTACTCACTCATTGGCAATGTTCATAGAGTCACAGAGGTCTACAGCATGGAAACAGGCCCTACAGCCTAACTTACCCAGTTTTCACAACTTAAACTGGTCACATTTGCCTGTGATAACAAGGTGTAGAGCTGGATGAACACAGCAGGCCAAGCAGCATCAGAGGAGCAGGAAAGCTGATGTTTCGGGCCTGGACCCTTCTTCTGATGCTGCCTGGGCCTGCTGTGTTCATCGAGCTCCACACCTTGTTATCGCAGACTCCAGCATCAGCAGTTCTTATGATCTTCCATTTACCTGTATATGGTCCATATCTCTCCATCCCATCCCATGTACCTGTCCAAATGTTTCTTAAATGACAAAATTGTACTCACTTCCACCACTACCTCTGGCAGCCTGTTCCAGACACTCACCACCCTCTCATAAATCTACATCCATCTACCAACTCACAGAATGGACAGTCTTCACTTCCATTCTGCACTGATGATCTCATTGAGAGTCTAAAATAAAAGACCTAAATCTGACACAAAATTGTCTGCTATGCTTCCACATCCGCCGCGAGTCCGTCATTTTCTAACTTAAATGAGACAAACACAGGAAGTCTGTGAGTATTTATAAACACTCCAACCAGGAGTCATTTCCTCCCAAGGCATTGGAAGATATACTTACCCAAAACACAGAACTCCTTACACTCCAGATGCAGTTCCAGAGCACTGGACACAACCTCAGCATGTTCCAAAGGACTTCTTCCACCTGATCCCTGCTGTAAGGCCAGAAATTCGGAGCATTGCCTCCTATGTTATAAAAGGCACTTAAACAGAGCAAGATCCCACAGTCAGCAATGGGATTAATGACCCAATGATCTATTTCAGCAATGAGACAGGCCACTGGGGAGAACTCTCAGCCTCTTCTACAAACAACATCTCATCCGCAGAACGGAGGCCTCACTCAGCTGAATAGTTACTAAGGAGCTACACCTGCTTTCCCAGACATGGGACCCTCTGAGCTTGGGCATTTATTCGGAGCGTTCCCCAGGCAGAAAGAGGATTGTCTATCGGAATATTCAACTTCCTGGATGCATCCCGTGGAGTTGCTGTGTCTGGGATTCCACAGGGTCCCAACACGCAATTCCTGTCTGCACAGCTCCGACAACAATCTGTTCGTTGGAATATCCAGGCCATTGTCTCAACTGAAAGACAGTGTCGTTGACAGTGCAGCACTTCTTCAGTACAGTGTTGGAGTGTCAGCCTGGCTTCTGTGCCTGTGCCTCACTGTAATCCCCAATCTACTGACTCAGTGCCCAGCTGGTGTTTGTTCTGAGAATGTCCTCCTGTGAATAGTACGGAGCAGGTGTACACTCAGATCACTCAGTGAGAGAATCCAGTACAAACTAGCATCACATGGACAGTTCACACAGCAGTGTCCACAGGTTCAGGAGGGAGAGGGAGAAAATAAGAATTTAGCTCTTTCTTGCATTGTCTTAACAGAGGACAAAACAACTGCAATTTAATGGAATGTTTATTATTGAATAGCTTTTCTATTGAATAAATTACAGGCATGGAAATTGGTCAATTACAAACATAAATCGCCACAAATTAGTCACTTTTAACAGATCCCAGGTTCCACAAGATTTACGGAAGAGCCATTAAGCTGATGCATTCTTGCGCCTGCACACTTTTGTCCATGTAGAACTTTTCAAAAAAATCATTCAAGGGATGTGGACATTGCTGGCTGGGCCGAGCATTTATTGCCCATCCCTAGTTGCCCTTGAGAAGGTGGGGGTGAGCTGCCTTCTTGAACTGCTGCAGTCCACGTGCTGTGGGTTGACCCACAATGTCCTTAGGGAGGGAATTCCAGGATCTTGACCCAATGACACAGAAGGAATGGTGATATATTTCCAAGTCAGGATGGTTAATGGCTTGGAGGGGAACTTGCAGGTGGTGGTGTTCCCATGTATTTGCTGCCCTTGTCCTTCTAGATGGAAGTGGTCATGGATTTGGAAGGTGCTGTCTGAGGATCTTTGGTGAATTTGTGCAGTGCATCTTGTGGATAGTACACACTGCTGCTGCTGAGTGTCGGTGGTGGAGGGAGTTGACGTTTGTGGATGCGGTGCTGATTAAGCGGGCTGCTTTCCCCTGGATGATGTCAAACTTTGAGACCATTGTTGGAGCTGCACCCATCCAGGAAAGTGAACAAAGCATTGAACTTGGCATGCAGTGATTTTGGACAATCAATGATGCATTATCGGTAATAAAATTCTAATGCAATTACACGTTAAGAGGTGTGTAGCTAGTTGTGGGTGTGGTTATCCCTAGTTTGAGCTAGATCTAAATTTTAGTGTGAACCAAAGTTTACTAAATTCCTTTGATAGATGGCAATGATGAAGAAAAGGTCCCATTGGCAAATTGGGGATTTGGAAGCAGACAAACAGGAGTTTGACCCATTAGCTCAACGCTCTGTTAATGCAGCAGAGATATGGCAGTGTAGGGCAAGTGTGAGATTGATATTCGCATTATCCTCATTGACACTCAGATGGGGATCTGGCCATAACCAGCATTTTCATTTTGTCTTGAACCATCATAATTTCTCTTTGCAGCAGGTTTGGGAGGATGGAATGTCTGTCAAAACCATTTCAGAGAGAACTGAGGAGTAAATGCCGTCAGTGTGGATCTCTAGTCGTATAACAAGCCCAATGGGTAGCAGATTTCTTTCCCTATGGGACACTAGTGAACCGTCAGACACTGCACTGACACCAGTTTTGTATTTTGCTGATAATTTTCACCTGATTCAAATTCTGAAGCTTTTCTTGTTGGAATCTCAATCACTGGGCTATTCATCCAGTAACAAATTGCCTTCACCACTGGACTTGTGGGGAAGTAATGACTTACTTGTTTGCTTAAAGACAAACAGACCAACTATGTATCCTCAAAACTAATGCATAGAGTTCAACAAAAAAAGGAACATATTTAGGGTACGGACAAAGGATAAACTGATTGGATTCTGGTAAAAAGAGAGGCAGAATATTTTAAAGGATTTGTTAACATCAGGAGTTAGGCAAACTGTCTTTTTTTGAAACCGTTCTATTTTAGTTAGAATGTTGCATATTTCCTCAGCAGCTATGATGCATTCTGTTGCAGCTGTCAAGATGTGAGCAGAGTTTTCAGAGCAAGTTGTTTGATGTGGATTAGCTTGAAGCCTCCTCAGTTTGAATCTCTTCATAAAAATATTTCTTTTTTAGTTTTGTAGTTACAGAACAGCAACCAGGTGAGGAAAAGGCTTAAGGAAGGGTTGCTTCATCATAATAACATTAAATTAACTGAGCATGACAGAAATATGCAGAGCTTATTTGTCTTGCAGTGCCTTTGCAGGAAGCATTTTAAAAGTAGCTTGAAATGGATGAACAACGGCAAATAACCCCATCAAACATTCTGGAATTGAGAGTGAACTGAAACTGTGCTTTTGGTGCTATGAGAAACCTTTAATCTCTAATCGGCGACTGGAAATTATCCCTTCAATAGAGACTAGGGAAACTCATGTTTGTGGTATTAATAATTAATTTAACATTGAGCACCTGACTGGATTGGCAGGTATGTGCTGATCATGCAGATTTAGACAGCTAGGAGATCCACAAACATTTGTAACCTCACCCAGGTCTGGCTTACCTTGGGCAAAGTCAGAAGTCACACGACACCAGGTTTATTTGAAACCACCAGCTTTCAGAGCACTGCTCCTTCATCAGGTAACGAAAGTCAGAAAGGCGCTCCGAAAGGTTATGTGATTTCAAATGAACCTGTTGGACTATAACCTGTTGTCATGTAACTTCTGACCTTGTCCACCCAAGTCCGACACCGGCACCTCCAGATCATGGCTACCTTGGACAGAAAGGGAAAAGGGACTAACACTTACACAATTCAAAGATAGTCACCATGTTGGTGTGTGGGTGCAAGTGTGAGGTGTGGGCTCCAAACTGATGCCAATTTCAATGTTCATTTCAAAGTAGCTCCGAGGAAAAAATTCCTCACTGAATCCAGAAAGTATGACACACATCAGGGAGCTCTCTTTCCAGTAAACAGCACAGAGGAGTACAAAGTATTTACAGGGGGCAGTGGGGGAGATGGGAAACAGAGCAGGGTTCCTATCTGATGCCACAGCCAACACAGACATTCTATTTATTTTATACCTGAGCAGGGATTGGTTTAGATGTCAACGCGACAGAAGTGATGAGTCATCTGGCCAGTTTTCTATTGGGTCCATCTCATTCCCAGCTTGCCCTGTGTTTGCCTCTGTGATTCCGATTCAGGGCCAGTGAGGAGGCTGGTTAAGGTTTCCACTTGAAGGAGGCAAGGACTTCTCGCCTTTTGAGCGGTTGAGGAGGCCGGAAATTATCCACCATTGGCTGCTTCTCAGAGTCTTCCTCTCCTGAGAACATGAGCATTCGGAACTTATCCAGCTACATGGAATAAACGTAGAATGTCACACGCAGCTGGAGAAATATGGATCCGCTTCCCACAAAGAGTAATGCACGCAAATTCAATTCATCATTTTAAATCCCTGACGCATAGGTTTTTGCCAAATAGGCAGATAGTCCTATCCAGTCACCCAGGTTCTAAGTTATGGATCTGCCATGATCACATTGAATAGTAATAGGTTTGAGGGCTGAATGGCCTTCTGTTCTAACTATTACAACACAAGGTACAAATTCCAATCCAAAGATTCAAGCACACAGTACTGTGTGGGGGCAGATTGCTGGAACTGAGGGCATTGGTGAAAAATCTATTGCTCAGACCAGATACAATACCATTAAAGAAAAACAGAAACTGCTTGAGAAACTCAGCATCTGTGGAGAGAAAGCAGAATTAATGTTTTGGGTCCACTGACCCTTCTTCAGAACTCTTTGTTTCTGATTGCCAGCATCCGCAGTTCTTTGGTATTTTTTATTCAGTATTAAGCAATTACATCCAGCTTGCCCACTCAAATAGTCACAATCCATCCCTTGTACCAACCTGAAGAGTGGGACTAGAACCCAGAAGAGCTACAGCTGATAAGTGAGCCTCCAGCAGGAGGCACTATCACAGCCAGGAGGATGTTAAATTCAAATTTGCTGATGGAGAAAACTAAGAAAACTGGAAAAAACTAAGATCTTTTGTGTAATTTCTATTTCTTCAATGCCTGACAATTGAACAACTTCATCCAAGGGTGGAGCTTACAAACTCTGCTCTGGCTGATGGCCAGGATCGAAGTGAAGTGGAATTAATTTATCAACCTGGTTCATAGCACAGAGCAGGCTGAGGGAATGCACATCTCTCTCTCTTTCTCTCTCTCTCTCACACACACACACACACACACACACGCGCGCGCATGCATGCATGCACGCATACACAAGCACGCGCACACATACACGCACAAACACACACATGCATGCACACACATACAGTTCACACACACATGCACACATACACTCACATGCGCACGTGCACACACACACACAGGGTGTCCATGATCACACTGATGGGCTCACTGCGTAGTTTTGATCCTTTCTGTGTACAACCTGCTGTAAGGCTCATTGTCAGCCATTCCATCACAACCATTCCCAACTCAAATCTAAATATCCTCTAACACACCATCAACTCCCAGCAGTCATTACGCAGCTCATTAACAGTCCTGGAAGCTTCTGGAAGAGCCTGGGACTATCCTGAGGGAGATTGTTCCTGCTGTCATGCTGTAAAAGTTATGAGGTGACAGGGGTCACAGTCGGCATTGCTGTTAAGGTAGCACAGCCCCTTAACAGCATCGCTGGACGGCAGAGTTAACTGCAGTAGCGGAGATCATTGGCCTCACTGGTCTAGCAATCCAGAGGCCCAGGCTAATGCTCTCAGGACGTGGGCTCAAATCCCACCATCCCAGCTGCTGGAACTTAAACTCCATTCATAAAATGTGGAATTGGAATCTAGTCTCAGTGATAGTGACATGAAAACTATTGAGCTGCAAAATCCTGTCTGGTTCACTAATGTCCTTTAGGGAAGGAAACTGCCATCCTTACCTGATCTGGCCTACATGTGACTCCAGACTCACAGCGATGGGGTTGACTCTTCAATACCCCCTGAAATGATCTTACAAACTACTCAGCTGAAGGGCAGTTAAGGATGGACACAAACATCAGCTTTGCCAGTGACACCCACATCCCAATAAAAATATAAGTCAGAACCGAAAGAACTGCGGATGCTGTAAATCAGAAACAAAAACAGAAATTGCTGGAAAAGCTCAGCAGATCTGGCAGCATCTGTGGAGAGAATCAGAGTTAATGTTTTAGGTCAAGTAACCTTTCCTCAGAAAAATACGAATGAACAGTGTTACAAAGACACTTGCTGCTTCATATTGCTTCGTTAATTTAAGTTTTGACGACTGTGGAAACATGGGTCTAATTCAAGTTTTGTTGGATGCCTGCAGTGATTTCTATGAAAGTGTGAAGAAGGTTCTAGACCCGAAATGTCAGCTTTCCTGCTCCTCTGATGCTGCTTGGCCTGCTGTGTTCATCCAGCTCCACACAGAGAAAGAATTGTTGTGTTTTAATTTAGTATTAGTCATCAGGAAATGATGGACAGGCAGGTGGAGATGGCTGTTCTTGGGATGAAACATCCAGGAATATATGAAGTCAGAGCTAAGAACTCCTGGGGATAATGCAAATTCATCAAATTCTGGGATTACCAAAGAAACAACATTCATATTGTTCATTTATTCCCCTGGGACTGTTGGCTCATGATGGTATTTAATCAGCCACAGGCTCACACAAGGACAGTGAGCCTCAGCAGGGAATATGGCTTCATAACATTTAGTCAGGGCTCCCTCCCACACTGTACACAGCACAGAAACAGGATCGTTTGTCCAGGGTCCACCACTCAGCTTCATCCCATCTAATCAACAAAGCTTTCTAATCATTTATTCTTCATGTGGGTGACACAGTGGTTAGCACTGCTCCCTCACAGCACCAGGGACACGGGTTCAAATCCACCCTCAGGCGACTGCCTGTGTGGAGTTTGCACATTCTCCCTGTGTCTGTGTGGATTTCCTCCGGGCGGTCCGGTTTCCTCCCACAGTCCAAAGATGTGCAGGTTAGGGTGGATTGGCCATGCTAAATTGCCCGCAGTGTTCAGGGATTTGCAGGCTAGGTGGGTTAGATACGATAAATGAAGGCTTACGGGACAGAGGTGGGATGGTCTTTGAAGGGTTGGTGCAGCCTGATGGGCTGAATAGCCTCTTTCCGCACTGTAGAGATACTTTTTATTCATGAACGGGATATGAGTACCACGAGCAAGCTGCCCTCAATTTGTGAAATCTCTAAAGGAGAGTTGCGAGCCAATCACATTGCTGTGGATCTAGAATCACATGTAGACCACAGTGGGTAAAGAATGGCACATTAGCCTGGATTGCTAGCTCAGTGACATAATCACCAAGCCACTCAGCCTTCCCCCCTATCTAGCTTCCCCATGAACATGTGCACACTGCCCACCTTCCCCTCTCCCTGTCGGGCCAGGTTCCACACTACCCTCTGGGTAAAGAGTTTTCTCCTAAATTCTCTACAGGATTCCAGTTGTGAGTGTGTCCGGGACAAAGATTGGCCAGGAGGCATAAGCAGGATACCTCGCCCATAACCCTCTCTTCCCACGCCCCTGCCCCTGCCCTCAGGCAGGGTCTGGGACCCCTGGCCAGTCCCTGATAGAAGACTCCAGGATCTCAGTTTAGTTTGGCATTGGGAGGGTAGTCAGGCTGCACACTGGGACAGTCAGTGCTGGGAATGCCAGGAGGAGTGGGCACCGCTGCTGAATGTGGTAGACCCCTCAAGGTGCAGGGACTTTCTGAAGGGTGGTCCCAGCTACAAGGCTGTCCCTGTGGAGGGATGGGGTAGACAATGGATGTGGACTGCCACCCTCTGAACCTCGAGAGGCTGGGATTGCCCCTGAGCTGCCCTCGGGAGGTGGCATCTGTCCACACTGAGGGTGAGGGCACGGAAAAGGGAGTGGGAGAGGGAGTGGAAGAGGATGAGGGAGGGAGAGAGAGAGAGAGGGAGAGGGTGAGGGAGAGGATGAGAGAAAGGGAGAGGGGGAGGGAGAGGGTGAGGGCACTGGTCCCTGTGGTGAGAAGGTCACATCTCCTTTGGACAATCAGAAACCCTGAGCCCTGGTGGTCTGGCACACAGATGGCTCTTTCTGCTCCGTCTCCCTCTTGGCGCAGCTGCACACCCCCCACCCTCCCCCCCACCCCCCGACAGAGCCCATGAAGTGGGGAATTGTCCCAACACCACTCCCCTTACTTACCCCTCCTCCTAAACCCCTTTGGCCCATCATCTCCTCTGAGCCAGGAAGATTCAGCACCTTGATATAGCGCCTCTCACCATCACAGGGTGTGATGAAACCATTCACAGATATTGGAGAGTTACTGAAGTGCTGTAATGTGGGAACAGACAGAGACAGTAGGAGGGCTGATGCTTCTGTGGGAGAGAAGGGAATAGATGGGCCAAGTGGGAAGAGGTCATTAAAGTAGGAGGAAGAACACCAGCATAAACTGAATGGCCTCTTACTGTGCAACAAATACTATGACAGAAGGACAATCAGACCAGCCACAGTGCTGGAGGAGAAATAAAAGGACGCAGCGAGAGAGTGAGCGGGAGTGGGTGAGATAGAGATTGAGAGAGACGGAGGGAGGTAGGCAGAGAGGGAGGGTGGGTGCTGTCAGTCTGCAGATGTACAGGAGATGCTGTACTGTGACTGTGAGTCACAGGCAGAGAGAACCAGGGTACAATTACACTGCATTTCCAAGTAACAGCTGCTCCAGTCCAGTGAAGGTGCAAAGAGAAGTGGATCATCTCCCACACACGGAAGCAATTAAACATTCTGTGCAGCTCTGACACTGCCGCTGTGATGGGCTGAACCCTCTGGGTATTAGTCGGTCATGATGGTACTACCTCAGTGTCAGAGCTCTGTGCTGATGCAGTGTGTGAACATTCAGCAGTTAGCCTCCAGCTCTCTGAGTCACTCAGTCCTCTCCCACAATCACCAGGGACACACGTATGAGAGACAGGTGGTGGGGTGGGATGGGGAGAGAGACAGAGGGATGGAGAGACAGGCAGAGAGAGAAAGACAGAAAGGCAGAGAGAGATAGGGAGGTGGAGACAGAGACAGACAGAAAGATAGAGAGTGCATTGGTGTGGGGGGAGAAAGATGGAGAAAGAGACAGCTGACAGGAAGTGAAATAAAATAAACACAATGGGGGATGTGACAGTGAGAATGTGAGCGAAAGCACTGTGTGGGTCTGGAAGTGAGTGAGCGAGAAAGGGAAGACAAAGGGAAATGAAGGGAAGTGGGAGGCCAAATATTTTGAACTTGAAAAGTATAATTAGCCCCTGCAGGCTGCAGTTTTCTTGGCATTAAGCAAATCATTACAGCCTCTTAATGTATTCATGTTCCAATGTTAGACTAATTAAACTCTAACATACACAATAAACAGCAACTGTTACAAAGGCCCAACTTAAACTGCGCCTGCTCACTCTCGCTGGAAAAGACACATGTGAGATATTGGATATTAATGGCCTGGGTTAGGGTCACTTGAACAGGGGAATACATCCAATCTGTGCTAGGTCTTTGCTAGTGCAATCAGAAAAAATCCTACCACCCAATAATACCCTTCCCTGCTTCTGAGTCAAGAGGGCTTCTTGTGGCACATTGGCATTGTCCCTATCTCTGAGCCAGGAGGCCCGGGTTCAAGTTCCACCTGCTCTAGATGTCTGTCGGAACACCTCTGACTGGGAGGATTAGAAAGTATTTGCTCTGGAGAGCTCAGGGCTCCTGTGTTGCAGTGGTGGTGTCCTGAGCCAGGAGGCCTGGGTTCATATCCCACCTGCTCCAGGGAGGTGATGTGACATTCACGAGCAGATGGATGTAGGAAACATCAAGACGTGAGTCTTGGTTCAATATGTCAGCCTCAATCTCTCAGTGCTTTCCCAAGCCTGTAACAGTGGCTATGTGCGCAGAAACGTCTCTAAACCTCCCTCCTTGTTACTGACTCAACCCCTCGTAAGGAAACAAAAACTCTTTTCTGGCTTTAAAGCCAGGAACTGAGGGAGGGGCAGAGTCAGGCAACATTGCAGAGGCGGAAGGAGCCACTTTTGATGATAAGACAATCAGATATAGGAGTGGAATGAGGCCATTTAGCCCACTGAGTATGCTCCATGGCTGCCGGCCTAAGCATGTGGTCAGACACTGAGAGGCCTTGTGAATGGTCTGGTCCTATCTGAGAGTTTAGCCAAGGAGAGGAATGGGGCTAGTAGCAAAGGGATAGAGTTCAAGGCAATGGCTTCACTCTTTCCTATTGTTATTTGGAGGAATTTATATCAGGATTTTGAACAAAATTCTCACATAACAAATGAGAGAGAGAGAGACAAAGTGACAGAGAGAAAAAAAAAGAAAAAGAAAGGAAAAAAGGAGAGAGATGAAGAGAGAAAGAGAGGGAAAGAGAGAGGAGAAGGAAAGAGAGAAAAAGAGAGTGAGAAATATCCTGAGAGATAGTAAGAACTGCCGATGCTGGAGTCAGAGACAACACAGTGTGGATCTGGAGGAACACAGCAGGCCAGACAGCGTCAAAGGAGCAGGAAAGTTGAAGTTTCGGGTTGGGACCCTTCATTAGAAATGGGGGAGGGGAAGGGAGCTCAGAAATAAACAGAGAGAGGAGGGGTGGGGCTGGGGAAGGTAGGTGGGATGGTGATAGGTGAGTGCAGGTAGGCAGTGGTGGGGATTGGTCAGTGAGGTGCGAGGGGCAGATAAGTGGGAGAGTTGATGGACAGGTCAAGGATGCAGGGATGAGAGGGAGGGTTGGACGGGTGAAGATGCCGGGGGTGGGGAGATTTTAAAACTGGTGAATTCCATATTTAGGCCATTGCACTGTAGGCTCCCGAGGCGGAATATGAGGTGCTGTTCCTGCAGTTTCCGGGTGGTGTCTTTGTGACACTGGAGGAGGCCCAGAATGGGCATGTCACCCAGGGAATGGGAGGGGGAGTTAAAATAGTTTGCGACCAAAGGGTGTTGTTGTTTGTCACAAACCATTTTAAATCCCTCCCATTCCCTGGGCGACATGTCCATTCTGGGCCTTCTCCAGTGTCACAATGACACCACATTCAAACTGGAGGAGCAGCAACTCATATTCTGCCTCGGGAGCCTACAGAGAAATATCCTGACATGTGTGGGGCACCTGGGAGAATCACTGGCCACTCACCTGCTTCTCAGACACTTGGATCGGCTCCCTGAAGACGATCCAAGTCACACTCTCATTCAGGGGTGGCGTGGTTAGAGAGCCCGCATACGTCCAGTAATCCCTGCATTTCGGCAGCAGGCACTGTGGGCTAAAGTCTTTAAACTGAGCCTTTGTTTCCTGATGAGAGATTGAGATAGTTTTCATGTCAGTAATGGCAGCTCAGTGAGGAGCAAGCCTCATTATCTCAGCTCAATATTTCTCAGGTTAATAACTCTGTGTAAGAAATGGAAACAGGAGGGGGTTGGACAGAGACAGAGGCACAGAAACTGTTCCACTATTCAGTCTGATCCCACCTGATCTGCTACCTCAGCTTTACTTTATTTCCCTATCCCGATATCCTCTCATCTTGCTTATGCCTAAAATCTACTGCTCCTGGACTTAACTGGTACTCCTTTAACAACCATCCACAGCTCCCTGGGATAGAAGGTTCTAGAGATTCACAATTCTCTGAGTGAAATTTCTCCAACCTCAGTCCAAAATGGACAGCTTCTTCCCCCTGTTCTGTGCCTCTATGTTCCTTTACCAGAGGAAATCCCTTTGACCAATTAATTCCTTTCAGAATGTCAAAATTTCAAGAAATCACTCCCTCCATTAATCAAATCTCCAGAGAATACAACACCATTTGATGCATCCCCACCTCTTTAGACAAATGTATTGTTTCCTTGGTCAGAGATCAAACCATATTCTGGGTGTGGTCTTACCATAGCATCGCCCCTGCCCCCGCTACCTCATACTCCTAGCAATTTCTACTTCAGTTATGTCACAGTTTAAAAATAAGGGATAGGCCATTTAGAACAGAGTTGAGGAAAAACTTCTTCACCCAGAGAGTGGTGGATATATGGAATGCTCTGCCCCAGAAGGCAGTGGAGGCCAAGTCTCTGGATACTTTCAAGAAAGAGATGGATAGAGCTCTTATAGATAATGGAATCAAGGGTTATGGGGATAAGGCAGGAACAGGATACTGATTGTGGATGATCAGCCATGATCATAATGAATGGTGGTACTGGCTCGAAGGGCTGAATGGCCTACTCCTGCACCTATTGTCTATTGTCTACTGTCTATATCACAGACTCATACCTATATTCCATCAATGTTTCTATGGCAACTAAACCAAGCATGAGTTGCAGTGAGTGGTTGATAATGAAAACTTATAAATGGAAATTTTACCATTGAAAGGAAAAGGGCAGCAGATAAATGGGAACACCACCGCCTGCAAAGTTCCCCTCCATGACACTCACCATCCTGACTTGGCCATTCCTTCACTTTTGTTGGGTCAAAATCCTGGAATTCCCTCCCTGAGGGCATTGTTATTCAAGAAAGCAGCTCGCCTCACTGCCACCTTCTCGAGGGGGCAATAAATGCTGGGCTCAGCCAGTAATGCCCATGACTCATGAATGAATTAAAAACAAACTAAAAAAGGCAAGGCTCGAAGATTTGAAAATGCATTTCTGAAGAAGGGTCCCGACCTGAAACATCAACTTTCCTGCTCCTCCGATGCTGCCTGGCCCACTGTGTTCCTCCAGCTCCACACTGTGTTGTCTCCTTTGACAGCTTGTTCCATTGGGGGATTGTTCTTGGAAAGGACAATGTTGATGCACTGTCTTGGAAACCAGTGGACATTGCAGTTTGTGTGGATGGCCACATCACGTTTGGCCATTGCTGGAGGATCTGGGTGCTTTGTTCTGCCAGTCTGATGACAGCAAGGCTACATTACTCCTGCAATGAACACTTGCCCTCCTCTCTGCTGGCGGGACTTGCATCAATACTGGGAAGAAAACACCACTGTCAGCTTCAAGTGTGTGACTGCTTGGTGTAGATCTTGCTCAAGTCCTTTTACTGGTGAGTCACAAGTCATGGGTTCAGCTAAAGCCACAATTTAGATCATCACTTAAGCATGAAACTGGGGTCAAAGTGACTCTTTGTGAATAGGAACAAGCATTTCTTGCTTACACAGGTGAACCAGTCATTTGTGTCAATGTGTGGGACTTTCTTGCCTAGTTTGAATTAGAATTAGAATTAGAATCCCTACAGTGTGGAAACAGGCCCTTCAGCCCAACAAGTCCACACCGAACTTTGGAGTGTCCCAACCACACCCGTCCCCTTGTAACCCACCTAATCTACACATCCCTGAACACTATGGGCAATTTAGCATGGCCAATCCACCTAACCTGCACATCTTTGGACTGTGGGAGGAAACCAGAGCACCCAGAGGAAACCCACGCAGACACAGGGAGAATGTGCAAACTCCACACAGACAGTCACCCGAGGCTGGAATCGAACCTGGGTCCCTGGCGCTGTGAGGCAGCAGTGCTAACCACTGAGCCACCGTGCCACCTGAAGTCCTGATCAATATCTTTTAGAAAGTATTAATTAGTTGAAAGTAATTTAAAAAGAGTTTACATGCAGAATGCAGGTGTCACTGTAGAACAACAGAGTGTGTTGCTAGGCCCAAAGCCTCCTTCAGGGCAGTTCTGGTATCAGTCTGTGAAAGAGGATTTGAAACTTCTGCCAATCCGTGTGAAGTATTTCACTCCTGAAAGGCCTGGCTCTAATTTTTACGCAATGCTCCTATTCCTCAACCAGCGGAAAAGAAACTAATTTATCAGTTTCCGCTCAAAATTTTAAGTTTGATTAAATCCGCCCTGAACCTTCTAAATTCCAGGGAATACAAGTCAGCTGAGGATATATCTGTTAAAATTGCTTTAGAAACCTGACAGAGATCCAATTGTCCTTCAGGGAGTGGAATCTGTGAACAGTTTGATTGTTTGAGTCAACCACGAGAAATGAAACTGAACAGTGAAATGACCAACGATCCACTCTGCGGATCCAAGGCAAAGCTCCAATATTTCTTTAGGGCACTAAGCTATTAGCCAAGGGGATAACAACTACTATAAGTGTGTATAGAATGAGCTGCCATAGGAGGTGGTAGAGGCTGGTACAATTACAATATTTAAAAGACATCTCGATGGGTACATGAATAGGATGGGTTTAGAGGGATGAGCAACAAGATTAATTTAGGATATTTGGTTGAAACGTTGGACCTAAGGGTGTGTCTCTGTGCTGCACATCTCTATGACTCTAAGTCAAATAGGAAGCTGCACCGCCTTTGCCCAGGGCAGATGGACAAATCCATAGCACCACAAACGTCTGACCTTACCTTGAATTTAACCATGTACAAGGCATCTGTCAATCTGTTCAAGCTGGTATGTTTTTCTCCAGTCTGAAAGAGATGGGAAGATTTTAAAATATGACGAGATTAGATTGTTCTATCAGAGATACCCTTAACCAATGTAGAATTTTACACCTCAGTCAAGGGCCATTTCGCCCTGGCCTGAGCTGGTGTTTACTATCCACATGAATATGGGCCTACATCCCCTACATCTCCTGCATGGGAGCAAGTTCCACATTCTTACCCGAGAAAGGTTTCTCAAGTTCCTTCCTGGATCAATAAGTGCCAATGCTTTATTTATGGCTCCCAGATTTGGTTTTCTCTACAAACATAGATGTCCTCTCCATATCAAACCACTTTGGAATTTGCAAACCCTCCAGAGCCACATTTCATTCCAGTGAAAACAGACTTGTTAATTTTTTCCCAGTAATTATAAATCACAGTTTAACTATCATGATTGTAAATCATTTGCTGTCCCTCCCGTGCCTCCATGTCCTTTATATATCACAGTAATCTCCTCTTTGTGCCACGCAGTGATAGAATAAATTACCGGTGACCCTGGCTAAGCTCACAGTGCCAGCACTAAAGGATACTTCACTGGAATGGCCATCATTCAGGCGATATGCCCAGATCAGGTCTTTGCCCATTCCCTCGGGTTAAGGGTCTCCAAGTTCTTTCACAGCACCAGGGTGTCACTGGAAAGGCCAGGGTGGAAATGTCAATTACTAGGGGTCATAGGTTTAAGGTAATGGGGATAAGGTGAAAGTAGATGTGAGGGGCAGGTTTTTATTTTACACAGATTGTGTTAAGTGTCTGGAATGCACTGTCAGAGGAAGCACTGGAGGCACATACAAAAGCAACATTAAAGAGACACCTTGACAGATACATAAATAGGCAGGAAATAGAGGGATACGGACATGTGTGCAGGCAAAACGTTTTTAGTTTACAAAGGCTGAAGGGCCTGGTCCTGTGCTGTACTGTTCATTGTTCTTTATTTGTTGCCCGTTGCTAACTGCCCTTGAACTGAGCGGAGTGCTGGGCCACTTCAGAGGGTAGTTAAGAGTCAACCGTTAATGAACAAGGAACAAGAGTAGGCCAGTCGGCCCTTCGAGCATTGTCCCCCCATCAATAAAATCATGGCCGACCTCGATTCTACATTCCTGCATGGCGTCAGAGAGGTCTTCACAACAGAGAACTGACTCTTCAGCTCATTGCCTCGGTGCTAGTCAAAAAACTCCACCTAACTATTCTAATCCCATACCTCTGATATTCATCCATCCTCTTGGTCATCAAGAATCTACCTCCCTCTGCCTTTAAAATATGTAAAAGATTCTGCACCCACTGCCTTTTGAGGAAGGGAATTCCAAAGACTCTCACCCCTCTGAGAGACAATGTTTCCTCATCCCTGTTTTAAATGGATAGCCCTTTATTTTTAAACAGTGACCCCCTAGTTCCAGATTCTCCCACATGAGGAAACATCCTTTCCACATCCACCTGGTCAAGGCTCCTCGGAATCTGAAAAGTTTCAGTTATGTGACTTGTGACTCTTCTAAACTCTGGAGGATACAAGCCAAACCTGGCTAGCCTTTCTCCATAAGACAATCCACTCATTCCTCATTCATTGCTGTGGGTCTGGAGTCATAGGTAGACCCAGACCAAGTAAACAAAACAGACTTCCTTCCCTCAAGGACATTAATAGTGAACCAGATGGGTTTTGATAACAATTCATGGTAATTTCACAGTCACTGTCACAGAGACTAGATTTTTTTTCTCAATTATAGTGATATGAATTGAATTTAAATTCCGCCAGCTGATGTCATGGGATTGGAGCCCAGAGAATTAGCTTGGGCTTTGGGATTATGATTCCACAATATTCCCACAAAGCCACTATCTCTCCTAAGTAAAAGATTCTGTGGCACTATCTCAAAGAGCTGGGGAATTCTGCCCAGTCTCTCGGCCAATGTTTATCTCTTCACCAGCATCACTACACAGATAGGACCATGAGAAATAGGAACAGGAGTAGCTGTTCGGCCCCTCGAGACTGCTCTATCATTCAATAGGATCGTGGCTGATCCGACTTTCCTCACATCCACTTTCCTGTCCTTTCCCAATAACCCACATTCCCTGACTGATCACAAATCTTACTCAGCCGTAAATATACGCAAGGACCCTGTCCCCACAGCTCTCTGCGGCAAGGAGTTCCAAAGACTCAACCCTCTGAGAGAAGAAATTCCTCCTCATCTCAGTTTCCCATGAGGGGAAACATCTTCTCTGCATTTACCTTGCCAATTCCCTTCAGAATCCTATATGTTTCAATGCGATTATCTCTCATTCATCTAAACTCCAGTGAGTAGAGTCCCAACCTGTTTAGCCTTTACTCATAAGACTATCCCTCCACACCAGGATCGGACCTTCTCTGAACTGTGTCCAATTAAATGATATCTTTCTTTAAATAAAGGGACCAAAGTTAATGACCTGGTCACTGTTTGAGGGAGCCTAGCAGCATGGCTTGTTGCTGTTTTCAGAATGTCATGTTTCAAAAGTAAATTGCTGGCTGTAAAGTGTGTTAAATGATCTGAGGTCATAACCGGTCCCATACAAAAGTAAGTTATTTCTTTTGAACATAATAGGCTTGCAACGATAATTGTGACACATCTGACCTTTCAGCCTTGACTGGAATCAGTGACGTGTACACACATGTACAGACATGCAAACATGTACATGCATGGACATACACACACGCACGCACGCGCACACACACACGCACTCACTCACTCTCTCTCTCGCACACACTCACTCTCTCGCACACACTCACTCTCTCGCACGCATGCACACTCACTCACACTTTCTCAAACACACACACACATTCACACCCACTCAGTCACACACAAAGTTGGTTTTGCAGATTGAACCATTCTTGTTTTACTCTCCATCAAATTCAATCGATGTGACAACAGGTATTCACTCTCTGGCCATTGAGATCAGGACCTACCTCCAAGAACACAGCAACCACGGCCAGTCCGTCATGTGACCCTGCTGCCTCCCCAAAGCTTTTGTACTTTGTCGAGTTCCAGTGAACCAAGTGAAGCTGAAACAGACAGAGAAACAAAGGCTGATTGACCATATCTGGAGGGGCCAAGGTGCTCATCAGCAAACAGTCCAATTAAACTGTGTAGAGTCAAGACAGTCAAAGAGTCATACGGCACGGAAACAGACCCTTCGGCCCAACTCGTCCATGCTTACCAAGTTTCTCAAGTCAATCTAGTCCTATTTGCCGGCATTTGGCCCATATCCTTCTAAACCCTTTCTATTCATGTACCTGTCCAATTCCCTGCAAACAGGGAATCTATGGACTGCAGCAAATAGAACTCACACTACTGCATAGTCTTCTGCTAATCGCAGGATCTCCTCTCCAGCAAGACGCAGTGAATGGAGAACACTTACACAATACAGATCCCAGTCAATCCCAACAGTGAGATTGACAGGGAAATTAATCCAATCACAGGAACGGCAGATGGAGTTTGATGTAGATAAATGTGAGGGCGGCATTTTGGAAAGGCAAATCAGGGGAGGACTTATACACTTGATGATAATGTCCTGGGGAGTGTGCTGAACAAAGAGACCATGCAGTGCACGTTCATAGCTCCTTGAAAGTGGAGTAGGTAGACAGGATAGTGAAGTAGGTGTTTGGCACATTTGCCTTCATTGGTCAGCGCATGGAGTATGGGAATTGGGAAGTCATGTTGCAGCTGTGCAAGGCATTAATTAGGCCACATTTGCAATATTGCATGCAATTCTGGTGTCCCTGCTATAGGAAGATGTTGTTAAACTTGAAAAGGTTCAGAAAAGCTTTACACAGATATTGCCAGGTTTAAGGGTTTTGAGCTATAGGGAGAAGCTGAATAGACTGGGGCTATTTTCCCCGGAGTGTCAGAGGCTGAGGGGTGACCTCATAGAAGTTTATAAAATCATGTGGGTCATGGATAGAATGAATAGCCAGGTCTTTTTCCCGGGGTGGAGCAATCAAAAACTAGAAAACACAGGTTTAAGGTGAGAGGGGAAGGATTTAAAAGGGATCTAAGGGGCAACATTTTCACGCTGAGGTTGGTACGCATATTGGATGAGCTGCCAGAGGAAGTGATGGGGGCTGGTACAGTTACAAAATTTAAAAGGCATCTAGATGGGTACATGCCTAGGAAAGGTTTAGAGGGATAATTGGCCAATTGTTGGCAAAAGGGAGTGGATTAATTTAGGATATCTGGTCGGTATGGATGAGTTGGACCAAAGGGTCTGTTTCCATGCTGTTATGACCTTCACTCTGGTCAGGGCTTATGGTGCCACAGGTATGCAGGTTTTTGACTCACTCCAATTTGATGCAGTTTAGTTCTTAAGGTAGGCTAAATGAGTAGGCCTCTATCCTTTAGAGTAGTGTAGACTAGGGGGCAATCTCATAGTGGTTCACATGCTGAATGATCTCCAAAATTACCGCTTTACAGTGTTTACACAGGATCTCTGTCACTGATGCCTCAATAGATTTAAATGTCTTGTACTTTTATGTATAGATTTGAATTGCGGACAGTTCCAGAAAGAGGTTTTCATACACCTGAAGTTAAATGTATTCATCTTTCAGTAATCTCTTCAGGATACTATCCCATCACTTCCAGCCTGGGGCTAACACATACCTTTCACTCTAAGATAACCTTCAATATTTCCTTCCTTTCTCAGAAGTACCGGTCTGAAAACAGCCATCCTCATGAAAGGGCTTCACAGGCCTGCCCAAAACTCACAGGAAAACCAAAAACAAATCCCTCCCTATGTGATGGGTGTTTCTCTTAAGCAGAAAAAAAAATCAAACTCCAAAAATCTCCAACAAACCCACTGTGTGCAAAAAAAAATCATTTTCAAACTAGATCTCAAGGGCTTTTTTCATGGAAATCACCATGGTTACAGAAATACTTAAGTTAATGGTTAATTTCAGAGACACATTAAACCTACATGCTCAAAAACCAAAAACCCAAAACTTACAATAAATAATGACAAAAGTACACATAAATCACACAAGGGAGAGCTGACCCTTTCCTGCTTACAGAAGACCAGTTGTAACAAGTCATCAAGAACCCTTCTGGAGTAGTTCTGATCACTTAAAGAAACAAAATTGGGGTTTGAGGGAAGTAGGAGGAAGGTCTGAAAGCAATTTCCCTGAATTTTATTCACACCACACTGGGATTAGACTTTGTCTTTTGCTTGCCTCTCCCAGGAGGTTCTGGGTAGGATGGATTGGTGTAGACTGTGACCCACAAGGAATCACGGTAGTATGGGAAGGTCAGCCAGTGGACTAGTATGCAGCTACAGCAAGGGAATATACAGCTAGTGTAAATTATTCATTTATCACAAGATTGAAAGGAACATAAATACAAAATTAAGGGGGGTATACAAGACATTGGTGAGGTTGCACTTGGACCATTGTGCACAAGTTGTAAGTGCATTGCAGGCAGTTCAGGGAAGGTTTATCAGATTATTATCTGGAGTAGGGGGGCTGTTTTATGAGGAAAAGCTGGTCAGGCAGCAACATAGTGGCTCAGTGGTTAGCACAGCTGCCTCACAGCACCAGGGACCAGGGTCTATTACCATCCTTTGGTGCCTGTCTGTGTGGAGTTTGCACATTCTCCCCATGTCTGTGTGGGTTTCCTCTGGGTGCTCCAGTTTCCTCCCACAGTCCAAAATGTGCTGGTTGGGTGGATTGGCCATGCTAAATGCCAGGTTACAGGGATTGGGTGGAATGCTCTTTGGAGCGTTGGTATAGACTTGATGAGCTTAATGTCCTCTTTCCGCACTGTAGGGATTCTAGGCTAGGCCTGTTTCCACTGCATTAAGAAGAGTAAAAGGTGATTTAATGGGAACGTATAAGACGCTGAGGGCTCTTCACAGGATGGATGCTTCCTGTTATGGGAGAATCTAAACCTCTGGCTCACTGATCAAAAACCAGGGGCTGCCCATTTCAAAACAAAGAAGAGGTGAAATTTATTCTGTCAGAGGGTCATTACTCTTTGGAACTCTCTTCCTAAAAAAGGTGCTGGAGGCAGAGTCCTGGAATAATTTTAAGGCCGAGGTCGATAGATTCTTGATAGGGAAAGGGAGGGGTGAAAGGTTATTGGGGCGTTGTCAGCGCTGTGAGTTTGAGGTTACAATCAAATCAGCCATGATTATACTAAACAGCACAGGAGGCTTGAGGGGCTGAATGGCCTACTCTCAATCTTCCTTCAAATGTCACTGTACACACACGGAGATTAGTATATGCAACTTCACCCAGTGAACTTCACCCAAAGGTGCCAACTGAGGTCAGGCCCATAAACAGGTCAATACGTCGCACAATGTATAACTTGTGAATTCACTACTGAGTGACCGATATCCCAGGGCACCTCTCAAATACTGAACATCTTAAAGACCTAGCGAGGATTGGATCCTCTGCTGTTTCTTATGCGATGTCCTCTTCGCATTGGCCTGTCGTTCAGGCCATGGTTAAATGACCTGGACCAGCTGTGAAACCCACTGAATCAGAATCGTTAGTTCACAAGAGGCAGCCATTCAGCCCATCATCTCTGCACCAGCTGTCCAAATGACTCAGTGTCTTTCACCTGCCCTTTCCCCTATCACCTTACTCATTGTTTCCATTTAAATCAGGGTTGGGAAAGTTCAACAGCTAAATAGTCACCTGATGTTGTTATCCCCTGTCAGTCTGGGTTTCTAATGGAGCTGCGACAGTCAATCACAGCATCCCCACAGTAATGCGAAAATAAGACCTGGATTTCACATCCTGAACAATGACACTGTTCAGGGACATCAGACAAGAGCAAGGATGGGAGTCAGGGGGCCATGAGAGCAGGTTCAGTATTAGCCAGTATTCTCTGTCTCAGTGAGTTCATGAAGAATGATCCCTAATCTATACCCACTCTCATTACCGTCAGCACGTATTAGCAGCAGTGTGTACTATATACAAAACGCACGGTGGAAATTCACCAAAGATCCTTAGATAGCATCTTCCAAATTCACCAACACTTCCATCTAGAAGGGCAAGAGCAATGATACATGGGAACATCACCATCTTCAAGTCCCCCTCCTAGGCACTTACCATCGTGACTTGGAAATATATCACCGTTCGTTCACAGTCGCTGGGTAAGGATCCTGGAATTCCCTCCCTAACAGCATTGTGGGTCCAACAACAGTACATGGACTGCAGTGGTTCAAGAAGGCAGCTCACCCCCACCTTCTCAAAGGGGCAATTAGGGATGGGCAATATTTTACCAGCTTTTACATTCTGTCAATGAATAGCCAATGGAATCGGAGGAGGTAACAGTGAATGACAAGCAGTTCGCTTCTGAACCCGAGAGAGATCTTCACCTTCGGGAAACACCCCATCACCCACACCTCCCCACACCCCAACCACCTCCACCACCCAACCCCCCAACTCCATGTGGATTTTGATTGATTGACGATAACCTTGCTCACCTCACCAGGGTATGACTTGCCATCGATGGTGTGTTCAGATCCCTGACTGCCTCTCCGGCCCCAGTGGAAATGGAACTGTTTCAGTTTGTAGGGGGCTTCCAGCGGGCCATCACTGATCACTGCAAGATCAGGAAGGTTAGAAACAGGTGAGGAAAACCATTCAGCATCATATGATAACAACTCGCATTTAGATAGCACCTTTAAGACAATCATAGAGTTTTAACAGCACGGAAAGTGGCCCTTCAGCCCATTGTGCCAACACCAGTCATCATACATCCATCTACTCCAGTGCCATTTACCAACACTTGGCCTGTAACCTCATATATTGTGGTGCTTCAAGTGTCCACCTAAATGTCTTGAGGGTTCCAGCCTTTACCAGGTAGTGAAAACCAGATACTGCACCACCCTCATTCTCTGGGTGAAAAAATATTCCTTCAAACCCCCTCTAAACCTTATGCTTCTTACTTTAAAGTCAGATTTCCCAAAACACTTCCTAGGAGCGTTAGCAAACTGCCCCCTACGCGAGAAGATGTCAACACAGATGACTGATTTACAAAGATGGACTAGTGCAGGCAGGATGGGCCCAATGGCCTCTTTCTGTGCTGCGTTGTTCTTGAACTTCATATTTAATGATGGGCTAGATGGCTTGTGTGAGGTTCAGGATGACACCAGCAACCTTGGCTCCATTCCGATTCCAGCTGAGGGAGACTTTATAGTCCCTTGGTCCTGGGGAGTAACTAGCATTGACAAGGACTGCTGAGAAGACAGCTCAGAAGTAGGCATAAGCTGACAACGAGCCAAGAGTCTGCCTCTTGGCAGAGTATGGGACACAGCCCTATATAATCAGCAGCTGCATTTGGGAGCAGGCTCAGGCAGGAATGTTGGGACTCAGCAGCTGAAGATGCAGCCACCAATCAATTAATCAGGAGGCTCAGAAAGCAAAGGATTCAAACCACAGCAGAAAGTGGGAAAGTCCAGAGCGTGTGAAGGACATTCACAAAAATGCAAGCAGGTGACCATTCGGCCCCTCAAACCCTCTCCTCTTCAAGAAGATCACGAATGATTTGTTTCTCTCTCCACAAACCATTAGCTCTGTTTCTCTCTCTCCAAAGGTGCTGAGAGACCTGATCGGTTTCTTCAACATTCTCCATTCGCTTCAGATTTCCAACATCTGCACAATTTTGATTTTATTCATGTCCGATCTGGTTGTGTTTTGAATTCCACAGTCCCATCTACCGCACCAACTCTCAGTCCCCCTGCCTGACAAGAATTAGGCACTGTATTCCAAAAATCACACAACAACACACCCTGTCCCGAGAGAGAGAACGATTCTCCTCATTCTCAGTTCCAAAAGAGTAACCCCTAATTTTAAAACAGTGTTTCCCAAGTTCTGGATTGGCCCACAAAAAGAAACATTATTTCCATGTTTACCGTATTAAGATCATTCAGGATCCTATACATTTCAATCAGGTCACCCGTCAATCTCCTGAACTCCAGTGGGCTCAAGCACAATCTGCCAAACCTTTCCTCATTAAGCAACTCACTCTTTTTACACCGTTCTGGCCACACTCCTACCGGAGGCTTTCTCAATCTACTCCATATCAGAGGCTCCTCCCTTAGCACCACACACCCCACTGCACCCTGCTGTAATTCATGGGTCATCCAAGGAGCAGATCCCTTCATACACCGAGAAAATACAAACTAAAGAACAAAACAAAGAAAAGAATTAAAGAACAAATGAACGAAATGAAGAAACATTTCAATCACTCTATAAACATTAACCCTGGGATGGTCTTGTGGAAGTGGGTAATATTCCTGTCTCTGACCCAGAAGCTCCTGGCTCAAATCCTGCTCCAGGACTCGATGACCAGGGAAGGTGAGTTCATGTCCAGAACTCTTACCAACTTTTACAGATGTATGATAGAAAGCATCCCATCCGGATGCGTCACAGCTTGGAATGGCAACTGCTCTGCCCAAGACTGCAAGAAATTACAGAGAGTTGTGAACGCAGCCCAGTCCATCACTCAAACCAGCCTTCCATCCATTAGCTCCATCTACATTTCCTGCTGCCTCGGGAAAGCAACCAACATAATCAAAGACCCCTCCCTCCCCGGTTATTCTCTCTCCCACCCTATTCTGTGGGCAGAAAATATAAAAGTTTATATACACGTATCAACAGGTTCAAGAACAGCTTCCTCCCCGCTGTTATTAGACTTCTGAATGGACGTCTCCAATTTTAAATTTAATATTGATCTGGCTCGTTGTGCACCTTCTCTGCATCTGTAATATTGTATTCCTCATTTTGTTCTATTATCCTAATGCACTTTGCATGGTAGGATCTGCCTGTACAGCATACAAAACAAAACTTTTCACTATCCCTCGGTACATATGACAAAATAAATCAAATCAAATTAAATCTACCTGGTTAATTATCAGCCTGTAAACGAGTCTGACACATCCCGGGCAGGCACTACGAGCAGCAGAGGCTCCTCGATATGGGGTCTCTCTCCAAGCCCCGCCAGGACCACCCCACCCCTCAGTGACAGGCCACTTCCAGGGAAAACCAGCTTTGGAAACAAGAGAAAAGCAGGCTGTGCGACTGCCTCATACACCCGCAGTTGGTGTGTGAACAGAAAAAGAAGAAAATTCTTCATCCTTTCTTTACTCGCGGTTTATCCAATTAGCTGTCTTTCCATGAAGGTGCCCATTGATTTGAGGAGTTTGCCTGGAGGTCCATCAGAGCAGGAATGCGTTAGCAGAGTGAAGCATTCCATCCTGGAGCAGCTGTCTGTCTTATTCAGGTTCCGGACTGAGAGTGAGTCACACTGGGTAGGATACACTCTACCTGGGGTAAGTATGTTGCAGATTGTCAGAACTATACCAGTACCTACAGAGTTAAATTAAAAGGGAATACAGACCTTCTAGAATGGCAGAGCTGGTTTGAGGGGCCGAAAGGCCTCATCCTTTTCCTGCCTTGCTGCTATGTTGAAGGAAAACAATCAAACAGATCGGAGTGGGTCACACTGAATAATTCATGCACATCAAATGCCAGGTTGGCAGAAATTGCATCTCAGTAATTTGATCAGCCTGGAATCCTCATGGCTGCTGGTAAAATTAACCACTGAAGGCCCTGTCAAAGATTCCCTAATGCACCACAAACACTGTCCTTTGTGGAGAGTGCAGCTCATGTTGCATTCATCAGCTGGTTTTTACTGAATGGGGTAGAACAGCGGTGGGCAAAGGGGCTCCATCAAACACGCAGGTCTGAAAGAGCGTGGTCGACAGGGAAAGTGGGCAGAAGGGGGCGGATACAGTCAAGGAGGGAAGCCCGGAGCTCAGGGCCCAGGTGGGGAGGGAGGGAATCCCGGAGCTCAAGGCCCAGGTAGGGAGGGAGGGAATCCCGGAGCTCAGGGCCCAGGGAGGGAATCCCAGAGCTCAAGGCCCAGGTGGGGAGGGAGGGAATCCTGGAGCTCAGGGCCCAGGTGTGGAGGGAGGGAATCCCGGAACTCAGGGCCCAGGGAGGGAATCCCAGAGCTCAGGGCCCAGGGATAGAGGGAATCCCGGAACTCAGGGCCCAGGGAGGGAATCCCAGAGCTCA
>JAHRHZ010000222.1:226284-246000 GCA_024137785.1 Ginglymostoma cirratum
CAGGGCCCAGGTGGGGAGGGAGGGAATCCCGGAGCTCAGGGCCCAGGGAGAGAGGGAATCCCGGAGCTCAAGGCCCGGGGATAGAGGGAATCCCGGAGCTCAGGGCCCAGGTGGGGAGGGAGGGAATCCCAGAGCTCAGGGCCCAGGTAGGGAGGGAGGGAATCCCGGAGCTCAGGGCCTAGGCACATGAAGGCACGGCCATCAATGGTGCAGCAATTTGAACAAAGCACAAGAGGTCATGGTAGAGAGCAGAGAGTTGTTCGGCTGGAGGAGATTATAGGGCCAGGGAGGCGAGGCACCAGGGAGAGGTTTAGAAACCAAGGATGAGGACTTTTAAATTCCGATGCCTGGCTGACCAGTGTATGACCACAAACGAGCTGTGGAGTGAAGAACATGTTAGCACTCAGACAGGAGGAGATGTGCAGAAATAAGGAAGCAGATGATGCTTCTTTCTTTTCAAAGCTGACTACTCTCCATTTTGACACAGTGGTTGGTGAGGGGACTGACCAGTCCAATGCTGTGCCCACCCACTGTGCCACAGGGTGGGGGTATGGGGTGGTAGCTGAGCTGTGAGGGTGGCACTCCAGCTGCTGTCTGCACCCGGAGACCTGGCAGAGATCCTTGAGGAGTTGGCACATTACAGATGCTCCTTCTCCAGGTCGGCAGGTCTTGGATCAGAGATTCCCACAGCTCCGTTGGGATGTGCAGCTTCTTCAGGGAGACCTTACATGCATTGCTGAAGTATTTCCTCTGCCCTCCTGCTAACTGTTTACTGTGATAATGCTCAGAGCAGGAGGCATGGTATCCCTCCCACAGTTCATGTCAGCTCTGATGAAGAGTCATCTAGACTCAAACCGTTAGCTTGCTTTCTCTCCATTGATGCTGTCTGATCCGCTGTGATCTCCAGCATTTTATTTGTTTTCAGAGAGATAACTTCCTGTGATTGGGCAGTCATTGGGAAGGGGACAGGAATTTAAAAGTGACCCTGAGGAAGTGAGGAAAGTGTTTCCGAGAAATCTCTTTCATCAGCCTCCTAGGAAAGGGGCTACTCTGGCACAGGCAGAGGCCATTGTAGTCCATAAGGGAAGACTGGATCAATCTTTGAACCAGAGGAAACAAACATAGAAAATAGGCCATAAAGCCCCTCAAGCTTGGTCTACCATTCAATATGACCACGCTGATCAGTCACAATGTCCTGTTCCCACTTTCTCCCCATACCCTCTGTTCCCTTTAGCCCTAAGAACTCTCCCTAAATCCTTATTGAAAAGCTATAGAGCTGTGAGTAAAGGGGGTTTTGATAAAACGTTAACAGAGCCAGCAGAGATATAATGGGCAGAATGGGCTGTAGACTCTTTCAGGTTCCCCACTGGTGAATGCTTGTTTTCCCACAGAGCAGGCGCCTCGATCAGGGTAGGTTTACAACTGATGTGGGAGCTGCCTGATGTGTGAAACAAACTTTCAGCGCGGATCCATGAAACAGGAATCAGTAAAGATCAGAGCTGTCATTCATTCTCACATTGATCAACAGGACAGAGACAAGACCCAGCAATTCGATGCTGGCTTTGAAACTGAAACAGAGCGAACAAGCTGCCTCACATCTAGCCCTTTGGGACTCTAATTACTCGTCAATATCAATGTGTCAAATTAAATTCAATCCACTCCTGGCTAACCCCAGTCCGTCTCCTAGAAATTCAATTCCAAGGTACAGTCCTTTCTCCAGTACTCAGCATTGGTCATAGAAACATGGAAGACAGGAGCAGGAGGAGGCCATTCAGCCTTTCGAGCCTGCTCCACCATCATGGCTGATCGTCCAACTCAATAGCCTAATCCTGCTTTCTCCCCATAACCTTTGATCCCATTCACCCCAAGTGCTGTATCTAGTTGCCTCTTGAATACATTCAATATTTTGGCATCAACTACTTCCTGTGGTAATGAATTCCACTGGCTCACCACTCTTCGGGTGAAGAAATGTCTCCTCATCTCCGTCCTAAATGGTCTACACCAAATCCTCATACTGTGACCCCTGGATCTGGACACACCCACCATCGGGAACAGCCTCCCTGCAGCTGGCTATATGGCATTGGGCAGCGTAGTGGTTCCAGCTCCACACCTAGAGTTTAGAGATAAAAGGTACTGCAGATGCTGGAGAATCCGAGATAACAAGCATGGGGCTGGATGAACACAGCAGGTCAAGCAGCATCATAGGAGCAGGCTCCTATGATGCTGCTACACCTAGAGTTTCACTGTTCACCTGCAGCTTTCACTCAAAACGTTAAGCTCTGATCATGGTGGCATGTCCTTGATTGTACCCCTCAGTAGTGACTCCCTCCCAACATCACCCACATCCCCCCAGCACCTCACCGCTCCCCCCTCCCCACCAACCATGCTGCACTCCCTCAATCCTGCCTCAACCCTTCACTCTGCCCGTCTGACAGTGCGGCACTTCTTCAATGTGCTGCACCCTCGGACAGTGCAGCATGCCCTCAGTGTCACCCCCTATGCTCTCCCTCAGATAAAACTAATAACTGTGGGCGCTGAAAGAAAAACATAAAGTGCTGGAGAAACACAGCGACTGTGCAGAGAGAGAGAAAGAAAGAAACAGAACTAACGTTTCAGTTCCAGTGAGAGATAGTAGGAACTGCAGATGCTGGAGAGTCTGAGATAACAAGGTGTAGAGCTGGATGAACACAGCAGGCCAAGCAGCATCAGAGGGGCAGGAAGGCTGATGTTTCTGAAGAAGGGTCCTGACCCGAAACGTCAGCTTTCCTGGTCCCCTGATGTGTCTACACTGTGTTATCTCGGTACCAGTGACCCTTGTTCAGATCTGGATTTGAAACGGTCACGCTGTTTTCACAGATGCTGAGTTTCTGCAGCGATTTCTGTTTTTCTCTGGAGCACTCCCTCAGTACTTTCAAGCTCCTGACCCCAGAAAGTGTGCTGCTATTTCTGGAATGATCAGCCTAGATTAATCACGCAATTCTACGGAGTGGGACTTGACCCAGGACTCGCTGACTCACAGATGTATTACCAACTGAGCTGTATCTGTGGTGTGTTGGAATTTTCTGTTTAAGCAGAGTCTGTCGCTGCTTTCTGGCCAGTTTATTGGGCTCACTAAAGTCATGAAATGAAGAACGTCCTTTGCTGCAGCTTGTTCTAGGTCAATGATAGCCCGCAGCTTCAGTCCTGTCATTTCGCTCGACTTGGAAGGTGGAGGTTTCATTTTGCTGGAAGTGAATGAGGGAATAAAGCCCAAACCAATAGACCGGAAGGATGTCAAACCACCCAGATCATGTCATCTGAAACCTGTGATGAAACTCCAGTGAGTTACCCCCACCATGAGAACTGGTCGTTAAAGTGGTTTCTGATTTACCTGCAATTCTCCCCACTCCCTCCTTTACCAAAAACAAAGCAGCAGCTGATGGGACGCTAGAACTGGCGTCAGTCTAACGGCAGTGTACACCGTCTACCGGATACACTGCAGAAATCTCCGAGGCCCCTCGAACAGCACCTTCCAAACCCCATGACCTCTACCAGCCAGAAGGGCGAATGCCGCGGGGGAATGAGAGCCACTAACTCCCACGAGATTACAGTTTGCAAATCTTAGCTTCACATTTATAGCTCATTTAGCAAGAAAGCCATGCTCCGAGTCAGTTATGGCCTTGACTCTCTAATATATCATGCTGAGTTTCTGAATGAATAATTAACTGGCAAAAGATTGCAGGAAATGATTTGACTCTTTCAACACTACATTCTGTCCGCATCCTGCACCTATCAAATTCCAACACCAGCAAATTCGCCAACATTTTATTGTCAAATCAATGTGGATTTAGATACATTTCAGTCTGAAATTATGAGTCAACAATCATTGTATTTGTTTTTGTACATCTCTCAGGTATGGAGAGAGAATCTCCTCTGAGGTGGCTGAACCTAGTTTCAGCTGAGCAAGGAGTGCTGTATCAGGGCTAAAAAGGGTTAAACTATGAGGGCAGGTTTCATATATGAGGTCTGGGAGAGCACAGATTACAGCATGAACTAATTGAACTGTTTAAAATGATTAAAGGAGAAACAGAGAGAGGGAGACAGAAAATCAGGCGGTATTTCTTCAAGCAACTAGAACTCTCTCCTAAAAAAAGTTGCCGACGGCAGGGCTGTTGATTGAAGATTCCCAAATGCAGATTAATTGATCTTTGCAAGACAAGGATATCAGGGGATTATGGAATCAAGGTGGATAGATGGAGTTAAGAAACAGATCAGCCGTGATCTAACTGTGTGATAGATCAGACTCACAGGAATGAATGGCTTCTCCAGTCACTAAACAAAGGAATCAAGTGGCAAGGTGGGGTCATTTAGATAGGGGGAAACAACATGGGGTGTGGGGGGAATGGAAAGGCCAAGAGAGAAGAAACAGTGCTAATAAACATGTGGTTATGTTCCTGGACCAGAAATCCAAAGACCTGTGGCATAACAATGTTGTGACTCCTCATTGCCCCTTGGAGAGACATAACGAGACATTAAAACATCCAGAGAGTGGGAACAAAGCTTACCACTCACTAATAAAAGCAGGCCTTACCATTTGATGCCCATTAAAGAATGATTTTTTAAAAACAACATGCAGTAAAGCAGAATTTCTGTGTGTATTTGGGCAAGCTCTCATCACTCTGGACCTTTTGCCTGCCTGCAGTGTCATACAAATATATGAACATGTTAATTCGGAGCAATAGGCCATTTGGCCCCTCATGTCTGCTCCCTCCTTCAACAAGATGTGGCCTTAATCCGTATCCTACCCCTGATAGCCTTTGAATCCTCTGTTAGTCAAGGGGGGAAAAGAGGGATATGTAAGCATAGAATGTGGATTACGATGAAAGGCTAACCCTAACTGGCCTCCTTAATGACCAAGTCCTGTTTTCATTTCAGATATTCAGCTTTTGTGGTCATTTGTCTTCAACTTGACGGAGTCCCTGCTTCTTTATGGCAACATCTGATCACTCACTGCTACATCCCGCTCTTTCTCAAAATCAATTAAGCACCATTGTAATGTAGGAAGCCCAGCTTGCATACAGTACATCTTCACAAGCTAAAAGCAATCTACCACATACACAGACAACAATATTAGCAATTAGGAAAGTGAGTGACATGTTGGCCATTATTGTAAGGTGACTGCAATAGGACAAGGAAATCTTGCTACCATTGTTCAGGGTTTTGGTGACACCTAGAATACAGTTGCGTCTCCATATTTAAGGAACCTGCATTGCAGGGTTCAGCAAGGTTTCATGAGATAGGTTCTTGGGATAAAAGGGTTGTTCGATGATGAGTAAATTGAGTCCATATTCTCTGAGGTTTAGGTGAATGAGAAGTGATCTCATTGAAACAGCAAGGATTCTGAAAGGAAGCAGAAATTGCTGGAGAAACTCAGCAGGTCTGGCAACATATGTGGAGAGAATGCAGAGTTAATGTTTCAGGTCCAGTGACCCTTCCTCAGAACAAGAAGAGTCACAGCAGACTCAAAATGTTAACTCTGATTTCTCTCCATAGATGCTGCCAGACCCGCTCAGTTTCCCAGCAATTTCTGTCTTTGTTTCAGATTTCCATCATCGACAGTTCTTTGTTTTATGTTTATGATTCTGAAGGGATTGAGAGGGTAAACACTGACAGGTAGTTTCCCCTCGGACTGGGGAACATAAAGCACAGCCTCAGGATTAAAGAGAATCATTCAGGACTGAATTCTAAGGAAGGCTCACCCAACCAAAAACGTTAACTCTGGTTTCTCTCTACAGATGCTGCCAGACCTGCTGAGCTTTTTCAGCAATGTCCTGTTTTTCTTTCATTCAGGACTGAGCTGAGGGTAGAGTTCCTCACCCAGAGAGTTGTGTGTGTCTAGAATTCTCAACCCCAGAGGGGTGTGAGTGCTCTATGGTTGAATACATACAAGGTTGGGATCGATAGACCTCTTGGGGAATCAAGGGATGTGGGAAGTAGGCAGGAAAGTGAATATGAGGCCAATATCAGCAATGATTATGTTGAATAATGGAGCAAGTTTGAGGTGCTGAATGCTACTGCCTGCTGCTCCTGCTCCTATTTCCTAAGTTCTTAAAAGCAATGAGATGAAGTACTAATTGATTCTTTTTTCGCCTCGGCATTGGTTGAGTGATAAATAATTGGATATAAACTGCGCAGCACTCCCCTGATCTTGCTGCAATGGTACCGTGGAATTTTAATGCTCATTAACCCTCGGCTGATCTAACATCTCAAAGCCAAAGCCTGACAGTGCAGCACTCCCTCTGTACTCCAAAGGGTAGGTCCGCCTGGACTTTGTGCTCAACTGTCTGCATGTAAATTTGAACCCAGGCTTTACCAACACAGAAACATTCCAGCAACTAAACACATTGACAACACCTTCAATGTTTTAACTTTCAAACTGACAGCCTGTCCAGCCTTTAGCATTCTGCTTGTTTGTTGTTACTTCTACTGATTTATACTAGTGAAGCATTATTCCTGCCACTGCAATTGTCTTTTCCATTGGATATAATTGGGAGCATAATCTAGGCTGGCATCGAGACAGCAAGCACACTGTAAAAACATGTCATTGTAAAACACTTTGCAATGTGCTGAGGTTGCAAAAGCCACACGGAAATGTAATTTGACATTACAATTACCAGGCACCAATACTCTTGTGCCTTTATCCCATTTCCTCACCAACACCCTACCACCCGCTTTTCGTCTCCCCCCCACCCACCACCACCAACCCCCCCACCCCCCAACAACTCCCGATGACCCTGTTTCTCACCTGTCTTATTATCACAGTCCTCAAACTCCACCATGACTGAGTGACCATTGTTACAGATGGACAGCGAGGTGCAGGCATTGTAGGATATGGAGACCGGTGTGAGGCTGGTGTCATAAACTGCCTGTGCGGGTACTATGTCAATAGGTGATTGGCGGTCCCCCTGTGCAAAGGGGAACTGCTTGTGCCAGTTCGAGGGGCCTGCAAGAGAAAACACAATTCAGACACAGTGCTTCAGCACAGAGAGAGGCCATTCACTCCACTGAGTTAGCGCTGGCTCTCATCTTACTCCCCTTCCCCTTATACCCCTGTGGTTTCCTTGCCAAGTGTATCCCTTTAACTAATATACCGAGGTGTAAAGCTGGATGAACTCAGCAGGCCAAGCAGCATCAGCACAGGCTTGCTATATTCATCCAGCTCTACACCTTGGTATCTCAGATTCTCCAGCATCTGCAGTTCCTACTATCCCTTTATCTAATGGTCGTTTCAGCTGTCTGAGTTTGGTGGATTCAAAAGCTGTTTTGGTCACACCGGGGTAAAGACTGTGCCTAAGTCCTTTTTGAAACGTTACCTGGACAGCTGCGTCTCTGTCTGACCAGGCTTGCTGCATTACCCCCTGACCCACAGACCTGCATGCCTTCTCTTCCATTTCCCAATTCTCCAATTCCTTCTTGAGAGATCCAAATGAATCTGCTCCCACAGGCCTTGCAGACAGTGTCTTCCGGATCACAACAACTTTAGCATTAAGAAAAATCACCTCCTCCCCACGTTTCGTTCACAATCCCCAGCTGACGACCCCCACCCCCATCCCAGTGATCTCTGTCCCAGACTCACTGCAGCACAAGCACTTGGGGCAGAAGGGAGTTTATGCCCAGAATTAAATACACTTAAAACTACCCGATTAAACTTGCAATACCCTACCAGGACCTCAGAGCGGCTGGAGGAAAACTCTCTCAGGGTTACATTCTCGGAATTGCCTACCCTTTGACAAGCTGAGAAGCAGCAAAGATTTTTGGCAGAATGAATCGTACACTGACTGTACATACAGACATTACATTAACTATGCCCCTTCCGTTTAGCAATCTGTTCTTTCACAAAATGTTGAGAAATCCTAATTCCAGTACCCGTAAAAAGGAAGACTAAAGGCTTACCGTTATCATCCCCGTAGCCCCAGCAGTGTTGCCCATTCATGATGAACTAGGTACAGGGAGGCTGGATGGATTGAAGCGCTGGGGTCAGAGTCTCCTTCTCTAAGTCAGTCTGTCTCTCACCCGCCTGTTGTTGTTGCTTTGGAGGTGGCACCAGTCACTGAGAGAGAAAGAGAGGGAGAGAAAGAGTGTTGGAGGGGGTTGGGGCAAAGCAGCAGCAGTAGGTTTTATTTCCAGGGAATGTGAAGGTGTACAGTGGATAGCAGAGAGCTCGGCAGCGCCACTCCACGATGTTGCAGGCTCAGGTCCTACTGCTGCTGCTGTGGGAGACAGAGAGAGGGAGAGAGGCTGCAAATGAATTCTAGATCTTACAACTATAGCAACACTTCCTCAATTACTCTCCACCCTGTATAGCTTCAGGGGGAGGACAAACACAAGAACACGCATCTTCGTTAAATCCGTTTGCTCAGCTTCCAGTTTCAACAGAAAATGAAACAAAATTCTTCTTAACTCGCGTGTGAAAAGACCTCTCCACGCAGAGTCAGAATTTCTGTTTAAAAATACTATTGAAGATAATAAGAAATACTCGGTCATTAATAAATGAACGTGTCAACTGTATATCTCTCAATCAGAGAAGCTGGAGTTGAGCTCCCTGCACAGGCATCAGCTTGCAGTTAGCTCTGTCAATAAAACGATGGAATTTCTTTGTCAATCAGTTGAAATATATTCGACACATGATTTTTTCCCCATGTTTTGAGGGAATTGGACTTGAATTCCGACCTTCTACTTCAGGCGTAGGAACTCCATCATCAGACCACAAGAGCCCCTTTGCTTTCTTTTACGTTTCAACAATTTACAAAACATGCTTTTGCTCCTAAACTGACGTCCTAACGACCCACCAGTAAAATGTACATTTCTGCCCCGGCCTCTGTTTTTTTAGCTGGGGTATTGAATAGAGACAATCTCTGGTTTCAGATTTAGTAATCAAACCATGGAGAGAACTGTGGTTTTTTTGGAAAGAGAGAGGCAGCAGTCATTAACCCTTTTATCTCCAATACTGAAAGAAGTCTGTCCTTTTGATTACAGAATTGAACAAATGAACCATGTTCCCCAAGTGACAGCATACAGGAAGCTCTGGTGAACATTTCTTTGTTTTTTTATTCATTCACAGGATGAGAGGCCAGTGATTCTAGCCCATCCCCAATTACCCTTGAACTAAGTGGCTCCCTAGGCCATTTCAGGGGGCAGTTAAGAGTCAACCATATCACTGTGGGTCTGCAGTCACATGTAGACCAGACCAGGAAAAGACAGCAATTTCCTGCTCTAAAGGACATTAGTGAACCTTACAATCATAATATGGGTTAGAATGTATATGGAATGGGCTGCCGGAGAAAGTGGTTGAGGCAGGTACAATAGCAACATTTAAAAAGCATTTGGATAGGTACATGGATGGGAAGGGTTAAGAGCGATATGGACCAAATGTGGGCAAATGGAACTAGCTGAGTGGGCACCGTGGTCAGCGTGGACCAGTTTGGGCCAAACGGCCTGTTTCCATGCTGTATTACTCTATAGCTCTATAAACAAAGACCCCTCCCACCCTGTTATAATCTCTTCCAATCTCTTCTGCCAGGCAAAAGATATAAAAGCTTAAACACCTCTGTCACCTAGTAAGGGGACGAAACATCCGCTATCAGACCTCCCAGCTCGGCAAACACACCAACATCTACCTTTGAGAGAGCTAGGGCTTTTCCCTTTAGAACGACGAAGGATGAGAGGTGACTTGATAGAGGTGTACGAAATGATCAGAGGTATAGATAGAGTGGACAGCCAGAGACTTTTTCCTACGGTGGAGGTAGCTATTACGAGGGAGAATAGTTTTAAAGTGAATGGAGGTAGATATAGGGGAGATGTCAGAGGTAGGTTCTTTACTCAGAGAGTGGTTGGGGCGTGGAATGCATTGCCGGAGAGGGTAGTGGAGTCGGCCTCATTCGGGGCATTTAAGCGGCTATTAGATAGGCATATGGATGATAGTATTAGGTAGGGGTGGAGGTCAGATAGACCTTAGGTTTAGGGTAAAAGTTCAGCACAACATCATGGGCCGAAAGGCCTGTACTGTGCTGTACTGTTCTATGTTCTATGTTCTACTACAGAGCCTCTCTTCAGACAATGAGACTAAACCCAGGAACTAGGAGCAATTTAATTAATCTTTGCTATACTAAGTACAAGTCCTTTCCCTGGATATGGAGACCACACCCTTTATAATTACACAGCATTTAAATTCAATTAATAAAAATCTGGAACTGAAAGGTGGTCTCAGTAATGGAGACCATGAAACAATCATTGTGTGGAGCTGGAGGTATACAGCAAGTCAGGCTGCATCAGAGGAGCAGGAAAATAGATGTTTTGGGCCAGGACCGTTCTTCAGAAATAGGTTCTGAATATTTCTGAAGGAGGGCCCCGACCTGAAACGTCAGCTTTCCTGCTCCTCTGATGCTGCCTGGCCTGCTGTGTTCATCCAGCTCCACACTGTGTTATCTCTGACTCCATCATCTGCAGTCCTTACTATCAATGAAACTATCATTGACTGTTTTAAAGAAACATCTGGTTCACTAATGCCCTTTACAGACGGAAATCTGCTCTCCTTATCTGGTTTGTCCTACATGTAGCTCCAGACCCCACAGTAATGCAATTGACTCAACTGCCCTCTGAAATAGCCCTAGCCAGACACACAGTTCCAGTGCAGTTAGGGATGGGTAACAAATGCTGACCTTACCATTGCTAACCGCATCCCATAAATGAATATAGTAAAAATTGATTTCATTCTCTTGCATAAATGGCAACATGCTATTTGCCTTCCTAATTGCTTACTATACCTGAACACTAGCTTACCCTGATCCTTGTTGTATACACGATTCTCTGCTAACATCCATAGTTACAAGTTT
Source organism: Ginglymostoma cirratum (assembly GCA_024137785.1). NCBI lineage: Eukaryota > Metazoa > Chordata > Chondrichthyes > Orectolobiformes > Ginglymostomatidae > Ginglymostoma > Ginglymostoma cirratum. The sequence goes on from JAHRHZ010000222.1 coordinate 237,156, forward strand.
CACACCTTTTAGAAGATTTTATATTCTTAACACCAAAATGAATAACCTTGACCTTCTGCACATTGTACTCCATTTACCACCTGGTTTCCCATTCACTTCACCTTTCTATTACATCTTTGCAGCCTCTCTACATTCTATTTATAGAGGCTTGGATAAGGTGGATAGTCGGAGTCTTTTTCCCGGGGTGGAAACGTCAAATATTAGGGGCATATGTTTAAGGTAAGGGGGCAAGTTTAAAGGAGATGTGTAAAGGAAGTGTTTTACACAGAGGGCGGTAGGTGCATGGAATATGCTGCCAGGGGAGGTGATGGAAGCACTATATAACAATGTTCAAAAGTTATTTGGACAGGCAGGCAGGGAGTAGAGGGACATGGAGCATGTGCTGTCATATGTGGGCACATTATTCTCTGACTCAGCATCTAGGTCATTAATACTGATGGTGAATAGTTGAGAGTCCATGACTAATCCTTATAGCACATCACTTGTAATAGTCTACAACTTTAAAATGCCCTGTTCATTCCTATTTACTGATTCTTGTCCAGTAACCCCATCCTGTATTCATTTTAATTCACGTTACCCCAAATCAGTGAGCCCTGATCTTGTCTATTAATATTTTATGGGGTACCTCACTGATATACTGATATACCAAGTATACTGTAGTATACTTGGAGATCCAAGTATACTACACCTCCTGATTCCCCTCTATTTACCTTAATGGTGCACTCACGCAAAATAAATTTATCAAACAAGATTTCTCCTTCATAAAACAACAATGAATCTATCTGATCACACTATACTTTGCAGAGTGCATTGCTGAGACATTCTTCAATTCTTCATAATGGGTTCCAGAGTTTTGCCTATGACTGATGTCTGACTAACTCGCCAGCAGTTTGGAGTGTGTGCAGACATGATGGGTTGAATGGCCCCCTTCTGTGATTCCCTTCTTTTTCTCTCTCCCCTTTCTTGAATAGTGGTGTTACAGTTGCTAATTCTGCCTGGACTGTTTTAGAATCTATTACTCTGAAGACTGACACAAGACTTGTTCAACATCTCTGTCATTCCTAATTACCCACAATAACGTCTTCAAAATCTGTGTCTAAGGGACAAATGTTTACTTTAGTTACTCTCTTCCTTGTTATATATATTGTAAATGTTTTTACAATCAGTTTTTATATTCTGTGGTATTTCACCAACATGCCATTTCTCCCCGTTTTATCCACTTTTTGGTAGCTCTTCAGTAATTTCTTTACTTTCCCCATTCTCATGTTTACAGCTATTCTTAGCAATACAATAAGTCTTTTTTTTTATTACACCACCCCCATAAGTTACTGGTAAATATTTATTGCTGAGAGTTTGTTTTTAATAGAATGTGTTTTTGTGGAACATTTTCAATATCTTTCAAAGTTTCTCCCTGTTTATTTACATCATACCTTTTAATCAGGAAGAAACAAGGTTTTTTATTAAATGCATTAAATTGTGTTTTGGAATTTGCACTGTCTAGTGGAAGTACATTTAACACAGAATTGGATGCAATATGGCAGGGAAATAAGTAAGCGAAAGGGCAAGGGGAGTAGGAATAATTGAATAGCTCTTGTAAAGAGCTAGCACAGACACAACGGGCTGAATGGCTTCAGATGAGGTGACAGACACTGTGGAATATATTCTTATTCATTCTTAGGATGTGGACATTACTGGCTAATATTTGTTGTTCAGAGTCCACCGTATTGCTGTGGGTCTGGGGTCACACACAGGCCAGAGCAGGTAAAGGTGGCAGATTTTAGGGCATTGGTGAAGTTTTATTTATGACAATTGGCAGTGGCTGCAGGGCAAACTTCTTATTGCATTTAAATTTCGTCATCTGTCGTGGTGGGAATTTGTTAATGTTGATCTTGCTTCGCTCGCCTCCTGTGCAGTGTAACCTGTATGCCTCACTCTGTCTAAGCACCCTATGATCTGTATGTCCTTGCTTACAATGATCTGCCTGTACTGCTCGCAAAACAAAGCTTTTCACTGTACTTAGGTACAAGTGCCTACAATAAATGAAAGAAGGGACTAGAACACAGGATATTAACCTAAGGTTCTGGAATTACAAGCCCAGTGACATTGCCACTACACCACCATCTCCCCATGATATAGTCCAATGTTGGAGAGGTATGGATAGGGCGGATAGTCGGAGTCTTTTTCCCAGGATGGAAATGTCAAATATTAGGGGACATAGGGTTAAGGTGAGAGGTGGAAATTTTAGAGGAGATATATAAGGAAAGTGTTTACACAGAGGGTGGTAAGTGCCTGGAATGTGCTGCCAGGGTAGGTGATGAAAGAACCATATAACCATGTTCAAGAGGTATTTGGACAGGCAGACAGGCAGGCAGGGAGAAAAGGGAAACAGGAGCATGTGCAGACAGATGTGATGAGTATAAAATGGCATCATGGTTGGCATAAACAGGGTGGGCCGAAGGTCCTGTTCAAGTGTTGTAGTGTTCTGTGTTCAGTGCAGGACATTTTTATGATGGTACAATGCCCTAGAGGTATTGGTTAACTCAGTTGGCTAAGCAGCCAGCTTTTGAAACCAATAGTGGAGGTTCAATTCCTGCACTTTGTAACCTCTCCTCTCACTTGAAGGTATGGTGACCCTCACATTAAACAGCCACCCATTGTCTCTCTCTAATGAGAGAGCAGCCCTGTGGTCTGGTAGGACTACGGCAACTGGTTCCCCTTATGACATTCTAACACACTTTACACTGAAGTACTTTTGAAACATAATCACTTTAGTGGTGTTCATAATTTGTGCATATTAAGGTCCCAACTATTGTACTGAGATAAATGGCCAGATAATCTGTTTTTCATTTGTTGTTCCCTCAAGCATAGACAATTTCCAGGATTTAAATGTGATAAAACCCTGGTTTATTTAAGCAATCTATCCACAAATAAATTAAAAGCCTGTTCTTGGCACATATTATACTGTATTAGCTCAAGACAATGTGATTTAGATTGGTGATCATCGTGTAAAGAGAGATTAGTCAATGCATGGAGAAACTCAATACTTGGATGAACTGAAAGCCCTTGTTCGCACACTCGCCGCCTGTGTTTCCATATTGCTTCATCCCAACCCTGACCTGCCCACATCCCACACGCATTGTTAATAAAACCAGGTCTCATCCTTTTCTGGATATTGATCTAAAAAATGTACAAGATATCAATGAATTAGAGGGAGGTTTGAAATGACGTTCCCTGTGCAGAGTGAACATTAGGTTTCCCCACTAAGAAACCACTGCTGGAAAGCAAAATTATTTCAAAAGTGTATTAGACACACACTCTGAAGATGTGTCAAATTATATTTATATGTTAAACAAAAGCTGAAAGAACTGTGGATGCTGGAAATCAGAAACAAAACTAGAAATTGCTGGAAAAACACAGCAGGCCTGTCAGCAACTGTGGAGAGAAATCAGAGTTAATGTTTCAGGTCGAGTGACTTAAATATTGTTTCTCTTTGCACAGATGCTGCCAGACCTGCTGAGTTTCTCCAGCATTCTCTGTATCTACTAGATACATGTGTTAGCCTCACCAGTGAGAGGGAAAAGCCAGAGGAATACCCTTTCTATCAGATTATTATCAGTTCCCACTTGGAATCTTGTGCCAAAGTTCCATTCAAAAATATAATGAAATGTGCTCCATTTCCATAAATCTACGCAGATCCAGGCCGAAGGGCAATACGATGTTGACAAACTGGTCTAAGTAGGCCAATGGATAAAATTCTGAGCTCTATAAACAACCAGTGTTCTGCCTGACCATCCGACAGAGAACATACTGCCCAGAAACACACCACTCACATGTAATGTGTATGTATTGTAATGAATTAATAGCATAAAATTAAAAGTTTTTAAGATGAAGCTATCTTTGTATATTGATTGTTCATTATTTTTAAGGGAGCAGGTGTAATGATACTATGGCTTTAGGAGGTGTATTTTGTCCTGGTTTTTTTTTTTTGAAGAGAGGTTTTGAGCCATTGGTTACGATCTGTCTATTCGGAGCCAATAAAGTAAACAGCTTGAGAGGCCCTGGGTTTTTTTAAAAGTTGGAACAATTGACGCAGCATAACTGGGTGGATTCAGACTCCCACAGAACCAGGGTTTTAGTTTAGTTTTCAGTAGTTGTTGGGGGTTTTTGAAGTTGGCTGTGGAAGCTGATAAACATCTCTCTTGGCCACAGTTAAAGGCTGGAGTTCTCTCTGCTGCCAGAATAACATGTGAGACAATCTGATTTACTGAATTTGCCTTTGCCAAGGGTGTGTTTACAGAAGTTACTATATTGAAACAGCTACTGTTCAGTAATAGAATAATCTATTATTCTGTTAAGTTTTCCAATAGAGTTAAAGCTATACAAGTTCTTCTTTCTTTTGTTTGTATTTTAACTGTAGGGAAAGAATAAAGGGTGTTTTGCTTAAAGAGGAGTAGTGTAACCAATTAAATTACATCTGGAACACAGCACCTTATATTTGCCTTTAAACAAAATAAAAGTTAGGCTATAGGTTATCTCCTTGATGTATCTGAAGGGGTGTTGGTCTGGTCCATAACAGACTTGGGAAGTCATGTTGATGTTGGACAGGATGTTGGTGAGGCCTTTTCTAGAATACCGTGTCTAGTACTGGTCCACCTGTTATAGGGAGGATATTATTAAGCTTGAGACGGGTTAGAAGAGATTTACCAGCATGGTGCCGGGTATGGAAGATTTGAGTTATAAAGGAAGGCTGGATAGGCTGGGACTTTTTCCACTGGAGTGTAGGAGGTTGAGAGACAACCTTATAGAATTTATAAGGTAACAAGAGGTATAGATAGAGTTAATGGTAGCTGTATTTTCCCTAGGATGGGAGATTTCAAGACCAGGGGCCACATTTAAGGTGAGGGGAGAAACATTTAAAAAAGACACGAGGGGCACCTTTTTAGACAGAGGGTGGTTTGTGTGTGGAATGAACTTCCAGAAGAAGTGGTGGATATGAGCACAATTACAATATTTAAAAGACATTTGGATAAGTACATGAATAGGAAAGGTTTGGAGGGATATGGGCCAGGAGCAGGCAGATGGGACTAGTTTGCTTTGGGATCATGTTTGGCATGGACTGGTTGGACCAAAGGGTCTGTTTCTGTGCTATATGTCTCTGTGACTATTATCTCACCACATTCAATGGGTCTGTGCACACACATACTGAGGTCCCTCTGCTCCTGCACCCCCTAGAATTATATCCTCTATTTTATATTGTCTTTCATTGTTCTTCCAACCCATGTGCATCACCTCACACTTCTCTGCAGTTAACCCCATCTGCCCCCAATATGCCCATTCCACCAACTTGTCAATATCCATCTGGAGTTCCACACTGTCCACTCTACTGCTTACAATTCTTCCAAGTTTTGTGTCATCTGCAAACTATGAACTTGTCCCCTGCACAGCAAGATCCAGATCATTAATATAAATCAGAAACAACAAGGGTCCCAAACTGAACCCTGGGAAACTCTACAGCAAACTTTCCTCCAGCCCAAAAAATATCCATTGACCTTTGCTCTCTGTTTCCTGTCACTCAGCCAATTTTGTATCCATGTTGCTACTGTCTCTTTTATATCATGACTTATAACCTCCTCACAAGTCTGTTGTGTGGCACCATATCCAATGCCTTCTGGACAACCATGAATACTACATCAATAGTGTTAGCTTCATCAACCCTTTCTCTTTCCTCTTCAAACATTTGCAGAAAGTTATGCTGGCCCTTCCTAATCAGCTCATATTTTTCCATGTGCTTACTAATTCTGTCCTGAATAATTGTTTCTAAAAGCTTCCCCACTACCAGAGTCATAGAGTTATAGACTAATACAGCACTGAAACAGCCCTTCTGTCCAACTTGTCCATGCTGACCAGTTTTCTGAATTAAACTAGTCCCATTTGCCTGCATTTAGCCTATATCCTTCTAACCATTTTCAATTCATGTACCTGTCCCAAAGTCTTTAAACGTTGTAACTGGACTTAATGTTAAACTGATTGGTCTGTAATTACTGGGATTAGCTTTACAACCTTTTTTGAACGAGGCTGTAATGTTTGCAATTCTTTAAACTTCTGGCATCTCCCCTGAGTCTAGGGGATAATGAAGCATTATGGCCAGTGCTTCCCCAATTTCTACCCTCCCTACACTCTCTTCAGAAAGGAAGGAGGCAGAAAACAGGAACTATAATTATCGTTTGTCATCAGTCACGGGGAAGCTGTTAGAGTTGATCAAGAGATTATAGGTTGGCACTCAGAAAAACTTAAGAAAATTGGGAAGAGTCAGCATGATTTTGTCAAAAAGGAATCCTGTTTAACCAATTTATTGGAGTTCTGTGTGCTGTAGATAAAGGAGAGCCTGTAGATGTACTGTACTTGGATTTCCAGAAGGCATTTGATACAGTGTCACAACCAGAAACTTTTGTGCAAAGTGAATACAGGGGTAGCATATTAGCATGGATAGAAGACTGGCCAGCTGGAAAAACACAGAGTATACCTCAATGGATCCTTAACTACCTGGCAGGAAGAGATGAATGGAGTCCGCTAGGGGTCTGTTCTGCAGTTTCAAGATTTTAAATTCACAGATGAAACAACAGTAGTTAGGAATAACACGTTGTGGAGCTGGAGCATTACAGCAGACCAGGCAGCATCAGAGGAGCAGGAAAGCTGACATTTTGGGTCGGGACCCTTCTTCAGAAATCATAAGTCCCATCCAGAAACGTCAGCTTTCCTGCTTCTCTGATGCTGCCCGGCCTGCTGTGTTCCTCCAGCTCTACACTGTATTATCTCTGACTCAAGCATCGGCAGTTCTTGCTATCTCTCAACAGTAGTTAGGAAAGTCTGTTGTGAAGAGGCCATAAGGGTAAGTAGACAGATATAGACAGAGGAGGCAGAATTCTGGCATTTGATTTGATTTATTAATTGGCACATTTAACTTGTTACAAAATACTGTGAAAAGTGGTGTTCCCACTCTCAGGCACCATCTCAAAACACAGAAATACAAAATGAAACATAGAATATAAAGGCATAAGTATGAAGAAATAAAGAAAGAGTCCAACTTTACAATCCTTGTTAAGTGCTCCATCATGGGCCGTGGGCTCCATTCCCTTTGCTGTGCTGCCGCCGTTGGGATAAACCTTGTCACTCTTCAGTGCCATCTTGCCTCCACCAACATAACCAGCGCCATTTTGGTTACACACCTGATTACAAAACCAGAATTTTAAAATACAGCAGAAATGAAGGAAACCAAGCCAAAAGCATTGGTAGAGTATAATGTGGGAAAATGTGAAGTTATTCACTTTGCCAGGAAGAATAAAAAAGCAGAGCATTATTTAAATGGGGAACAACTGCGGAATTCTGAAATGCAGAGAGATCTAAGTGTTCTAGAGTATGTGTGTGTGTGTGTGTGTGTGAGAGAGAGAGAGACATACAGCATCAGTATGTAAGGACAGCAAATAACTGGGAAGGTGAATGGATCGCAATCCTTTATTAAGAATGAACTGAACATAAAAGAATGGATCAAAAACAGAAGTTACTGGAAAAGATCAGCAGGTCTGGCAGCATCTGTGAAGAAAAGGTCAGAGTTAATGTTTCAGGTCCGGTGACCCTTCTTCAGAACAGTCCTGTTATGTTCTAGTTATACAGGGCAATGGTGAAGCCACATCTCAGATACTGAGTGCAGTTTCATTGTCCTTACCTACAGAAGAGCCTAAATGCGCACAAAGTGGTTTAGCAAAGGTTTATTTGATTGAGACCTGGAATGAATGAGTTGTTTTATGACAACATATTGGACAGGCTGGGCTTGTTTCCACTGGAGATTAGAAGGGAGAGAAGTGAACTGATTGAGGTTCTAAGATCCTTCAAGCTCTTGATAAGGTGGACATGCAAAAGATGTTTCCTTTTGTGGGTTCATCCAGAACTAGGAGGCATGGTTTTAAAATCAGGGATTGCCTTTTCTGGACAGAGATGAGGAGAAATGATCTCTCTGAGGACTGTGGGACTTTGGAACTATGCCTCAGAGGGCTGGTGAAGTGGATGTCTGAGAAAGTGGGTTTGAGATGGAGGTGGACAGAGGGAGAAAGGGTCACTGAACCCGAAACTTTAACTCTGATTTCTCTTCACGGATACTGCCAGACCTGCTGAGCTTTTCCAGCAACTTCTGTTTTTGGTTCTGATTTGCAGCATCCGCAGTTCTTTCGGTTTTATGTGAATTGATTCTTGTTGGGCTGGGAATCAAGGAGGGTGGATGAGAATGTGGGATTCAGGACTCAGCAGATCTGCCACAATCTAATTCATTGGTGGAGCAGGCTCAAGGGGTTGAATGACGTCCTTCTGCCTGTCATTCATAACACCGTGCCCAGGATAATCTTTTCTCAGTCGCTGAAACACTGGGCAATGACTTTAAGACAATGAGGAGACAGAATGACATCATCCACTGACTCACTGCTGAATTAAATGTAAGTGAGATCAGAGTTTGGTGATACAGTTTGAACATTTAAACTTTAAATCTTTTTCAACCTGCTGAGAAAGTTGGAGAAAAGCTCTCAATTTAAAATTTTCCAGTGGTCCTAGTGCCTGACAGCATTGTTGGGGGTGGGATAGGAAGGTGAGTGGGAACAAAAGAGGGACTTGGTCAGTCAAGGAATATTCCGGGATGCTACAAGCTTGTTAGATTGGAAAGAAACAAACTAAATCTACAGAGATAACAAGGTGTGGAGCTGGATGAACACAGCAGGCCAAGCAGCATCATAGGAGCAGGAAAGCTTGACGTTTCGGGCCAAGACCCTTCATTTCTGATGAAGGGTCTAGGCCCGAAACG
>JAHRHZ010000222.1:261000-290891 GCA_024137785.1 Ginglymostoma cirratum
ACATACCCCTCCACCTCCCCCCCCCACACACACACTCTGTCCACACACACACACACCCTCCGCACACCTACCCACAGCCTTACTAGATACTTCAATCCTAGTGATTCCCCCGCTCATTAGAACGCCTTACCCCTGGATCTCTTTCCCCTCACCCTCACTAGATCTTTCCAGTTAGATCTCCCCACACCCATTGGATTCTCCCCACAGGATTCCCCCATTCCTGGGTCCCCCCCCCTTCCCTGTTCCATCTGGCTGATGGTCCACCAGCACTGCCTCCATACCCACCTTGAAGTGTCTTTGCCATGTAACTGCAGATGGGGTTTACTGTTTTGCTGCTCACTGAATTGGGAGGGAGGTGGGAGACATCCTGATTGCAGGTCGGTAGCTCATTCAGAATGAGTTCATGTCGACAGGAGGCTGTTGGACCATCAGAAGTGTTGTAATTAACGCAAACCCCATCCTGTCCTGACCTGATGGTCAGGTGTGGTTGCTGTCCAATAGGGCGTTTGTAAGAAACTGATGAGAATGGGGAACTCTGGTTTTTCTTTTTTTTTCTCCTGTCAACCAGAGACTTTGATACATGTCATAACATCTCCATCACTACCCAAACCATCAGTGCAAGCAGCAGTCTCTGGGTACTGACCCCATATTATATTTTGCACCAAGTCCTCTTCATTGCTCACTGAACTACATTGACACCTGCTTTTGAAAATTCTCCTCCTCATTTTGATACCCCTTCATTGCCTCACCTCTACTGTTTCTCTGAAATCATCCCCAGACCCATAACCCTGAAGAGAAATTTCTTTCTTCTGATTATGCCATCTCATGGATCTCTGACTCTAATTGGTGGCTGTATCTTCAGTTGACTTGGTCCCATGCTCTGGCATACCCTCCCTCCCTTTGCCTGTCTGTCTCATTATTTACTTTTCCTCCTTTTAAGACACTTTAAAAATCTACTACTTTTGGTCACCTAGCCTTTATGTGGTACAGCGTCATATTTTATTTGTTTGTGCATCTGCATCTTTGAGTATCTTACTGTGCTAAGTTTGAATTCAGTAGTTGTTTTAAACAAGGACAACTTTCTATGCCCGGCTACGCATAAGTCAATTGTATGACAAACACTTCTCCCACTTGTGAGATCATGCAGAACTAGGCAGGAGGCTGTGAATTGTAGCTGGTGTGGTGGCTTCATGAACAATCAAGCAATTTTTTTTAACTTGGCATGCCTGTTTATATGTCATGGAGAGGAAATGTGAGCAGTCGGATTGGCTCAAGATCTTTCTGCTTCAACAGAGTTGGAAGTTTCATTGCTCACCCTGTATTTCCTCCCTTAGGCTGTGGGGGGACCATGGTCAGGATGCATTGGAGGCTGCTCATGTCTGTCTGATTAATGCTAGTGCCACTGGAACTGAAATCCTGAAGAACCTGGTGCTTCCTGGTAAGATTGGAGCATTTACCATGCCAAAAAAAGACTAATCAATAACAGCCAATCCATCTGTAATTTTTATTTCCACAATTCTCATCCCTAGGAATTGGATCTTTTACCATAGTAGATGGCAGCACTGTCGCTGGGGAGGATGTTGGCAATAAGTGAGTTTTTTAAACAGCCGAGCATTTTATTTTGTCCATATGCGGTTTAACATTGAAAACGTCATTTTTGAGTGGGTGGAGGCCAGACTCCTTCTCAACTAAACCTCCAGAACTCCCTCCCTCAGCATTAAACCTATTTGCCTTGTTTTGACTTTTTAATCTATGGTTTCTTTGCTCCTAATACCTTCTGTTCCATTCCTCCTCAAGCTCAGTGATTACTGTTTGAACTGCATTGGCCTGAAATGTTTTGTCCATTGAGCTGTGTAAAATGTGAGGTAAAATGTTTTGTCTTTCTTCCATGCTGCTTATTGCTGTTGGAGCTGTGTTTGTTGTATGCAGTGTGAGGGAGGGGTGGTGTGTGATGTGATCCCAGAACAGTTTCTGAAATGGTCAGTGTTTTCTTTCACGCGGAATAGGGCACTAAGGCAAGGAACAGATAGTGAACATCCAGAATGGAGAAACAGAATTGTAAATATCAGTGATTCAACCATCTCTTTTTATTGCTTCATGGGATGTGAGCATCTCTGGCTAGACCAGCATTGCCCATCTCTAATTGCCCAGAAAGCAGATAGGATTAACCCCATTACTGTGGACCTGGAGTCACATATAGGCCAGACTAGATGCTGATGGCAGCTTTCCTTCCCTCAGGGACATTAATAAACCAGATGTGTTTTTACAGCAGTAAAGTGGTTACATTAGGCTGAAACAAACATAGAAGATGCTGAAGATATTCAGCAGATTTGGTAGTATTTGTGAAGAGAGAAAGCAGAATTAATATTCCAACTGGATGATCTTCCATTAGAGCTGGAAAAGGTTAGAGGTAACTGGTTTTAGCCAAGTATAGAGGAAGGGAAACCCTGGCAGGGAAGGAAAGAGCACAATGGAAAAGCTGTGATAGGGTGGAAGGCAGGAGAGGTTAAACTGAAAAAGTGTTGATGGTGCAAGGCAGAAAGGAATGACCATGGAACACAGAGAACCAAAAATGGGGCTAAATGAGCTGAAATTAATAAGCAGAGTTTATCCGTTCCATTCACTTTATGATCATTGGTAACCCTAGGGTGTTGACATTGGGAGATTCAGCATGGGTAATATTATTGAATGTTAAAGAGCCATGACTAGATTCTCTCTTGTTGGAGGAGACCATTACCTGGCAGTTATACAGTGCAAATGGTGCTTGCTTCCTCCTGTGTCCTGAATGTGTCCACATCTTGCTGCATGTGGGAACTGACTGTATCAATATCTGAAACATTGCCAATAGTGCCAAACATTGCAACATTTCCACATTTGATCAGTATGGAGGGTAGGACATTGATGTCCTGGCTGAAGATGTTTGGGCTTAGGATGCTACCCTGAGGAAATGCTGCTGCAGTCTCCTAGAGCTGAGATGACTGACCTCCCAACAATCACAACAATCTTCTTATGTTTCAGGTATAACTCCAACCAAAGGAGAGTTTGCCCCCCTTTTACCCATTGATTGCAGTTTTGTTAGAGCTCCGCAGTTTTGTTAGAGCTCCGCAGTTTTGTTAGAGCTCCGCAGTTTTGTTAGAGCTCCGCAGTTTTGTTAGAGCTCCGCAGTTTTGTTAGAGCTCCGCAGTTTTGTTAGAGCTCCGCAATTTTTCACTGACTGAATTATATTCCTTTACAGCTTCTTCCTAACCAAAAGCAGTATTGGACTGGTGAGTGCTTTGAATTTGGCTCTTACATTCTTGTAGCTATGATCTGCAATAATCCTTATGTGCTCTGTCACTCAGTGAAGAGGGCCTAGGTTCCAGCTGATGGTATGGCCATGCTCTAGACTGTCAGCTGCAGCTGTGTGTTCTCCGAGATCAGGCCATGTGGTGCAAAAAAAAAACCTGCTGTAACTGTACAACAAGTGGATTCAGTGCCTTTAAAAGAGTGAGAATGAGAGGGGCTAATATGAAATTAAAAAGGCAAATAAAACACTGGGATTCATTTCCGATGAAACCGATTTGAAAAGCAGGGAATTTGTGTTAAACTTTTGTTTGGACAACTCTTGGAGTGCTTTGCATAGTTCTAGTCTACAAATTAAATAAAAAATTGGAGGCACTGGACAGTGTGCAATAAAAAGGTTTCTAGGATAATATCATATCCAAGAAGTTACACCTGTCTGGTATCTCTTTTTTTTTTTGTATTCATCCATGCATGTGAGCATCACTGGCTTGGCCAGCATTTATTTCCCATCCCTAATTGCCCAGAAGGCAGTTAAGAGTTAACCACATTGCTGTGAGTCTGGAGTCACATGTGGATCAGACCAGGTAAGGATGGCAGTTTCCTTCCCTAAAGGACATTAGTGAACCAGATAGGTTTTTCCTTACCATAATGGTTTGATGGTCACCATTAGACTCTTATTTCCAGATTATTAATGAATTCAAAACCCACCTTCTGCCGTGGCAGGAGTCGAACCCAGGTCCCCAGAACATTAGCTGGGACTCCAGATTAACAGTCCAGCGATAGTGCCACTAGGCATTGTCTACATCAGTCTGGCATCGTCTCCATACTCCTGACCTTTGCAGATATGGAAGGAGTTTGCTTGCACTCTAGATCAGACAACATGCTCTGCAATACTTCAAGCCTGAAAGTAAAGTCACAGAGACATCACATCCTGATCAGAGAACCCCTGTGTTGCTGATGCAGCACTAATCACCCACACACCCCGCTAGAATGGACATGTTTCTCCCATTCCTGTAATGCTTTCTTCCTGATAATATACATAAAGAAAACCATGGTTGTGGGACAAGGAGTTGCACCTTGGCTCCTGATCACACTGGATATCACTCTCCTGGATACATCTGGCAAATTCTGCTACCTTGGGCACACAGTGACAAACCATCTATTCTTTGCAGAGCTTGTTTTCAAATAAGGAGACCAAAACTGTACACAGTACTCCGGAAGTGGTCTTTCCAAGGCTCTGTACAGCTGCTGTAGAATTTCACTACTTCTATATTCCATTCACAAGAAATGTTTTTACCCATGGAGTGATGCGAATGCAGAATTCTCAAGGAGTGGTTGAGGTTAAGCCTAAAGATCTGTTTAAAAGAGGTTAGATATACATCTGCAGCAGGAAGTGCTAGAAGCGCACGGTGCCAGGGATGAAATGGGGTGGGAGTAGGATTGTGTGGAGCTTAAACACTGGTGTGGACCATTGAGTTGAACGGTCTGTCTCTGTACTCTAATTGTTTTTAGGGAAGGGAATTCATTTTGAAGTTGGTTAATAGAATGAAGGATTTGTACTTCTGTTCCTCTTTCCATTCAGAACCGAGCCCAAGCAGCCACAGAGCTGCTGCAGGAATTGAATAGTGATGTCAGTGGAAACTTCATGGAGGAGGTAAGAAAGTTTTTAATTTCAGGACAAGCAGTGTCATAAACCCATGTATCGTGTTTGGCAGGAGCTATCTCCCAATGTTCGTGTTGTAAATTCCTTAAATTCTTGCACACAATATACGAGAAGAAACTGCTTCCACCAGCAGGAGGGTCAGTTACTGAAGGTCACAGATTGAAGATATTTGCTTTAGGAAAATGAGGAAAATGAAACCAGTTGTTACAATGGAGAATACAATGTGCACAAGGACTGTGGAAGCGGATTTTAAGGCAGCTTTTGGAATGAAATTGAATTGAATTGATAAATATTTGAAAAGGAAAGAAGATTGGAGTTTTGAGAGAAAAACAGTGCGGACTAACTGGGCAGCTCCTTTGTAAACTAACAGTATAGGTATAACAGACTGAATGGCCACCTCTCCTTAAAATTCCAAGATGATGAAGTACTTTGCATGCACAATGGATAGGTCATTTTCCCATAACGTCCTGTCAGATAAGGTTTTTGAAAGGTTTAATGTCTGCAGCATTGTGAGCAACACCTCCCACTATGTCGGGAGAGATCCCAAGGGATGGAGAGAAGCATTGTGGCTTCAGCAGAGTGAGACATGCTACAATAAAGCTGTGTGTAGTGCCTTAATATGTATGAACACCTTATTGTTCAAACTTACTGAACACTCACTGATCTCCCCAAGCTAATCAAGCAAATATACAACATAATCTACAAAGGACATTTGCTGGATGACCGACTGGTTAATCCGTGGTCAGCTCTGTCACCTGGTGATCGTCTGGGTAGGGGGTGGCTGGCTGGCCAAGGCTGGAGTCTTCGTTGCCTTATTGGGAGTGCCTTCAAATCTAAATGTCTCCATTCCGGGGCTTCTGAACATCAACAGTACAGGAGAATAGGATCTCAATTTAACATCTTATCCTGTTTCCGGGATGTGGATGATTTTGACATTCCAGTATTCCTATCTGGCCCGGTCTGTCTCGAGGGATGGAGTCACACAGGCAGCAGTGATTAAGGAAGGAAGGCAGGCTCCTTTCTTTGAAGGATATCAGTTATCCAGTTAAACTTGTGCGAGCAGCCAACAGTTTTAGTGATGGAAAAATAATGGGAAGACACTTATATTTGAGGCTAAATCTTTTATGTTTATTACTGTTTTGTCTCTGGAATTGGCCAAGTTATGAAATCTTGACACTTTCAGAGCCTTGAACAGCTGCTTGAAAATGACCCGACGTTCTTCCTCAAATTCAATGTGGTGATTGCTACGCAACTTTCAGAAAGGTAAGCAGCAGTGTTTTTTTTAAAAATAGTTGTACCTTAGGAAATGTTGTTACCAGTTTGGACACAGCAACTCCCCACAAACATCAGTGTGTTAAATTACCAGAAAATCTGTTCATAGTGATTTTTGGTAGAAGGATAGTTGTAGAAGGATAGTGATAGTGACATTGACAATTTATTGTAGTGGGATTGACTAATGTGTATTCAATACTCTTGGTCATCTGTGGCCTCTCATCAGATTAGATGGCCATGAAACTGCCAGAAGGATAGTTGTTATTTCAGCACGCTGTTCCCTGAAATAGTAACAGGGAACCATTACATCCACATGATGGAGGATAGGACCTCATTTTAAAGTCTTTTGAAAGAGAGCACCATACTCCACAGGGCTGTATTGGGACTGTAAGTCTTAGTTATGTGCTGGTTATTAGTCATCTGGTTACTGTTTTTTCTCAGAGGATTGAAAATTACCAATGTAAATCCTTATTCAAAAAGCAAGGGAGACAAATGAACAGTATCTATAGGATCGTTAGCTTAATATCTGTCATTTGGGAAAATGTTAGAATCTATCATAATGGATGTAACAGCAGAGCATTTAGAAATATATATGATCAAGCAGAGTCAGTATAGAGAGATTTATTGTAATTTAAAACAAGCAGCTTGAGAAGTGGGGTAGAAGCAAATTCAATAATAACTTAAAATAGGCAAAAGAATTATAAGGTTATGGGGAAAGAGTATCAGGGTGCAGTAAGTTTTGATACCTCTTTGAAAGAACCAGATTTTCTGATGAAGGGTCTAGGCCCGAAACGTCAAGTTTTCCTGCTCCTATGATGCTGCTTGACCTGCTGTGTTCATCCAGCCCCATGCTTGTTATCTGAGTTAATACACCTGGCAGGTTCATGGCCATCTAACCTGATGAGAGGCCACAGATGGCCAAGAGTATTGAATACACATTAGTCAATCCCACTACAATAAATTGTCAATGTCACTATCACTGCATTACTTGGCTAGTCACCTGACCACGAGGCTTCACGCTGGTTGGTTTTCTCTGCAAATCAGTCATCTTAAAAGAAAAATGAGTGAATGGCCATTCTTTCTTAGCCCAAGCCACCTCTGTTTTATTGATGTTGTCCATTAGTTTTTGAGATACGTACTAACAGGCAAAAACATTACTTCCTCTCCGCTTTGAGTGGCATAGAATAGATAACCGTAGATCTAAAGGATTGCTGTTTTTAATTATTTAGACATGGCCATGCACTTACTATAACATAAATGAGATAAATAAGCAAATACAGTGCATGCAGGAGTTCTTAAATAAAAACACACTAAGCACGTTGTTGGAGAAACTCAGTAAGTTCTGGCAGTTCTTTGAAGCAGAGTCCTGAAGAAGTGTCATTGGACTTATTGTCAAATGACAACGGACTGTCATTGAAATGTTAATTCCACTTCTCTCTTCACAGATGCTGCCAGAATTGCTGAGGTGCTCCAACATTTTCTGTTTTTGTTTTTATTTTATATAAACAATGACTTTTGTTTGCCATTGTCAGTTCATTGCTTCGTTTATCGGCCATCCTTTGGAATGCTGATGTACCACTGCTGGTGTGTCGAACGTATGGGTTGGTTGGTTACATGAGACTGGCTGTAAAGGAGCATTCAGGTAGACTTCTGAAATTCTGCTTCTCAACTGATACTGTTGATTCTCCTGCGATGCTGCTCAAAGTGAAGCGGATAATAAACAGCCCTAATATCATAGGAGCAGTGTAATAGAACATAGAACAGTACAGCACAGTACAGGCCGTTCGGCCCACGATGTTGTGCCGAACTTTTACCCTAAACCTAAGGTCTATCTAACCTCCACCCCTACCTTATACTATCATCCATATGCCTATCTAATAGCTGCTTAAATGCCCCTAATGAGGCTGAATCCACTACCCTCTCCGGCAATGCATTCCATGCCCCGACCGCACTCTGAGTAAAGAACCTAACTGACGTCTCCCCTGTCTTGTTACAAGGCATAACTGCCATGTAGTGGGTCTAGTGAGCATAGAAAATTCAGGGAAGGTTTGATAGATATCAAAATTATGCAGAGTGGACTGAATGAGTTGCACCGTCAGACAGTAAAGGAAACAGCTGAGAGATTTTAGATACACTTGCAATGCAATCCTTAGATTGTGGAAAGTTCTCAGAGGATTGAAAATTACCAATGTAAATCCTTATTCAAAAAGCAAGGGAGACAAATGAACAGTATCTATAGGATCGTTAGCTTAATATCTGTCATTTGGGAAAATGTTAGAATCTATCATAATGGATGTAACAGCAGAGCATTTAGAAATATATATGATCAAGCAGAGTCAGTATAGAGAGATTTATTGTGATTTAAAACAAGCAGCTTGAGAAGTCGGGTAGAAGTAAATTCAATAATAACTTAAAATGGGCAAAAGAATTATAAGGTTATGGGGAAAGAGTATCAGAGTGCAGTAAGTTTGATACCTCTTTGAAAGAGGGACAAATGCATTTGCAAACGCACATATGTACATAGATACATGTCCTATGGAAAGTTTACTTGACATACAGCATTCAGAATCCTTACTTTGTGCCTTTACATTTTGTTAAACTGTTTCTTTTCCCATGTGAGCCATGGATTATGACTGAACTTGATTGTTGAGATGATTTGGGACTCAGCATAACTTTAGCAATCAAACTACGATGTAAATTGTGAATGCAAGACCTCAGAGTACATGATGCACGTATTTTCTTTTCAGTTGTGGAATCACACCCAGATAATGCACTTGAAGATTTGAGACTTGATTCGCCTTTCCCACACTTGAAGGATCACATTCAGGCTTATGACTTGGACAAAATGGACAAAAAGGTCAGCAGCAAATACCAGTAAAGGCCCTTTTAATAAGGGCATCAATTTCCCAGGATTTGGGATATGCAAGACCAGGGGCTCCAAATCTTGGGTTTGGGTTTAGCCTCTTAGGATTGGGATGAGAAAAAAAATTCTGCTGCTCAGAAGTTGTCAATTTTTCAAATTCTCTATTCCAGAGAGATGCAGATCCTCTCATTGTGTAAATTCAAGACTGAGGTAAAGAGATTTTTGGTCATTACAGGAATCCAATGGTATGAGAATCAAGGGAGGGAAGGGGAGTGGAGATCAGCCATGATCTTAATGACTATTAGAGCAGGTTCCAAGTCGACTATGACCCATTCTGCTCCTACTCCTTATGTTCTTAAGAAAATCACAGTGATAAAAATTGTTCAGTAGGATTAGAAACTGCTTGTGCAGTTTTTGCATTGAGAATGGAAATGTGTGGAGTAGGATGGAGGGGTGATTGAAGGTGAGGGCTACAGAGCTGGGGAGGAGTGACGGGCAAAGTAGAAAGAAAGGGGATTGTGGACTGGCTTTTACAACTAAAGGGTCCCAGATGTGTCTGAGACATTGAAGGAGAGAATAAGTTACTAAATGTGTCCTAAAGTGTCTAGCAAGAGATATTTACATGACAGCTGGGGAATGCATTTGAGGCAGTCACTCAATTGACATTGCATTCGTATTGTGGAAGTGAAGTTTAGTAATCCCTTTTCGACTGCACAGAGAGGTGCAGACTGTCTGCAGGCATTGGATGGTTTTCACTCTATGCTGTTCTTGGCAATCACAGCTTTTTTTTAAAAGACTCTATGTCTCAACCAATCAGACAGTTGCTGCCAGGCAGAATTCCCTCAGCACAAAAGATTTTTGGTGCTGTTCAGACTCAAAATCTCCCTCATTTTGCTTACAAGAAGTGCCATGTATTGCACAACTCAACTATATGCAGCACTTGGTTTTTCAAGTTACAATCCTCCCTATTTCTCAGTCATCACAGTCTAACTCCTGTTTCAATTTATAGTTACAGAAAATGAAAATGATGCTATTTTACACTAGTACCGGGCGCCTAAAGCAGGAAAGTCTGTTGCTGAGCGCTAAAACTTACCTTTATGTACCTAAAAACTCATGCACAAAAATAATATTCTGTTTGACATTGTAATGTGTGCTTGTCCAGTTGTACTATGTGTTACTATGGTAACAGTTTATTCCCTTTAATATTGTAGGACCATAGTCACACTCCATGGATAATTGTGGTAGCCAAATACCTGGAAAAGTGGTACAGTGAGGTAGGTTGTGGATTTTGTTAATATGACTTTGTTAAGTAATCCTTATCCAGCTGAGAAACCACAGAGTCCCACACAATTGTAGATAGTTATGTATATATTAGAACATATTACTTTGATCTCCACAGATTTGTTTCAGTTGCCGTCCTTGTCCCGAGTCTCGACACAAAATTCACATTACACATTTTGTATCTGTGAAATGCAGTGATTGCAGTTTCTGCCTCCTGGTGATTACTTTTTCCCCTTTCCCCTCCTCCTTGCTGACCCAGTCTTCACTACTTCAGGTTTTGCTGGGATGGTGTGCTGCTACTTAAGTAGTCATTATTCATATAGTCTGTTTTTGCACAAGCCATGAAAACGCAGACCCCACCCTGGTCCAGCAGGATTCACCAGATCACAGTCAGGAGTATTGACTCCCTGGCTGACACTTCCCTCTGTATCCCAGGAATACTGATGCCAGTCTGAGTGACCATAATATCTACATTAGAAATCGCTTGGATAAGGCTACAGGGTAGCCTCTGTGACCATGAAACTGTTTCTGCACAAATAAGAACCATTTCAAAAGAGGAGAAAGCAAAATAAATTTGATGCAGTATGAATTATAATTTGTGTTTGAGTCCAGCCAGTCCCTGGGTTGTGAACGGGCCCCTTGCTTGAGTCCGTTTGTAAGTTGATTGGTATACAAGTAAGAATGCAATGAAGGGCAATATAAAATAGCTATTCATAAGTACGGGAAATATTTGTATGTTGGATCTTAAGAATTACGCCCTGTATGGGATCTGTTTGTATGTATGAGTGCTTGAAAGTCTGATGTTCATAGATTTGTTGACCACCTGCACTTCATTATTGCGTTTTGGAGTAATGTTATCAAGTGTCAACTGTAGCTCAGCAGGTAGGATCACAAGACATAGAAGCAGAATTAGGCCATTTGGCCCATCGAGTCTGCTCTACCAATCAATCATGACTGATAAGTTTCTCAATCCCATTCTCCTGCTTTCTCCCATAACTCTAGATGCCCTTATCAATCAAGAACGGTTCTCCCTGCTCACTGCAACGCTCCCCCCTGTGCTGACATACCCTTTTAAAGCTATTGGTGCTGTACTTTCATGGTTTTTGTGATTGGGATTGCCTCTGTGAGCAGAAACTCACGTTTCCTCTTTTTTTCAAACTATGCAGCACAATAGTCAGTTACCAAAAACATACAAAGAAAAGGAAGCATTTCGAGAGTTAATACGTCAAGGTATGAAATTTTAGTTTTGGTTTTCTGGATGGTTCTGTCAGATTTGATATACATAAACAGCTAATTTTCTTTAGGGCCTTCCTAACTTATTTGTCAAATTATTAGTTCCTGTAGTACAGTGGTAATGCAATTGGATCAGCAATTCGAATCTCTGTAGCCTGACATTGTGAATTCCAAAAAATCCGCTTACATTTTTGGTGCTAGATGACAAATGACCATATGAGATGCCGTTTCTCCCAGCCCTGCCTTGTTATAACTTTCTGCTACATGTGACCCAATATCAACTGAAACTTTGAATGTAAGTTCTTAGCCTCTCAAATGACTGATTTTAATGGGAAGAACGGGATGAACATTGTAAACTAAATGGTTGCATTTTAGCTGGAATGAATGTTGCAGGGTAGGGTGGACGGTTGAGGTGGTAAAGGGAGTTTATGTTGAAAGTGATTT
Source organism: Ginglymostoma cirratum (assembly GCA_024137785.1). NCBI lineage: Eukaryota > Metazoa > Chordata > Chondrichthyes > Orectolobiformes > Ginglymostomatidae > Ginglymostoma > Ginglymostoma cirratum. The sequence goes on from JAHRHZ010000222.1 coordinate 273,039, forward strand.
TTAAAAAAAAGTGACCTAGAGGTGCACAGGCGAGGTTGCCGGTCTTGGAAGGTGGCAGGACAAATGGAGAAAGCAGTTTAAAAAGGGATTTTGAAACCACGCCTTTAAAAACAATAAACAAGAGCTTGGTGCTCAAAAACCAGGAAGTTATGCTAAACCTTTATAAAACACAGGTGGAGTATTGTGACCAGTTCTGGGCACCATACTTCAGGAAAACCATCAAAGCCTTTGAGAAGGGACAGAGGAAATTTACTGAGATGATACCAGTGATGGAGGGATTAGAGAAACTGTGTGTTCTCCTCATTTAATGGCCACTTGGCCACTAATTACTTCATTTTCTTGCCTTGCAAATTAATTCAGGGTTATTAAAGAAAGACAATGGCACACCAGAAGATGAAGAAAACTTTGATGAAGCGATCAAAAATGTCAATACTGCTCTGAATCCTACTAAGGTATAATTGCTGGTGTCATTATTCCAATATTTATTGCTTTCTGATATTGAGCATGAGATTGACACACCAATGAACAAATGTCAGAAGATGGGTAAAGGTGTCTTCTACTCATGTCATGCTGTAACATCTTTCCTTGCCATCCAGGCTGCAGCTTGAAGGTTGAAGATCTTCAGATACTCAGGATTGTATAGCTGACATAATAGGGGACATTAATTTTAGAAGCTGTTCCTTCACTTGCTCTGTCTCCGCAGTCGCTGTCAACAGAATGTGTATGGCTGTATCTTTGCTTCTGTAATACAGCGAGCACTAGTACTGAAGTGATTGAGCATTAGCTAACCAGCCATGGATGGAATTACTCTGGGTCAATAGACAACTCATCTATGGGTCATTAGTCTGCTTTATCGAGCTTTTCATACAGCTGCTATTAGGATACAAGATACATCAGTACCAGTAAGGAGGCACATATTGCCTGTTTTAGTGGATTTCAGCAAATTGTAACAGTTGTTTAAACTCAGTTGACTTTGGAGGGAGAACATGCCCTCAGATGCTCAGCTGCTGAGTTACACATGGCAAGGGCAGGCACTTGCTTTATTTTCAAGTCGGTTCCCCATTTAGACTTGGCCAACTTCCTTGAGATCTTGTTTGTGTCTGCCGCCTTCTCCTTTACTTTGGTATCATCTTAAAAGCTATGGTTGTAATTCTTTTTTTCACTATTTCATGCAGTTTGGGCATAGCGGGCTGGCCCAGCATACATTATCCATTTCTAATTGCCCTTGAGAATGTGCTGGTAAACTGCTGCCTTGAGCCATGCAGTCCTTGGGGTCTAAGAACATTGTACTGTTATGAAGGTGTTCCAGGATTTTGAGTAATTGAAAGGGAATATAGGTCCAAATCAGGATGGGTGTGGCTTGGAGAGGAACAGGTATTACTCAATGGCAAACTGCTTTCAAGTTGTATGCCAGTTGTCTCTCATTGTTGCATGTTAAATTCTCACTTTGCGTCTCTAGTCCTGAAATAAGAACGTAAGAACTAGGAGCAGGAATAGGCCGTCCGGCCCCTTGGGCCTGCCCTGCCATTCGATAAGATCGTGACTGATCTTTTTGAGACTCAGCTCCACTTACCTGCCTGCACACCATAACCCTTAATTCCTTTACTGTTCAAAAATTTATCTAGCCTTGCCTTAAACACATTCAGCGAGGTAGCTTCAGCCACTTCACAGGGCAGGGAATTCCACAGATTCACAACCCTTTGGGTGAAGAAGTTCCTCCTGACCTGCTTCCCTTTATTTTGAGGCAATGCCCCCAGCCCTAGTTTCACCTGCTAGTGGAAACAACCTCCCTGCCTCCACCTTATTTATTCCCTTCATAATCTTATATGTTTCTATAAGATCTCCCCTCGTTCTTCTGAATTCCAATGAGTACAATCCCAGCCTACTCACTCTCCTCATAATCCAACCCTCTCAACTCTGAAATCAACTGAGTGAATCTCCTCTGTACCCACTCCAGTGCTAGTATATCCCTTCTCAAGTAAGGAGACCAAAACTGCACACAGTACTCCAGGTGTGGCCTCACCAGGACCCTATACAGCTGCAGCATAGCCTCCCTGTTTTTAAACTCCATCCCTCTAGCAATGACAAACAAAATTCCATTTGCCTTTTTAATTACCTGCTGCACCTGCAATCCTACTTTTAGCGATTCATGCACAAGGACACCCAAGTCCCTCTGCACAACGGTGTGCTGCAATTTTTTACCATTTAAAACATAGTCCATTTTGCTGTTACTTCTACCAAAATGGATGACCTCACACTTATCAACATTATACTCCATCTGCCAGACCTTTGCCCACTCACTTAGACTGTCTGTATCCCTCTGCAGACTTTGTGTCTTCTGCACACTTTGGTTTACCACTTATCTTAGTGTCATCAGCAAATTTTGACACACCACACTTAGTCCCCAACTCCAAATCATCTATGTAAATTGTAAACAATTGCAGTCCCAACACTGATCCCTGAGGCACACCACTAGCCACTGACTGCCAACCAGAAAAACACCCATTTACCCCTACTCTTTGCTTTCTACTAGTCAACCAATCCTCTATCCATGCCAATACATGTAAAGAAAATGAAATGTAAAGAACTGATTTTTCTTGTCAGTGTCAGTCAGCAAATCATTAATCACAGAGTAGAGAGAGGATTATCTGAAATTTTAAGAAAGACTTGAGCTGCAGAAAATGAATCAGGTCTGCTTTAGGTCAATGTTGAAATTGCTAACTGCTCCAGGAGGATCATTTTTGATGTTTTGAGAATTCAAATGCATTCCCAATGGTTCGCACTTCTTGAAATTTCCAAATCCCGTTTGAAATTAAAAAAAATCCCATAGGTAGGGCAAAAACCTAGAAATTTTGCGTTGTTTCCACTCTGTTGACTTGGTAAGTAAGATGTTAAGCCTCACTGCTGATAGTTGATGACTGTGCTGCTTATTGCAATATAAGTTTAAGTGAGGAATGCATTTGAACCATCTTAGCTTGTGCATCTATTAGTTTTGCAGAGAAGATTTAAGATGAAATTTGATGGATGACTGGTGAGATGTTAACCAGGTAATGCAGATTTAATGTAACGCGCTTAAGAAAATCACGAGTGAAACATGGAGGTGTTATCTGCATTGAGTTATGATCTGGAATATACTTCCTGAAAGGCTGGTAGGAGCAGAATCATTGATAACTTTCCAAAGAGAAGTGGTAAGTAAAATCCATACAGTGTGGAAGTAGGCCATTCAGTCCACGAACCCACCCAGACCCAACCCCTACCCTAACCCTGTAAGCCTGCATTTCCTGTGGCTCATCCACCTAGCCTGCACATCCCTGGACACTATGGGGCAATTTACCATGGCCAATCCGCCTAACCTGCACATCTTTGGACTGTGGGAGGAAACCGGAGCAGACTCAGGGAGAAGGCACAAACTCCACCCAGACAGCTGCCCAAATGTCAAATCAAACCAGGTTCCTGGGACTGTGAGGTAACAGTACTAACCGCTGAGCCACCGTGCTACCTGGAAAGCACTGGAAAAGGAAAACCATTTGTCAGGCTAATCACGAAAAAGCAATAGACTGGAGCTTGTCGGCTATCACTTTCAAGGAGTGAATAAGGTCATGATGGAGCAAATGGCTTCCTTCTGTGCTGTATAATTCAATACTTTAGTTGAGATGGAATCTTCTGTTACTATGACATGTTCTTCTTTCTAAATGTATCTTTTTAGATTCCAAGTAACGTACAGGAGCTGTTCAAGGATGAGAGATGCACCAACATCAATGCGCAGGTTTGAAGTAAAGACAAAACAAAACCCTTTTTAATGAAACCATTTGAACATTTAATCTGAAGAAGAGAATGTTCTATGTTACGCATTTATCCCTGGGTGTCCCCCAGTGAATCGGTTTTGGTTTAACAAGTGTTGAGCTATTGGCCAAGACGGTGTTGAGATCCACTGACTAATAATTGGGGAGCATATCCATCAGACTAGGGTAGATAATGATCTGAAATTTGGTATTTCCCTTTGATTTGTGACCCCTTCTTTCTAAGACTTGTAACTCACTCAACCACTTTCTTAAAGAGTAAGCTGAATTAGTTGGTGTCAGTTGTCTTTTAGTAGCTGGCTACTATCTACTGTTATTACAGAAAAGAATTTGCGTTACTTCCTGATGCAGAATGCTCAATGCCTTCAATTTTGTCTACAACGTGTTTTACACTTCACAACATTGCACCAGAATAGGACTGTTGTAATAGTGATTCACTGGATAGGAGGAGGTGGAAAACACTGAATTGTTTAAACATGTCAGTTTGAATGGGAATTGTTCTTGGAATCTCTGTGCTTGCCTAAAATTGCAATGATGGCTATGGGTGTGAGGCCATACCTGACGTGCTCGTTATGTTTATTGTTCACAGAGTCCTCCATTTTGGATCCTAACCCGAGCTGTGAAGCAATTTGTGGAAAAAGAAGGACTAGGAAACTTGCCAGTACGTGGCACCATCCCAGATATGATTGCAGACTCAACTAAGTTTATTAGACTACAGAACGTGTATGTAACCAAAATATTTTAACCAACGTATTTGCCTTTTCCACAGTTCGGTGTATTTGAGTGCCACCGATCATCTCAGCAATTCTCAGAAGTGTCCTTATGTCCTGACGTAAAGCTTTTATTTTTCCTAATGACCTGCTTGCCTCTGCAGAGGTCTGTCCTGACAACTAAAGGTCATTCTGCTGCTTACTGGGTTCTAAGTGTCAGACTTTTTACTGTCTCCTGAGTCAGTAGCTCATTCGGTCTAAAATCACTCCAAACACATGAGCACATGCGCTAATGCTCATAACACAGTGCTGAGGGAGTACTGCACTGTCAGGGGGTCAGTGCCGGGGGCGTGCCGCACTGTCGGGGGTGGGACGGTCAGTGCCGGGGACGTGCCGCACTGTCGGGGGTGGGACGGTCAGTGCCGGGGGCGTGCCGCACTGTCGGGGGTGCCATATTTTTGGCTGAGACTTGCCTTCTCTGGTAATTGTAATAGATTCCAAGATTATAAATGTTGAGTAGACAAAAGCCGTTATTTTTGGTCCTGGCTCCGAACTCCATGACCTAACTACTAACTCCATCCATCTCCCTGGCAACAGTCTGAGGTTAAGCCAGTCTGTACACAGCCTTTATCATGCTTTATTACAAAATGAGCTTCTGACCTCTTATTCATGCTGTCACTCAGACCATCTGTACGAGTTCCATAATACCACCCGCCTTCCCTGTGTCTGAGCTCATCTACAATAGGGTTAGGGTTAGTCTGAGGAAACCCTCCCACAAATCTGTGACCATTCAAGATATCTTAACTTGCATGAACACATTCTATTTCTCTGATGTTTGTGTGCTCCCTGACTTTCATTGTTTCCTCTTAAACAACGATTAGATGTTAAAATTCTCGTCCTTTTTTTCCCAAATCACTCCATAACTTTGCTGCTCCCTATCTCGGTTATCTGTGCTCATCTAATTCTGGTCTCTTGAGTATCCCTGATTATCATTACACCACCATCAGTGGCCATGCCCTGTTGTTGCCCAGGCCCCAAGTGCTGGAATTCCCTTCCTGCACCTTTCTTTCTCTATGCTTTGCTTTCCTTTTCAAGACGGTCCTTTAAACCTTCCTCTTTGATAAGGATTTGGTCGTCTGTCCTAATATCTCCCAAATGTCTCGATGTCACACTTTGTTTTATAATTGTGTGTGAAACACATTGGATCATATCATTATGTTAATATTGCTATATAAGATGTTATTGCCCTTCAGAGAAAAGAATAGCTGCATTCTCTTAGCCTTCTAACCATTATTTATTCTGCAAACATAATCACTAAAGTATACAGAGATAACAAGGTGTAGAGCTGGATGAACACAGCAGGCCAATCAGCATCATAGGAGCAGGAAGGGTGACGTTTTGGGCCCGAAACGTCAGCCTTCCTGCTCTGCTGATGCTGCTTGGCCTGCTGTGTTCATCCAGCTCTACACCTTGTTATCTCAGATTCTCCAGCATCTGCGGTTCCTACTATCTCTGAAGTATACAATCTGATTTATTCCATTGTGGTTTGTGCGATTTTGCTGCATGCAGATTAGTTGTTAAATTTCTTTCATGACAACAGTGACTGAACTTCAAAAGTATATCATTGTTAACGAAATGTTTTGGGACATCTTGAAGAAATGAACAGCACAATATAAATGCAAATTATTATTTTTACTTTGGGCATATTGGAAGAGTTATATGTAGTAAACGAATTTTCGACTTCTCACAGCAGCCTTCCATATCCTGTTTCTAAGTGAGTGTACAAATCAGCAGAAATACTGTTGCTCTGGCCACGATTTGTAAGAATTTAAAATTTTTATTATCTTCCTTAACTTCCTTCATGCAGAATCGCTAACAATGGAGAGGAAATTCTCCAGTGTAGGAATGGCTTAGATTCTGGTTTCAGTACTAAGGGGGTTGTGTGAAAATCCACTAAACTACACAGTGGAGGCAGTTGGTGTATTGGTGATGTCACTGGACCAGCAATCCAGAGCCCCAGGCTAATGCTATGAAGATGTGGGTTTGAATCTCTGCCTAGCAGGTGATTAAATTTGATTTCAGTTAGAAAGCTGGCCTAATGGCAGCTGTCATTTTGTTTTAAAAGCCTGTCTGGTTCAATCATGTCCTTCAGGGAAGGACATCTGCTGTCCTTAACTGGGTCTGAAGTCACAAGTAGGCCAGATCAATGTGGTTGACTCTTAACTGTACTGTGAGCAATAGGGGGTGGACAATAAAAGCTAGTCTGGGCAGTGATACCCACAGCCCATGAACAAATTTTTTTTTTTAAAAAAGTCTGTCTCGGAGTCTTCAACAATGAGATTCTGTAACCTCATCTGTCATGTTCTGCCTCTTTGAATGCAAACCTTCAGTAAACTTTGATACATCCCGGGTCTTATCCCTATTTCTGTGCCAAGACAGAAGCATACATACGGCACACAGCTTCTAAAATGAACCTGTTGGTTCGGGTGGCCTGATTCTATACTGTAAATACTTTTAATACTCAACTATTTTTCATGTTAAAGCATTTGGACTTCTAGTGTATTTCCATTAAAATGGAACTTTTAAATGGGATTATTTAATAGGACTTTAAATAGGATTAAAGCTCCTGTTCCGATAGGCCCTATCTCTCACGCATTAAGAATTGATACCAGATGTTGCTGTAAATACATTGCAGGTCAGTCACCACCTTGAAAGTGTGTTAGTGTGTCAGTTCAGACCTTTCATCAGACATCAGCTGGAATTTTAGTTTTGAAATTGGTCACGATCACAAGATCAGATTACAGAAAGCTCCTTGGCCTGTTGGATCTTGCCCTTCTAGAGTGCTTTTTGCCTGTCACAGCTATTCATAGCAACTTGAACAGAAGGATCTCGTTCTGTCAACTTTTAGGAACGATGGAATCTCAAGCAAGGCGATACTTGCTCCATACTACACTGGATCACAGGACTGGTGATCATCTCTACCCTTTACATCATTTCATTTGGTGTCTAGTTTTAAATAGCTGACTGCTCTTATTACCAAGTTTGTAGACTCACTCCCCGAGCCGGTGTGTTTGATTGCAGACCTTTCGTCACCCTGCTAGGTAACATCTCAGTGTGTCTCCAGTGAAGCATTAGTGTTCTGTCCTGCTTGTTATTTATATGCCTTGGTTTACTGGGGTGGTTGGCATCACTTCTGGTTCTGTTTTTCAGTGGTTTGTACACAGGGTCTAAAACAGTGTGGAGCTGGAGGAAACAAGGTGTGGAGCTGGATGAACATGATGCTGCTTGGCCTGCTGTGTTCGTGCAGCTCCACACCTTGTTATCTCGGATTCTCCAGCATCTGCAGTACCTATTATCTCTGGAGCTGGAGGAACACAGCAGGCCAGGCAGTGTCAGAGGTGCAGGAAAGCAGACGTTTAGTGTTGGGATCCTTCTTTAGAAATTAAATCAGGGTGACGAAATGTCTGCAAACAAACACACCGGCTTAGCGAGCAAGCCTGCAACCTTGTCCACAACCCGCGCTACAAATCTTCTCAAAAGTTTTGTTCTTGTTACTGTGTTCTGTTTGTGTATTTGATTCTCTTTCTCTCTTTTTCTTACAGATATCGTGAAAAGGCAAAAGAAGATGCATCTGTTATAAGTGATTATGTCACTGAAATACTGGAATCTATTGGCAGGGTAATGTCACTTAGGATTGTACTCCTTCCTTACCCACTTTTTACTAAAGAATTGCTTGATGGAAGTTACCAATCCCGTTAAAACTAAACGTGAAGAATGATTACCCTAAACTGATTATGATCCTGTTGACGAGAGAGCAGGGAAAATTCTGATCTTTCCTTCCAGCAATAACTGTGAATATGCTATATCCACCTGCGCCAAGTTCTGATCAGGCCTCTGTTTAATATCTGATATGAAAAAACGGTATCCCTGACAGTGCAACCCATTTTTCATTTTCTTGATATAGATTTATATTCATTTCAGATTTTCAGCTGCAGTATTTTGCTTTTGTTTATTGTAGCCCATTTCTCTACTTTTTTCGAGATTTATGGAATCAAGCACCCAACTAGGAATTGAAACAAAACAAAGAACTGCAGATGTTGTAAATCTGAAACAAAAACAAAACATTCTGCTGAAACTCAGCAGGTCTGGCAGCATCTGTGGGAAGAAAGCACAGTTGGAACTTATGTCTGGTGACTCTTCATCAGAACTGTTAGCAGTTAGGGAAAAGTGATATTTATGCTAAAGATGAGGATTGATGGGAGAGCTGAGCAGATAGGCGGAGATGGAGCCCAGAAAGAGAGAGAGAGATATGAAAAGGGTAGGTAAACAATGAGATAATGGTTAGCAGGCCAGGCAGAAGAAAAGCTGATTAAATGATAATAAGAGCTAAGAGTAGGAGAGAATGGGTGAGCTGTACTGAAAGCAGCCCATATAATGTGGTCAGACACCCAGGAGTAGGTGACAATTGTGTCATCTCCAGTAGGAAGCCACAACCAGACACACATTCCCGTCCCCTGTAAGCATCTGTGGGGACCATTCCTCTGGTCCATTCCTCTTCCACTTCCAACACCAACCCCCACCCCTAAGGCACCTTCCTACTTAATCACAGAAGGTGTAGTACCTGCCCATTTACGACCTCCTTCCTCACTGTCCAAGGCCCCAGACGTACCTTCCAGGTGAAGCAGCAATTTATCTGTATTTCATTCAATCTAGCCTACTGTATTCGCTGTTCAGTGAGGTCTCCTCTACACTGGGCAGACGAAGTGCAGAATACCTACATTCTGTCCTCAAAATGACTTCAACTTCTAATTGCCTGCCACTTCAACAGACCACCATGTTCCCACACCATTTTTGTTGCAGGCCTGCTGTAGTGTTCCAGCAAGTCTGAGTGCAAACTCAAAGAATAACATCTCATTTTCTGTTTGGGCACCCTGCAGCCTCTGGCACTCAACATCGAAATCAATAACTTTAGAGTATGACTCTATCCTTCCATAATTTTTATACCCAGGCCTCTTAAGACAAGGGTTGCTTTTAGCACAGCCAGCTGTCTTCACCTACTCCTAGGCCAATTATCAGGCCAAACCCTGCTGTGTTTCTGTTTTTATTTCACCTAGGAATTAAACTGTTTTGGATTTACTGTTGAGTAATGCGAAAGGCTAAATAATAACTTTGCTATAAAGAAGCCTTTGGGAAATGCTAGCCAAACATGGTAGTGTAAAAGTCTTAAGTTTGAATGTGACATTCTAAAACCAGGGTCTTAAGTCTGAGCAAATGAAACTGAGGGTATAAAGGGTGTGTTGGCTAATGTGGATTGGGAAAATGCACAAGGATTTGATGGTAGACAGGCAAAAGAAATACTACAAATGTACTTCCCTCTGTGGGAAAGGCCAATTAACCACAGTCAACAGAAGAATTTAAAGGTTGTATTAGATCAAAGGAAGTAGCTAACATGAAATCCAGGAAGAGTGGCAAGCCTGAGAATTCAGTATGATTTAGGACTTGGCAAAGGAGGATCAAGAAACCAATAAGGAAATAGAGACAGGAATATAAATGTAAGCAAATGAGGTACATGGAAGGTTTTGCTATATGTTTTATCAGTATATGAAGGAGAAAAAAGGTTAACAGGGATAAATGCAGGCCAATTGCATATGGGGACATGGAGTAGCGAACAGGGAAATGGAGAAACTAAATGGTTATTTTTAATCTCTTTTCACAAAAAACCTCCAGAAATACTAAGTAACTTAGGGACTTGTTTTACTGGGGAACCAGTAGAAATTAGTATTAGTAAAGAGGGTGAACTTGAAAAATTAGCTGGATTAAAGATTGGTACATCCTTTGGACCAGATAAATCTTATCCCAGTGAGTTGAAGAAAGTAATAATAGGGCTGGTGGATGTACTGGTGGTTACCTTTTCTAATCTAGATTCTAGAAAGGTTGCTGTAGCCTATAATTGTAACCCTGTGGTTTAAGAAGGGGGCGGGGGGAAGAAGGAAAACCTACAGACCTGTTGTTTGTGGATGTTACTTGTAGTTAAACAAAGGAAGTCCTGCGGATATACTGTATTTGGATTTTTAGAAGCCCTTGATAAGGTCTCACATAAGAGGATAACATACAGAGAGCAGGAATAAACAGATCATTCTCAGGGTGGCAAGTTGTTACTAGTGGGACTCAAGAAGGTCAGTGCTTGGTCCACAACTGTTCACGGTTTACAGAATTGATTTGGATATGGGAGCCAATTATAATGTTTTGAAATTTGTTGATGATGTTAAACTGGATAGGCTTGAATAGGTTCAGTGAGCTAGAATGTGGCAAATCAAACAATTATAGTTTAAATAAGTATGAAGTTATTCACTTTGGGGAAAAACAGAAAGGTAGAATATTTCTTAAATGATGAGGAGTTGGGAAGTGTGGATGCCTAGTGGAATCTGAGTATCTTTGACCATGAGTTGTTTAAAAACTTGCATGCAAGTGCAGCAAGCTATCAAGAAGGCAAATGTTGTGTTGCCATTCATTTCATAGGGGTTTGACTACAGAAGATTTCTCGTTATAGTTGTGTAGGATCTTGGTGAAATCTCACCTGGAGTACTGTTGTACAGTTTTGGTCTCCTTATCGAAGGAAGGATAAATATTTGCTAATCAACCAGTTCAGAGATGTTATGACGCACCTCTTGAACAGGTAGGACTTGAACCCAGGCCTTTTGGTTCAGAGGTAGAACACTACCATTACAACATGAGCATTTCTAAGGAACTATGAGCCAAAGATAGACTTCAATGGATGCTCACTAGATTTATCTCTAGAATGATGGGATTGTCTTGCGAGTAGGGATTGAGGAAAATTTATTCTGAGCTTAGAAGAATAAGGGTTGATATCATTGAAACTTATATAATAAGATATAATGAAGTGTGAAGTGATTCATTTTGGAAGGTTGAATTTGAATGCAGAATACAGGGTTAATGGCAGGATTCTTGGCAGTGTGGAGGAACAGAGGGATCTTGGGGTCCACGTCCATAGATCCCTCAAAGTTGCTACCCAAGTTGATAGGGTTGTAAAGAAGGTGTGTGGTGTGTTGGCTTTCATTGGCAGGGGGTTTGAGTTTAAGAGCCGTGAGGTTATGCTGCAGCTCTATAAAACTCTGGTTAGTCCACACTTGGAATATTGTGTTCAGTTCTGGTCACCTCATTATAGGAAAGATGTGGAAGCTTTAGAGAGGGGGCAGAGGAGATTTACCAGGATGCTGCCTGGACGGGAGGGCAGGTCTTATGAGGAAAGTTGAGGGAACTAGGGTTTTTTTTCATTGGAGTGAAGAAGGATGAGAGGTGACTTGATAGAGGTGTACAAGATGATGAGAGGCATAGATAGAGTGGATAGTCAGAGACTTTTTCTCAGGGCAGAAATGACTGTTGCAAGGGGGCATAATTTTAAGGTAATTGGAGGAAGGTATAGGGGAGATGTCAGAGGTAGGCTCTTTACACAGAGAGTGGTGGGTGTGTGGAATGCGCTGCCGGCAGTGGTAGTGGAGTCAGACTTAGAAATTTTTCGGAAGCCCTCAAATGAGTAACCATAAGCCAGTAAGCAGTAGGTCGGCACAACGTTGTGGGCCAAAGGACCTGTACTGTTCTGTGAGCGATAATAGGTACTGCAGATGCTGGAGAATCCGAGATAACCAGGTGTGGAGCTGGATGAACACAGCAGGCCAAGCAGCAGCATAGGAGTAGGAAAGCTTGACGTTTTGGGCATAGACCCTTCTTCAGAAATGGGGGAGGGGAAGAGGGTTCTGAAATAAATAGGGAGAGAAGGGGAGACGGATAGAAGATGGATAGAGGAGAGGATAGGTGGAGAGGAGGCAGACAAGTCGAAGAGGCGGGGATGGAGCCATTAAAGGTGAGTATAGGTGGGGGGGTAGGGAGGAGATAGGTCAGTCCTATAATGTTTCCTCCGGTTGGTGATTCTACAATTAGGGGATATAATCTCAGGATAATGGGCAGCCATTTAAAATTGAGATGAGGGAGAACGCCTTTCACTCCTAGCGTGGTGAATCTTTGGAAATCTATACCCAGAAGGCTTTGGAAGCGCAATCATTGAGCCGGTTCAGTATAGAAATCGATAGATTTCTGGAAGCTATTAATTTCAGTAAGTGATATGAAATAGTGCAGGAAAAGTGTTTAAATAAAAGATCAGCCAACTTTTAATTGAATGTTGGGGCAGACTCAATGGACCAAAGGACCTATTCTTGTTCCTATCAGACCGTTACTCCAACAATTTCTGCTTTCATTCCTCCTGTTCATCTTCTCTGCTTTAAGAAGGAACAACACAAGCTTTTCGAGATTCTCCTCAGTTCTGGAGAGCTGAAAGAGGTTTTCAGTTACTATCCAAAAATACGACGTCAAAGATTTAGGAAAGGATGCCTCTTCTGATTGAAATTTACAGAATGTGATCTGTTGTGGCGAAATCACCACAAGTTGCCTGTAATCTGACTATTTATTAAGTAATCTCACAATCAAGTATTGAAACGATGATTTAAACTTTATTGCAAGTAACAACTAAAATAAGGCCCCTCAAGTAAGCAACTTAAGCCTCACAACTCAACTTGGCTATTACCCGATTTAGTGGTGGGATTTAGCTATGATTCCAACCAACAATGTTTGTCTCTGAAAATGTCTCTTGTGCAATGTATTCTTCAAAATTCTGCCAACGGTCTCTCCTGTTCCATTTTCTTATGGTTTTAGAGAAGGTGACTATTCAGCCCATCATGAGTGCACCAGCTCATTAAATGAGCGTCATTGGCATTAGGTAAACTGCCAGTTCCCAATACATTGTACACTACTCCCAAATCCACCAGTTACTCATTTAAAGCCAAAAATCTAAGCTTACAGAAACCAACATTAAAAATTATATGTATATTTATATGGTCTTCTCTGCTTATGATTTGAGGATAGGAAATGGGTTAGCCTCTGTTATGACCACTGTTCCTCTGTAGCTTTCCTTTTCTATTGTTTTTGTGTTGTAATGTTCAAATTAAAAATGAATTGTGTTCCTTCTGCAGCCTCCAGATACCATCTCTGAGAAAGACATTTGGCTTTTCTGTAAGTGACCTTGCTTCAGTCTCTTGTTGGCAGCGCATTGCCCTTTTATAAATATTTTAAGGGCTTATTGTTATCAAAGTAGATGAAGTGACAAAGTGGCTAGGGTAGTGTTATGGTTACGTTACTGGACACATTATCCAGAGAATGAGTTCAAGTCCCATCCTGAATTTACAAATTTACATTCTAGTTAGAAAATGTAGAAATAAAAAGATGTGGGATTTTTGTGAATATACTGTTGATTCACTAACATTCTTTAGCAAGGGAAATCTGCCATCTTTGCCTGCTTTTGTTCATGTATGACTCCAGTTTCACACCAAAGTGGTTGACTCCTCTCTACTATCTGATGTGGCCTAGCAGATGCATTAGAACTTTAAGAAGAGGGCCCATACTGTCTTTGCAGAGCAGTTAAGCATGAACATTAATGCCAGTGATGCCCATATTTTGGGAATGAAGAAACAAATTTGATGTTTTTATGATCACTGCTTTTTACACTAGCACCTTTTTATGTTTTGATTATTCATACCATGTGGGCTTATTTCAGAAAGGTGTGGTTCCTCATGATGCTGGAAATTCCAGTGTTGTGTTGACACGCTTTATGGTTAACATGTGGGCATCATTGAGGAGATCAAGTGATTAGGTTTGTATAACTTTTCTACACATCTCACATGTGGGTTTTTAGAACATAAGAACTAGGAGCAGGAGTAGGCCGTCCGGCCCTTCGAGCCTGCTCCGCCATTCAGTAAGATCATGGCTGATCTTTTTGTGGACTCAGATCCACTTAACCGCGCTCTCACCTTATCCCTTAATTCCTTTATTGTTCAAAAAAAATCTACCTTAGCTTTAAAAACGCTTACTGAAGTAGCGTCAACTACTTCACTTGGCAAGGAATTCCATAGATTAACAACCCTCTGGGTGAAGAAGTTCCTTCTCAATTCAGTCCTAAATCTGCTCCCTCTAATCTTGAGGCTATGCCCTCTTGTCCTAGCTTCACCTGCCAGTGGGAACTTCTTCTCTACTTCTGTCTTCTCTATTCCCTTCATAATTTTATATGTTTCTATAAGATTCCCCTCAATCTTCTGAATTCCAATGAATATAATCCCAATCTACTCTGTCTCTCCTCATAAGCCAACCCCCTCAACTCCGGAATCAACCTAGTGAACCTCCTCTGCACCCCCTCCAGTGCCGGTATATCCTTTTTCAAGTAAGGGGACCAAAACTGCACACAGTACTCCAAGTATGGCCTCGCCAGCACCTTGTACAGCTGCAACATAACCTCGCTGCTTTTAAACTCAATCCCTTTAGCAATGAAGGACAAAATTCCATTTGCCTTCCTAATTACTTGTTGTACCTGCAGACCAACCTTCTGTGATTCATGCACAAGGACACCCAGGTCCCTCTGCATAGCAGCATGCTGCAACTTTTTACCATTCAAGTAATAATCCTTTTTACTATTACTCCTACCAAAATGTATGGCTTCACATTTATTTACATTGTATTCCATCTGCCAGACCTTTGCCCACTCACTCAATGTATCTATGTTCCTCTGTAAGGTTTCACAGTCCTCTGCACACTTTGCTCTGCCACTCATCTTAGTGTCATCTGCAAACTTTGACACCCTACACGTGGTCCCCAACTCCAAATCATCAATATAAATTGTAAATAATTGCGGTCCCAACACCTATCCTTGAGGCACACCACTAGTCATTGATTGCCAGCCTGAATAGCACTCATTTATCCCCACTCTTTGCTTCCTGTTAGTCAACCAAACCTCTATCCATACTAATACTTTACCCCTAACGCCATGCATCCTTATCTTATGCAGCAGCCTCTTGTGCGGCACCTTGTCGAAGGCCTTTTGGAAATCCAGGTACACCACATCCACTGGGTCCCCATTGTCCACCTTGCTGGTAATGTCTTCGTAGAATTCCAAAAGATTTGTCAAGCATGACCTGCCCTTCATGAACCCATGCTGCGTCTGCCCAACGGGACAATTTCTATCGAGATGCCTTGCTATTTCTTCCTTGATAATAGACTCAAGCATCTTCCTCATTACAGAGGTTAAGCTAACCGGTCTATAATTCCCCATCTTTTGTCTACTTCCTTTTTTAAACAGTGGAAAATAGCAAATGTGATGCCAATCTGCTGGAACTGCCCCAGAGTCCAGTGAATTTTGGAAAATTACCGCCAGTGCACCTGCTATTTCTCCCGCCATCTCTTTTAGTACCCTGGGATGCATTCCATCAGGGCCAGGAGACTTATCAATACTAAGCTCCATAAGCTTGCCCAACACTACCTCTTCCGTAATAATGATTGTTTCCAGGTCCTCACCTACCTTCGTCTCTTTGTCAATTACTGTTTTTCTGTTTTTGTTTTCTGTTTTACAATTTTTCCGTAGCTGCTAGTTCCTCTTTTGCTGCTGCCCGAACTAGCTTTTGCTGGTTGTAGGGCAGCCTGAGGTGTTCCAAATGTTTCTCCAGTCCTGCTGTTCGAACAAAATGCTTGCATTTAACAGTTACCCTTTTAACAGAGCAAAACATCCCAAGGTTCTTCATAGAATTATACATCAGATAGAACTGACATATCAGGAGACATTAGGACAGGTGCCCAGAAGCTTAGTAAACGTGCATAGGCTTGAAAGGTGTTTTAGGAAGAGGCCGTTCAGTCCCTTGGGCTTGTTCTGCATTCAATCAAACCACACCTTTAAAGGAGGTAAGAGAGGCGAAAAGATTTGACAACTGAATTCTAGCATCCGAGTTATATCCCAATCTGACATCCCATTGCTAGATTTCATTCTTAGCCCAGTCAAGATCAGATGTCTTGCTATGTGGCAGAATGGTGGGTCTGGCCTAATGGTCTTTTGGTGGCAGGGGACTGTTTCAGCAATGGTGGAGTCATTTTGGGTCTGGTTCTCTGCGTTCCGTGTCCATTTCATAATCCTGGGAGTTGTGAAGAGAACAGAAAATGAATTTTGTCGTAACTTTGTTTCAACTATTTCTTTTCATTATTTCTATAATTAAAATATCACCAAGTTACAGTGACTTATACACTTCTCAATATATTTTCATAAATACAAGTGACAATAAGTTATTATTCTATTGTGATCTAATTTGCACGTATAAAGATATTTAGTGTTGTAAGTTTGTAACTATTTTTTCCAATTTTTCTCAATAACAGAACTCGTCTGCAATTTAATCAGAAGGGGGAGGAGATGGTGACACACTTAAGTATTTTGTCTTGAATGGTATTGTTCCTAATCCTAACCATGGCTTTCTCCCCCACCAGGCAGGAATGCTGCTTTTCTACGACTTGTGCGATGTCGTTCGCTAGCAGAGGAGTTCAATGCGGAAACAACAAATAAAGAAGAAATCGGTAAATGTTATCAATTTATGGGGCCTACAGATTGTCTTAAAAGAGTTACCTTAAAAAAAAAATTGGACATAAGCAGTAAGCCAGACTACATCTGAAGATGAAAGATTGTGACCAAACCATTTAATGGTTTTTCAGGAATTTTGCAGTTGTAAACTTTTCATTTATTAGTTCAGAATTTTGGAAAAATCATGTATTCAGCTGCCTCAAATTTCTATACTGTGGGAGTGCCACACTGTCAGAGGTGCTGAGGCCCCACCTTACTAGTCAGCAGATGCCATACATTGCTGTTAAAATCCATTCTTTGGCAGGCAAGGAAGGCATATCCTAATTAAAGGATGTATTAGCATTATCAGCAGTCATTCTGGTCGTTTCCATCACCCAATTTTACCACAGAATTGAGTGATAAGCCCCTTGTCAAGAAGGCTTTTAAGTTTTGTAGTAATGACCTATCCATGGGATGGAGGTCTGCTACACCCAACAAATGTGGGTATGCTGCCGAATACCAACACAGTTCAGAGCCGAAACTTCTGTCTTCATTGTCAGAGACTGATTAGATTGGTGTTCAACCAATTTGACGCTGAGGCAAGATTTTTAAAAAGATAAATCTCAGGATATGGATGTTGCTGGCTGAGCCAGAATTTTATTACCCGTCCCTCATTGCCCTTAAGGTGATGTTGAGGCACATTCTTGAATTGTTGTGTTGAACATGCTCCTGTAGTAATGTTTGATAAGGATTTGATCCAACATCAATACAAAGAAGTAGTCAAAATGTCCCAGGTTAGGATGAGATAGTAAGAACTGCACATACTGAAGACAGATATAATACAGTGTGGAGCTGGAGGAACTCAGCAGGCCAGGCAGCATCAGAGGAGCAGGAAAGTTGACGTTTC
>JAHRHZ010000222.1:300891-331470 GCA_024137785.1 Ginglymostoma cirratum
AAGTGGCCTAACCAATGTCCTGTACAGCTGCATCATGACCTCCCAACATTTATATCAATGCACTAACCAATAAAGGCAAGCATGCCAAATGCCTTTGTTTGACATTGTCATTTGTTTGTGCAAAGCACTGCCTTTAATGCCTTACAAACCTTTCTGTCAAAATCCTTGTGTTTCTGAGTAATAGCAAGCCTACTTCCATCCAGAATATAAATATTGTTATTTTGTTTAACAAAATTAATTATTTCACATTGATATTAAGCTCCATCTATCTTTTTAGCCCATTACCCTTATCAGTAATTCTCTGCAGTTTCTTTTAATCTTCCACAGAGCATTATCTGTAAATATTATCTCCACTCTCTCTGGGCTTATAGTGAAATCACTGTTCTATGCTGTAAATAGCAGCTGCCTAAAACTAAACATTGTGGGACACCATACATCAATTCTAACCATTTAGAAACTCTCTTAATTAGATATACTACTATCTCTGCACTGGTAGAACTGCTTGAGGAAAGAGTCCTGCACATACTTTGAGAATTTCATTGTCTTCTTCCCATTGACTCCTTTTGTTCTATGGCTGAATGAGGTAAGTTTGTTCCTTATCCCCTCCTATGACAATAGCTTTTTGCAGGGTGAAGTGCCCCTTAGGCTGCTGTCTTCTTGAATACTTAAACTGTTTACCAATACTACATTTGTGGAAAATCAAAGGTTTGGATCGAGGTGCGGTGAGATACTTTGGAAACTGGAGAAATGCCACTTCAGTTTAACATTGTATGGGCTTTAAATTCAGAATAGCATCAAACTTGGATTCTGGACTCCTGAGTATGTTTGAAAGTTGTCTATTGCAATTAGAGTGAAAACAGTCTCCCTTCTGTTTAAATATTCAAAACTCTAACTGTGAGAGACCGTGTTATGCAAATATATATTCTGGTTAGTGTTTAACTGTCCCCTGAAGAGTCTCAGTTATGTGAAACAGGCAATGACTGGCTGACCCTAAACTGAAAGTAGCAATCTCAGATTCATTAAATGCATCATTAAAGATTTTACTTTGAACCACAGAGGGTTAGAGCACAGGGGATATTTTCAGCCCTCTTGTGTGTTTACTTGCTCTTTGCTGGAACAATCCAGAACTAATTATATTGATGTTTTTCCACACAAGACACAACGATTTCTGTCACAACTATTGTCCGTGAGAAAGCATGGATATTCAAAGAAACCACTTTGTGATAACTTTGCTGTCCTTAGCAACACTTTTAAATTGAATTGTGAGGCTCTTATTGTTGACTGCTTAGCCAATGAATGGTAATACGCTCCAACTGAACCTGATCAATTAGTCCAATCTGTTTGACATCAGTGCCATGCCCTCAATAACTCCACTGTCAGAATGTCTTAGAGTCAGAGAGTAATAGAATTTTTACAGCGCAACAAAGGGCCCTTCGGCCCATCATGTCTGAGGTGGTCATCAAACATCTATCTATTCTAATCCCATTTTCCAGCACTTGGCCCACAGGCTTGTATGCTATGCTGTTTCAGGTGATCATCTAAGTAGCTCTTAAAAGTTCCGGCCTCTACCGTCTTTTTAGTGAGTCTCACAACCCTCTGGGTGAATCGATATTTTCTCAAATCCACTCAAAATCTTTCGCTCCTTTCATTAAGAGTGTTCTCCTGGCTCTTGGCTCTTTTAGTGATGGGAAAAGTTTCTGCCCATCTACCCTGTTGATGCCTTTCATAACTGTGTACACCTCAATCAAACTACCAAGACCGCTTCCCCAACACCCCTCCCCACCCCAGTCAGCGTAAGGAAAACAGCTCCAGCCTATTGACTTCCTCTTCAGAACTGAATCACTCCAACCCAGGCAACACCCTGTTGAATCTCTTCTGCAAAGATGCTCCTTAGAAGAGATTCGTTTTCAAAATAAAGAACCTAGTTCTGTTATACCTCAACTTCTTTGGCTCAGAACACATTTCTGTCAAGCACTAGAAGGAATGATCCTTTTTTTTGGTGGAGATATAGACAAGTGCAGGTTGTGGTGGGAGCATGAAAAGCGATTAATGCTGGGAAGAAACCGTCAGAGTTCCTTGGTGTGACTGGAAATGGAGAATGGAACCGGAGGAGAGTAGGATGGAAGACACCGACAGAACGAAAGACAAAGATGATAGCATAGAGAACAGAAGATAAAGTTTAACGGATAGAGAGCTAGCAAGCATAGGAAGGCATGCAACAAAAACAAAGTTCCTCAAGTTCTGAGGAAGGGTCACCGGACCCGAAACGTTAACTCTGTTTTCTCCTTCACAGATGCTGCCAGACCTGCTCAGCTTTTCCAGCAACTTTGTTTTTGTTCCTGATTTACAGCATCCGCAGCTTTTTTGGTTTTTATTAACCATATAAGTCAAACTGGTAAACATTCTACTCAAAGTTTATATAATTACAGCAAACAGAACTCCAAATTGAAACTGTCCAGACAATTTCCCAAGTACAGCAGGTTAATTCTCTCCAGCAAAATGCAGCAAGTGGCGGATAGCTACATAATACATACAATGTGTGTAAAATTAATCCCAGCCATTTCCAGCTGTGCCCTATGAGGTAATACCCAAATCATATCATAGACTCTGGCTGGGATCTCTGGTGGTCCTATCACACAGCATTCTTTGTTAACTTCAAAGGTTTTCTGTATCATTGCATGCTAGTTGGTTAGCAGTAATTTACATTATTAATTGCTGTGATTGATATTTTTATTTTCCTAGGAGCTGCTGCCCAGGAGGCCATCAAAATCATCACAAAGCAGTTTGTACCTTTCAATAACACATTTATTTACAATGCAATGTTGCAGACATCAATGACTGTGAGAATGTAGGGCCTTTGTTCCCTGAAGCACAAATCTGTATGCACATGGAGTCAAGGACTATCCTTCTGGAGTGTTCGTAAACAATTTATGTAACAAAGTTCAATTAAATTAATAAAATTCCCTAAGTTTGTTTTTATAAAGTGCTTTGTTTACAAAATGTTTTCTCTAAAGGAATGCAGTGAATTCAACTGTGAAAACAGCACTGAACTGAACCATTTGGGTGAGATTTGTGCTGAATCTAGTTGCTGTGCTGTGTTTGTCAGCCACAGTTCTGTAGTAGCATTCTTGCCTCACTTGAATCCCAATGCTGTGCTTTAAAGTCACAATCTAAAGACTTCATTAGGATGAAGTTAGAGTGAAGGAGTGTGGCACTGTTGGAGGTATTAAGCCAAGGTCTTGTCTGCTCTTTCATGTGAATGCAAAAGATTCTATAGTAGCATTTTTGAAGAGCTGGGAAGTTCTTCACAGTGTCTTGGCCAATATTCATCCCTTAAGCAACATTTACTTGATCGTTATCCCATTCCTTTTTGTGGCAGGTTGATACACATCAGTTGGCTGCTGTCTTTCCTATGTTACAATAATATCCAGACTTCCAAAATACATCATTGGCTGTGAAGTGTTTTGGGGCATTGTGTTGAAAGGTACTAAATAAATTTAAGTTCTTTATTTCCTAAGTGACCAAATAGAAGCCATTTCATAACCAATGTTTTGGGTTGATTGTTGAGACATTGGGAGATGTTAAGTAGTCTGCAGTTCTTATCCTGATCAGAGTAGTCTGATGCTTCTGATTGCCAGACCTCAGATATACTCAACATTTTCCTCACTGGGCCAATTGACATTTATGCCCTTTGGGATGAGGGATGTGTCTGGCAAAAGCAAAAGCTGGTGTTTCCATCCTGCTGGATCTGGCATTGCATTTTGGCAAGTGTAGTTTTAATTTGTTTTAGTTTCTATTTTAATTTGCGTGTGGCTCAGATGCGTTGCCATAATCACAGATTAACCAACTCAGTTGAGTAAGATAGAGGTAAAATCAAAGCTGAGAAATGTCACCTTTTTGGATTGCTGGATTGGTGTAAAATATCTGAACAGCTGAAAGCGGGTGCCATTCTAGATTTATGTGCCTGGCAACAAACAACAGATGTGAACATTCCCAGGACTGGCAGGTTATTCTGGATCGTGGTCTTCAACTATAGCATCAATGCCACATGTGGATCTGTTCTTGAAGGTATAATCAAACTAACTTGTTTGGCACACTACTTTACTTTTCGGGGAACCACCTGACATCGAAAGATTATATAGAGACCTCATGTTAGCTGGACCAGGTTACCCATACAGATTCATCATTTAAACAATGTTATTGGAACTTTGAATCAGGTGAATAAACAAGAGGAGGATCACCTGCTTGTTGAGCTAAGCAATAAGCCAGAAAAAACAGGAGCAGCAGTGAGCTATTCAGTTCTGAGTCTGATCTGTGATCCAGTTTGATTATGGATAATCTGTAGTCTAACCCTATCAATCCATCTTGATTCCATAGATAGACCTGTTTGGCATCTAAAATGGGCACAGAATAATGTGGATGCTGGAAACTTGAAACAAACGCAGAGAATGCTGGAGAAACTCAGCAGGTCTGGCAGAATCTGCAGAGAGAGAACACAGCTAACATTCAATCCAGTTTGAGTTATCCATTTGTGAAGAGTCATACTAGACTCAATGTTAACTCTCTTTCTGCAGATGCTGCCAGACCCGATTTGCAGCTGTATTGATCTCAGTTTTAAAACTGTAAACAAACCCCCTGCAACAAATGTGAAGCTGTAGTTCGGGGATTATGTAAACAAAACAATTCAATCTCAATTCTTCATGTTTTTAATTTATATTCCATGGGATGAGGTGACATTTCTCAGCTTTGATTTTACCTCTATCTTACTCAACTGAGTTGGTTAATCTGTGATTATGGCAAGGCATCTGAGCCACACGCAAATTAAAATAGAAATTTACTACACTTGCCAAAATGCAATGCCAGATCCAGCAGGATGGATCACCAGCTTTTGCTTTTGCCAGACACATTCCTCATCCCAAAGGGCATAAATGTCAATTGGCCCAGTGAGGATACTACCTGGATCTCTGGATTAATAATGTCTGGGGATCGAGGTTGAAATTCTGCCATGGCAGAGAGTGGAATTTAATAAATAATCTCAAATTAAGAGCCTAATGGTAACCGTGAAATGACTGTCACTTGTCTGAAAAACCCCATCTGGTTTGCTAAGGTCCTTTAGGGAAGGAAATTGCCATCCTTACTTGGTCTGGTTTACATGTGACTCCGGACCCATAGCAAAGTGGTTGGCTCTTCACTACACTCCGAAATGGCCTTGCAAACCACGCAGTTATAATAATTGCAACAAAGTCTTGAAAAAATAACTGATACTGGACAGACGACCCGGCAAGGAACTAGATAAATTTTATAACTCCCTAACAACAGTGAGGTCTACTATTTTTCATCCTAATAGGCATAAACTTGAACTGGTGTAAGGAGGAGGAAAACATGGAGCATTTTTGGGCTCCGGAAATCTGAAGTTTCATTTTACTTTGATCAGAATAAGCCCTGCAATTTACTTGATGTCTGTCAACCATCAATCTGCACATGGACTGCAGCACTCATCACCACCTTCTCAAGGTCACCTAAGGACAGGCACAATGCCAGCCCAGCCAGCAAGGCCCACTTCCCAAGAGTAAATAAAAAGTCTTCTCTCACGTGTCCTCTAATCTCAATAGCATATCCAATTTCTCCACGTTTAATTTAGAAAAGGTAGGCCATTCTTCAAACATTCCCTGAACCTGCTGTGCTAATCATTGAGTGGTTACAGAAGGAGACCATGAGGCCCACTTAGTCCTTGCTAATTCTCTTCAGAAACAATTTAATTAGTCCCAGTCCATTCCCCATGGCCCTGCACTTTTTCTTCTCCCCTTTTAGGTGCTGGTCCAACTTCCTTTCAAAGTCACAATTGAGTCTACTATCACTATATGCTTATGAAGTCATAGAGTCATAAGCACAGAAACAAAACCTTTGGTCCAACCAGTCCATGGCAAACATAATTCCAAACTAAACAAGTCTCACCTGCCTGCTCCTGGTCCATAGCCCTCCAAACCTTTCCTATTCATGTACTTATCTAAATGTCTTTTTAACATTGTAATCGTACCACATTCACCACTCCCTCGAAGTTCATTCCATGCGTGAACCATTCGGTGTAAAAGATTTGCACCTCATTTCTTTTTTAAATCTCTTTTCTCTCATCTTAATGTGTCCCCTAGTCTTGAAATTCCCCATCCTAGAGAAAAGACAGCTGCCATTAACTCTATCTATACCCCTCATTATTTTATGAACTTCTTTCAGGTTGCCCCTCAACCTCCTATGCTCTAATGGAAAAAGTCCCAGCCTCTCCAGCCGTTCTTTATAACTCAAACCTTCCATACCTGACAACATCCTGGCATATCTTTTCTGAACCCTCTCCGACTTGTTCATATCCATCCTATAACTGGGTGGGTAGAACTGGACACAGTACTCCAGAAGATGCCTCAATGTCCTGTACAACCTCAACATGACTTTGCAACTCCTGGTACTCAAAGGACTGGGGTGGCACAGTGGCTCAGTGGTTAGCACTGCTGCCTCACAGCGCCAGGGACCCGGGTTCCATTCCACCCTCAGGCGAATGTCTAGGTGGAGTTTGCACATTCTCCCTGTGTCTGCGTGAGTTTCCTCTGGGTGCGCCGGTTTCCTCCCACAGTCCAAAGATGTGCAGGCTAGGTGGACTGGCCATGGAAAATTGCCCGTAGTGTTCAGGGATGTGGGTGGGTATGGGTGGGATGCTCTAAGGGTCGGTGTGGATTTGTTGGGCCAAAGGGCCTGTTTCCACACTGTAGGAATTCTATGATCTATGACTGAGCAATGAAGGCAAACATGCCAAACGCCTTTTTAACATACTATCTAAATATGATGCAAATGTCAAAGAATTATGTACCTGAACCCCTAGGTCCCTCTGTTCTGCAACACTAACCAAGGCCCTACCTGTTTTTTGTTGTACCAAAATGTAATGCCTCGCATTTATCCAGATAGAACTTCATCTGCCATTCTTCAGCCCATTGACCTAATTGATAAAGGTCCCTTTGTAATCTCAGAAAACGTTTTGCACTGTCTACTATGCCATCAATTTTGGTGTTGTCCGTAAACTTAGTAACCATGCCTTCTATATTCACATCCAAATCATTTATATAAATGACAAACAAGAGGACCCAGAACTGATCCCTGTGGAACACCGCTAGTGTCAGGCCTCCAGTCTGAAAAGCAACCCTCCACTCTTTTAAATGCAAGGTATGAATAGAAAAAAAAAACCAAGAACCCCGACCACGAGACTGCCATCAGACACTCCCAGGACATAGACAGCATTAGGTGAAACACAGAACAATGCCCACTCTGCTCTTTCAAAACAGGAGAAAAAAAAAGCTGCCTTGATTTTGCTGAACAAAACTAAAACCTTATTACTCTGGGGAAAAACAAAAACAAATAAAACGGCTCCCATTTGACTCCATCTCCACCAGCCTCTTTTTGGCAGGGACCACGGGGGGCCAAAATAAAAAATAAACTCAGCAAAAGCAAAGAAAAATAATTAAACAAACAAATAACCAACTAAATAAATAAATCCCCTCTGCTCCGTCCCCATTGAATACTCTTGGAACAAACACAACAATGGTTTAAAATCCAGAGAAAGTTCCCGTGCTTATTTCGACTAAAGATAAAATTCCCATCACGCCAATCCCCATCAAATGCATCTGAGACGCAGACGGTATGGGGCTAAAATAGAAACCCCCCGGCTCTTCCAAAAATCAGAACTAAGGGAAAATAAGAGAGCCCTCTTCCTGGGCATCAAACCGAAAACAAATACAAACTCAAAAAGGCAAAATGGAAACTTGTACTACAGAGACAATGAACTAAATTAGCATATTGTTACCCAGGCTGAGGATGCACTCCAGCCCCCTCTTGGTCTTTAAGGGGCCCTGAATTCCAGATTCTAACTAGTCACTACTAGTTAAAGTCTTAAAACAAGACATTTCTTTTCATTCGTTCACAGAATGTGGGCATTGCCAAATAGGCTTACATCTATTTCCCTGGAGGATGTTGAGCTGCTTTCTTGAAACTCCACAGTCGACATGGTGTAGGGATACCCAAAGGGTTGTTGGCGAGGGAGTTCCAGGATTTTGGCCCAGAGGTAGTGAATGAATGATGATTTACTTCCAGGCAAAAAGGTGTGTGGATTGGATGGGAACTTGCAGGACGTGGTGCTGGCCAACAGCATAAACAGCCAATGAGCAGCAAACATTATAGACTCAAATAGTGAGTACAATATGTTTTATTAATAAGCTACATAATAAACTAGTTACGACAAAAATGCAAACATCACAATTTGAATACAATAGTACCTGCATCTAGTTAAGTTGATCGGCCTGGGCCTAGTCAGTTCTGTCATAAAGTCATACCGCACGGAAACAAACCCTTCTGTCCAACCAGTCCGTGCTGAACATAATACCAAACTAAACTAGTGCCACCTGCCTGTGCTTGGCCCATATCCCACCAAACCTTTCTTATTCATGTACTTATCTAAATGTATTTAAACATTGTAACTTTACCTGCATCCACCACTTCCTCAGGAAGTTCATTCAACATACAAATCACCCTGTGTAAAAAAAAACTGCGCCTTGTCTTTTTTAAATCCTTCTCCTCTTACCTTAAAAATATGTCCCACCTTCCAGTCGTGAAATCCTCCACCCTAGGGAAAAGACACCTGCCATTCACCTTATCTATGTCCCTCATTATTTTATAAGCCTCTACAAGGTCACCTCTCAACCTCCTATACTCCACTGAAGAAAGTCCCACCCTATCTAGGCTCTTCTTATAACTCAAATCCTCCATTCTTGGCAACATCCCGGTAAATCTTTTCTGAACCCTCTCTAATTTACTAACATCCTTCATATTAACAGGGCGACCAGAACTGGACACAGTACTCCAACAGAGGCCTCACCAACTTCCCGTACAACCTCAACATAACATCCTAACTCCTGTACTCAAAAGTCTGAACAATGAAAGCAAGTAACCACCCTATCTATATGTGATGCAAACTTCAAAGAATTCTGTACCTGAACCCCTGAATCTCTCTTCTCAACACTGCCAAAGGCCCTACTTTTAACTGTGTAAGTCTTGTAAGCCTTGGTTTTAGCAAAATGGAATACCTTGTATTTATTCAAATTAAACTCCATATGCCACTCTTGAGCCCATTGACCCAATAGATCACAATCTCTTTGTAATCTTAGATAACCTTTTTCACTGCCCACTATACCACAAATCTTGGTGTCATCCACAAATGTACTAACCACGCTTTCTATATTCTCATCTAAATCATTTATATAAATGACAAACAAATATGGGCCCAACACCAATCCCTGTGGAATATCACTGGCACAGATCTATAGTCCGAAAACGAACCCTCCACCATCACTCTCTGTCTCCTGCTGTTAAGCAATTCTTTATCCAATTGGAGATAGTAAGTAAAAACCAAAAGAACTACGGATGCTGTAAATCAGGAACAAAAACAAAAACAGTTGAGGAAGAGTCACCGGACCCGAAACGTTAACTCTTTTTTTTCTCCTTCACAGATGCTGCCAGACCTGCTGAGCTTTTCCAACAACTTTGTTTTTGTTGGAGATAGTAAGAACTGCCAATGCTGGAGTCAGAGACAACACATGTGGAACTGGAGGAGCACAGCAGGCCAGGAAGCGTCAGAGGAGCCGAAAAAAGAATAAAGATACATACATTGAGATGAAGAAAGTTGAAAACGTACATTTTACATAAATCGTCCAGATTTTGATTCTAGCCTTGTGCATAATTTTAAATGAAGAGCTGCGGATGTTGGAGAAAAGAAATAAACAAAAATAGAAATTGATGGAGAAGCTGGCAGCAAATGAATACGACTGCTGAGAGGATCTGATTTTGGGCAATGCCCTCAAAATTAACCCGGCCCCACATCAAATATGAAGCAGCTCCACTTCCTGTTCCGCATGCGTAATGACGCAGGGGTGGGGCAACGCGTCATGATGTCAGGGCGTCGCCGTGTGCGGGGCGGTTTACTATTTGGTGGGAAGCGTTCGTCCGCCGCCGGGGAACGAGGACGAGGAGGGTCTTAGAAATCCCGAGGGAGGGGAATAAAAATAACCTGTCAGTGAGAGAAACTGTCCGAGTGAGTGAGAAAACCAACCTCCTGTCAGTGAGAGAAACTGTCCGAGTGAGAAAACCAACCTCCTGTCAGTGAGAGAAACTGTCCGAGTGAGTGAGAAAACCAACCTCCTGTCAGTGAGAGAAACTGTCCGAGTGAGAAATAGAAACAACCTCCTGTCAGTGAGAGAAACTGTCCGAGTGAGTGAGAAATAACAATGCTGTCAGAGTGAGAGGGTCTCCTGTTGGGATGGAGAGTGAGAAATGTCAGAGGAGAGTTGAGAGGGAGAGAGGGAAGGAAGGAGAGAGAAGGAGGGAGGGAGGGAATGAGAGAGGGTGGGAAGGAGAGAGAGGGAGGGAAGGAGAAGGAGGGAGGGAAGGAATGAAAGACGGAAGGAGGGAGGAAGGGAAGGAAAGAGAGGGAAGGAGAGAGAGGGAGGGAAGGAGGGAGAGAGAAGGAGGGAGGGAGGGAAGGAGAGAGAGAAGGAGGGAAGGAGAGAGAGGGTGGGAAGGAGAGAGAGTGAGGGATGGAGAAAGAGAAGGAGGGAGGGAAGGAAAGAGAGGGAAGGAGAGAGAGAGGGCAGGACGGAGACCAAGGGAGGAGGGGAGGAGAGTCCTGTCGGGGGTCGTGGTGTGTATGGGGGAACAGAGAGCCCCAAGGAGAGTAGCCCAAGGCACCCGATGTCTCTAGAGAGTGACCGCAAACTTTATCGTGTTTTAATGAGATTGAAGCAGAGGTTGACTGAATAGACACAGAAACAAAAACAGATATTACTGGAGAAACTCAGCAGGTCTGGCAGCATCTGTAGAGAGAAATTAGAGTTAACATTTCAGGTCCAGTGACCCTTCTTTAGAACTCCGATTCCGAAACTGGGCAGCAGTTTGACATCAATCAAAGCAAAGGTTATATAAACTTTGAGGGCTCTGGGTCATATTTTCATTGAATGTTTTTGAAATGAGAATTAGGAAGCAATGTGAAAGGGACATGGGGAATGCAGTGTGGAGGAGAAAGGAAGTGGATGGGAGCTGAAAGGAACAGGACAGGAAAAGGGATAGAATAGAAAAAGAATTGAAGTTAGCATAATGGTTGAGGATTTAAACAGGAAAGAGGGAATTGTGTTATATCGAGTGACTGAAGAGATGAGGTCTATTTTTCTTGACTTTAGAAGAACGCGAGGCTTTTTATGTGGTTTGATGCCACGCTGAGTTTGGGTTTAATACAGACTGGTGAGGAGAAGGCAAAATTGAGGACTGTCTTCAGACTTAGCCTTTAAATACAAGTTATTCCACCAATACTCAATACTGCAAAACTCACTTTTCATAGATGTACCAGGCTGATTTTAAATTAAAGTTAATTATAGGTTAACTTTTCTCTGTGTTCATGTCCTTATCCTCTAGATGTTCTAGAGTTTTGTAACTCCACCCACATTGTGCTATTAATGCCTAGTGATGTGGAGGCCTGTGACCTAATCACAAGGTTGCTTCAGGGTCTGAAGCACCTACAGAACAGACAGGTGGTCAAATTGAGACAAAAGATTTTAAGCAATCTTTTTCTTTCCCCTCCAGCTGGGAAATGTAGAATATGGGAACACAGACTTAGGATAAGGGTTATTTCTTCTGTCAAAAATTGGGCATCGTTTTTAATTCTCTATCTCAGAGAATTGTCAATACTCAGGCATTGAGTACATACAGATTGAAAACAATAGATGCTTTGATTACTAAGGGAGTGGAGGAATGTTGGGTGGTGTAGTGCTGTTGAATTAAATGACCGTTGTACATAATTGTAGTGAAGAATGGAGCAGGTTTCTGTTCTAAAGTGAAAGAAAATGAATGAAGGGTTTGGAAGGGAAGGAGGAAAGAACATGTTTCACACCATGTTTTTATTTCTTTCCTTGCTCTTTCTCACTGTTTATGTCATCTGTTCCTCCCCATATTTGTCATTTTTTAAAATTCCCCATATTTTTATTTCAGCAAGGCATTTGATAAGGCTCCACATGGTAGGCTCATTCAGAAAGTAAGGAGGCATGGGATTCAGGGAAATTTGGCTGTCTGGATACAAAACTCGCTGTCCAGTGGAAGACAGAGGGTGGTAGTAGATGGAAAGTATTCAGCCTGGAGCTCGGTGACCAGTGATGTTCCGCAGGGATCTGTTCCATGACCTCTGCTCTTCATGATCTGTATAAATGACTTGAATGAGGAAGTGGAAGGGTGGGTTAGTAAGTTTGCCGATGACATGAAGGTTGGTGGAGTTGTGGATAGCATGGAGGGCTGTTGTAGGTTGCAACGGGATGTTGACAGGATGCAGAGCTGGGCAAAGAAGTGGCAGATGGAATTCAACCCAGAAAAGCGTGAAGTGATGTATTTTGGAAGGTCAAATTTGAATGCAGAATACAGGGTTAATGGCAGGATTCTTGGCAGTGTGGAGCAACAGAGGGATCTTGGGGTCCACATCCATAAATCCCTCAAAGTTGCTACCCAAGTTGACAGGGTTGTAAAGAAGGCGTATGGTGTGTTGGCTTTCATTGGCAGGGGAATTGAGTTTAAGAGCCACGAGGTTATGCTGCAGCTGTACAAAACTCTGGTTAGACTACTCTTGGAATATTGTGTTCAGTTCTGGTCACCTCATTATAGGAAAGATGCGGGAGCTTTAGAACGGGTGCAGAGGAGATTTACCAGGATGCTGCCTGGATGGGAGGGCAGGTCTTATGAGGAGAGGTTGAGCGAGCTAGGGCATTGTTCATTGGAGCGAAGAAGGATAAGAGGTGACTTGATAGAGGTGTACAAGATGTTGAGAGGTATAGATAGAGTGGATAGTCAGAGACTTTTTCCCAGGGCGGAAATGGCTATTACGAGAGGGCATAATTTTAAGGTGATTGGAGGAAGGTATAGGGGAGATGTCTGAGGTAGGTTCTTTACACAGAGAGTGGTGGGCATGTGGAATGCACTGCTGGCAGAGGTAGTGCAATCGGATGCTTCAGAGACTTTTAAGCAACTCTTGGATAGGCACATGGAGGATAGTAAAATGTACGGTATGCAGGGTAGTTTGATCTTAGTAGGATAATAGGTCGGCACAACATCATGGACTGAAGAGCCTGTGCTGTACTGTTCTATGTTCCATGTTCAATTCAGTCACTGTCCTCATTCTTTTCTTCTTGCAAATCTGACATTTCAACTTTATCTCAGAACATGACAGATTAGAATTGATCCTATCATCCAACTCAACTGTGAGCAATGCTGTAAAAAATCTACCAACACACAAAATAACTTGGTAAATTCGTATTTTCAATTCATAAATATTGATCAATTTATTGGTCATATTTTAATGATACTATCCTTCGCTGCCCACTTTTTTATGTAGATGCAGAAGGTGACACAGCATTTTCAAAAATGTTCTTATTTCTCACTATTTTTTCAAAACCTTTGTTATGAGTGAAAGATCAGAATTGACCCAGTTTTGCCTAATGTAATAATTTACACTCTGTTGCCCATGTCATAATGTAGTCCTCTGGAGGCAAATGCATGAGTTTGGCTTGGTGCCCACTGAAGTAAAAGTTTCCGAGTCCTTCTGTGAAACCGTGCAAATAATTATATCCAGCTGGAATGTTTGAAAATAAGTATTTCTAATTTAAAGGGATATTTCCTTCTGGACTCTTTTGAGCTTAAAATTGTAGCTTGAGGGAGAACTTGAAATCCAGTTCTTGATATGTGTGAGGGAATCTCTTTCCCACTACTGCTAATGACAATTGAAATCATCATTAGAAGAAATTGCATATAGAATTTCTTCACTTTCTGATGTCAGACTTGATTAGAAAACTCCAACAGAAAAGTCGTAGTTACTTCACAATAACTGTTGGCTAGTGATCCCATTCGTACACAGAGACAAAATTAAGTGGAATTTCAAATAGATAAGACAAACCACAAGCAGGACTCATGGAACTCATCTCTTCATACCTCGACTCAATTATTTTCCCCCTTTTTTAATTCCTTTTTACTTACATCTGTGATTTTTCTCATGCTTTAAACACTTGTCTGCAACAATGGTGCTGAGGTGGAGATGGTCGAGAGCGTTAAGTTCCTGGGAGTGATGAGTCCACCCTTAACCATGCTTCGTGATAGTCAAGAAAGCACAACAATGCCTCTTCATCCTCAGGGGGCTTAGGAAATTTGGCATGTCCACAAAGACTCTTAGCGATTTTTTTATAGATGCACCATAGTAAGCATCTCACTGTGGTATGGCAACTGCTCTACGCAAGACCATGAAACTACAGAGAATTGTGAATACAGCCCATTCCATCTATCTTCCATCCATTGACTCCATCTATACTTCATGCTGCCTTAGGAAAGCAACCAACAAAATCAAAGACTCTCCTCACTCCAGTTATACTCTCTTCCACCCTCTTCCGTCAGGGTATTCTGCACTGTGTTCTGCTACCCTGATGCACTTTGTATGGTAGGATCTGCCTGTGTAGCACGCAAAACAATACTTCTCACAGTATCTTAGTGTGTGTGACAACAGTAAAAAAGAAAAAGTTTCAACATTTCCAGTTCGTAGGCATCAGCCACCTCCTCATGATTTGTAGTATTTCACATGTGCATTCCCCATCAAGATGGTCTCAAGGCTCTCTCCTTCTTCCTGGAAAAAGGGCTGAATTGCCCTGCGACAATGCTATGGCTTTAAGAGGTGTATTTTGTCCTTTGTGCGGAAGTTTGAAGTGAGTGGAGGTAGATATAGGGGAGATGTCAGAGGTAGATTCTTTATTCAGAGAGTGGTAGGGGCGTGGAATGCATTGCCGGAGAGGGTAGTGGAGTCTGCCTCTTTGGGGCATTTAAACGGCTATTAGATAGGCGTACGGATGATAGTATAAGGTAGGGGTGGAGGTTAGATAGACCTTAGGTTTAGGATAAATGTTCGGCACAACATCGTGCGCCGAAGGGCCTGTACTGTGCTGTACTGTTCTATGTTCTAAGTTTAAGATAAAGGTGTGAAACAGGCTGCTTAAAGCTAATAAAGTAACCAGCTTGTGGGGCCTTTTTAAAGTTGGAACAATAGAAGCAGCCTGAATGGGTGGGGTCAAACTCTCACAGAACCAGAATTTTTAGGTTTAGCTTTCAGCAGCTGCTAGAATCTTGAAGCTGAATGTGGAAGCTGCTATTCCTCTCTGTTTTGGCTAAGAGTTAGGGTTATCTTTCTGGTGTTGGAATTGCTTGTGAGATAATCTATTTTACTGAATTTGCCTTTGTTTTATGTAATGTTACTATCTTGGAACAGTTAATAAGTAGGAGTTAATATATATACTATTTTGTTAAGCATTTTGGTATTTGCATTCAAGCCAATGATTTTACTTTATTTTGTATTTTAACTGTAGTGTAAAAATAGTGTGTTTTGCTCAAAGTTGAATAGTTTGAATTGCATCTGGAACACCACGCCTTACACTTACTTTTTAAAATAAGAAGTAGTTAGAGTCTAGGCTATCATCTTAACATTTTTGTCGGAGTTTGGTCTGGTCCACAACATTTCCCATCCACCACACCTTTCTGCACATGGCCAAGCTTGTCCTCGCTTTGAACAACTTCTTTAAGTTTTCTGACCTTTTTTCAGGTCGAAGGTGTAGCCATGGGTATCCACATGGGCCCTAGTTATGCATATCTGTTTGTGGGGTTCATGTAACATTTCTTGTTCAAATCCCACTTGGGACCCTCCCAGAATTCCCTCTGGTACATCGATGGCATCATCCGTGCTGCTACCCTCTCTTGTTTGGAATGGAAAAATTTATCAATTTCACTTCCAACTTCTACCCTGCTTTCACCTTCTCCTGGACCATCTCTGACTCCTCCCTTCCCTTCCTTCACATCTGTTTCCATTTCTGGGGATAGGCTGGCCATTGATATCCACTACAAACCCACACTTAATTGGACTGTACATCCTCACACCCTGCTTCCTGTAAAGAATCCATTCCATATACAGAGTTTCTCTGTCTCATTTGCATCTGTTCTGATGATGCCACCTTCTGGAGGGGTGTCTCAGAAATGATCACTTTTTTCCCTCAACTGAGAATTCCCCACGACTGTGCTTGACAGGGACCTCAGCCATAGCTGTCCTATTTCCCACACTTTTGCCCTCATCCCTTATCTTCTCTTCCACAAAACTTATAGAGTCCCCTTGAGTCCTCACTTTCTACCCAACCAGCATTCACAGCCACAGGGTCATAAGCCGTAATTTCTACCAGTATCAGACACAAAATCCCCTCCGCTCCTTTGTCAGTCATTTGTAGGGACAGTTCTTTCTGCGACACTCTGGCCCACTCCTCCTCCACTGCCAACACCACCCCACACTCCCACGGCACCTTCCCATGTAATTGCGGGAGGTGTAAATCTGCCTGTTTACTTCCTCCCTCCTCACTATACAAGGCCCCAGACACACCTTCCAGGAGAAGCAGCAATTTACCTGCACTTCACTCACTCTAATCTGCTGTATTCGCTACTTACAATGTGGTCTCCTCCATACTGGGGAAACACAGACTGGGCAACACCTTTGTGGAACACCCACATTCAGTCTGCAAAAGTCATAGAATAGATTCCCTATTCAGTGCAGATTAAGGCCATTCAGCCCATGTAATCACACTCACTCTCCAAGGAGCATCTCACCCAATCCCCATAACTCCACATTTACCATTGTTAAACCACTGAGGCTACACATCTCTGAACACCATGGGCAATTTAACCTGGCCAGTCCACCTAACCCGCACATCTTTGGACTGTGTGAGGAAATCAGAACACCATGCAGGAACTCACGCAAACACAGGGAGAACGGACAAACTCCACAAATACAGTTGCACAAGGCTGGAATCGAACTTGGGTCCCTGGCACTGCGAGGCAGCAGCACCAACCACTGTGCCACCCGTGTAGCCCAAGCTTCTGTTTACCTGCCATTTTAAAATGCCACTGTGTTCTTTGGCTAACATTTCTGTCTTGGGCTGGCTGCAGTGCTCCAGCAAGGTTCACCGCAAGCTGGAAGAACATAGAACAGTATAGCACAGTACAGGCCGTTTGGCCCAGGATGTTGTGCCGAACTTTTACCCTAATCCTAAGGTCTATCTAACCTCCACCCCTACCTTATACTATCATTCATATGCCTATCTAATAGCCGCTTAAATGCCCCTAATGAGGCCGACTCCACTACCCTCTCTGGCAATGCATTCCATGCCCCGACCACTCTCTGAGTAAAGAACCTACTTCTAACATCTCCCCTATATCTACCTCCACTCACTTTTAAACTATGCCCCCTCATAATAGCTACCTTCAACCTAGGAAACAGTCTCTGGCTGTCCACTCTGTCCATACCTCTGATCATTTTGTACACCTCTATCAAGTCATCTCTCATCCTTCGTCGTTCTAAAGAGAAAAACCCTAGCTCTCTCAACCTTTCCTTGTAAGACCTTCCCTCTGTTCCAATGATTTTCCTGCACCTTTTCCAATGATTCCACATCTTTCCTGTAATGAGACAACCATAACTGGACACAATACTCCAGATGTGGCTGAACCAGGCTTTTGTATAGCTGGAGCATAACTTCACAGCTCTTGAACTCAATCCCTCTATTAATGAAAGCTAACACACCATACGCCTTCTTAACAACTCTACCCACCTGGGTGGCAGCTTTCAGGGAATTGTGAACATGAACCCCAAGATCCCTCTGCTCCTCCACACTGCCAAGAATCTTTCTGTTAACCCTGTATTCTGTTTTCAAGTTTGTCCTTCTAAAATGAAGCACCTCATACTTTTCAGGGTTAAACTCCATTTGCCACTTCTCAGCCCAGCTTTACATCCTATCAATGTCCCTTTGTAACCCAGAACAGCCTTCTGCACTGTCCACAACGCAACCCACCTTCGTATCGTCTGCGAACTTGCTAATCCACCCTTCCACGCCTTCATCCACATCATTTACAACAATCACAAATAGAAGAGAACCCAGAACAGATCCTTGTGGTACACCACTCGTAACTGAGCACCATGTTGAATATTTTACGTCCACTACCACCCTTTGTCTTCTAAGGGTCAGCCAATTCTGAATCCAATCTGCCACATTTCCCCCTATCCCAAGCCTCCTTACTTTCTGCATGAGCCCACCATGGGGAACCTTATCAAACGCCTTACTTAAATCCATGTATACCACATTCACTGCTCTACCTTCATCCACGTGTTTGAACAGCATCTCATTTTCCGCTTGGGGATCCTGCTGCTTTCAGCACTCAATATCGAGTTCAATAATTTTAGGGTCCAGACACCTCCTTCCATTTCCTTTATCTAATACCACGCTCTAGGTCTTGTCATCATATGGATGGCTTTCATCAGAGCCATCCTACTTTTGCTGTTTTCTTTCTCTCGCACTATCTCTCTCAGCTCCATCTCCACCTATTTACTCCTTCTCCACCCCTACCCCGACAACCCCAATCCCAAAAAAACCCCTGTCTTCGGCATATACATCAATATTTCCTATCTGCAATCAATTCTGATGAAGGATCACTGGATCTGAACTGTTGACTCTATTTTCTGTCCACAGATGCTGCCAGAACTGCTGAGTTTCTTTAGCATTTTCTGTTTTTGTTTCAGATTTCTGATTCAGATTCTGACTCAGATTCATGAGGGCAGCATAGTAGCACACTGGTTAGTATTGATGCCTCACAGCACCAGTGACCCAAGTTCGATTCCAGCCTTAGGCACAGTTTGTGTGGTTTTCCTCTGGGTGCTCCGGTTTCCTCTCACAGTCCAAACATGTGCAGGTTAGGCGGATTTGGCTATGCTAAATTGCCCGTAGTGTTTAGGGATGTGTAGGCTAATTGAGTTAACAATGGTAGGTGTGGGGTAAAAAGAGTTGGGTGAGATGCTCTTTGGATTGGCCATGCTAAATTGCCCCATAGTGTCTAGGGATGTGTAGTCTTGGTGAATTATTCATGGCTAATGTGAAGATAGGATTTGGGAGTGGATCTTGATGGGGTGCTCTTCATAGGTTCAGTGCAGACTTGATGGGCTGAATAGCCTCAACCTACAATGTAGGGGTTCTGTGATTCAATTCCAACATCCTCAGTTCTTTGTTTTTTGTTTAGTAAGGCAAACCTGAACTACCTCAAATCTCCCAAAATCTTAGAGTGCTCACTCGTTGGACTTAAATCTTCAAAGTCAAAATGTATGGAATGCATCTTTATCTTGCAAAACCTAGTTAAAGGGGCCCCTCTTGTGGCACAATGGTAATGTCCATATCCCTGGACCGGAAGTCTGGTGTTCTAGTCCAACCTGCTCCAGAGATGTGTAATAACATCTCTGAACAGGTTGCTTAAAAAAATAGGTAAAACCTAGTTAAACTATATCAACAGTATCTATGTTTATCGATACGTCATGTAACAACTCAAGGACCCTAATTATACACAGCTTTCACTACTTATTTGTTCTGAAACAACTTACTAAATTTATTGATTCCTTGTTATGGATGATTAACTCAAATTATGCGAAAATCTGTTGTTGTAAATCCAGGGGTGTTCAAGATTAATTCAACTAGTTGCTTATAATGGCAAACTAAGGGATATCATTTTTATGTTAATAATCTGATCTGATCCATGGTTTATAACAGTGTTGTTCTTCCTAAAAGTACTGTAAGTATTCCTACACCCTTCGAACTGCAGTGGTTTAAGAAAGTAGATCATACCACCATCTCGAGAAGTAGAAATAGGCAATAAATGACCTAACCAAAAACACCACATGCTTTTAGCAAAACATAATTCAGTTCAAATCCAAAATCAGAGGATCAGCACCTTAAAGATCTATCACTTGGATAAATGTTGAGCATCATATGCTTATTATAATTCAGTAATTACAATTTCTGTCTCTTCAACAAACCTTGTAAGCAATATATATCAATTTAATGTAAAGAAAATGATCTGACAATAGATACATACTTGTAACAATATTAGTATGAAAAATGCTAAGGACTGCAACTGGCTGAATGATTTGAATTAATTGCAGTTTTGCACAAAGTAGGTGAAATCAGCTGCTTATCGGCTAATAATTGCTGTAAGGCTAATTTGTAATCCTTTTCCTACTAATTCATTATTGAGGCCATTATACTAATTGCTTTCTTTGTACTTTTGTTATAAAACAATTTTCTTGGTTTTGACTGGCAAAATTTTTTTTTTAATGTGTACAGTGGTCTTTTTCTCTGGGATGCCAAAATGCTAGATCATCCTTCTGGTGAAACAAGCTTTGAACTGTTGTTCCAATATCAAGGAAAGATTATAGATGCCAGCTTTTGCTTAGAAAGTTATTAGAGATCACAATATAGTCGATCCATGTATTGCTGCAAAGGTTGTAGGAGACCTGGTTACAGTTGCCCAGTAACAGGCTTAAGTGTTCTGTTCCTGCATCTTTCTAATATTGCCTTACAGTAGTCTAATTTGATCGTTCAACTCAAAGATCATCTCATTATATCTTTATCATGAACTTTACCCTTAGTTTACATCAAGTTTTATAGAATTCTGATGAGTAGTTAAATATTTTGTTGTCAAAATGAGTAGATTTATCTGTCTGAAGAGCGACACAAAATGAAGACCACAATCTTTATTACAACTCTCTCTCCATAACAGTCATTTTGCCTGAAGAAACTTTTGGGTGTCTAACAGGATGCTATTGCCAGCAGATTCTGGATCATGAAAGAACTGTGGATGCTGGAGATCTGAAGCAAACAAAAACAGAAATTGCTAGAGAATTTGAGCAGGTCTCAGCAATTAAACAGAATTAAAGTTTTGAGTCTGATGACCCTTCTTAAGAACTTCCAGATTAACTCTTTTCTCTTCATAGATGCTACCGGACCTGCTGAGTTTCATCAGCAATTTCTGTTTTTGTTTATTTCGGATTCTGAATCATGTATTCCCAGCATCTCCAATATTTACCTGCCCCATGTTCCTGTATATTTGATTGCCGAGTGACAAACGCAAAGTGGGGGATCTGGGTCAAGTCCCAACTCTTAATGGTTGGTCATGATAGGATTGAGTGGAGATTTCACCCCAGTTAAAGTTGGGACCTAGCATATCTGTGTTCTAGCGTCTTTCTGAGTGATTCCACCACAATTACAACTGGAATCTGATGGAAGAGCAAAGAAATTTTTGCCCACCATCTTCAACAAGGTGTTGATGTACCTTGTCCTTTCACCAGATGATATGAGTTCAACTGTTTATTGTGAGAAATGTGGTTTAGATTTGATATTCAGCTTTATTATAGCTGCATATTACATTAAATCAATAAATTCATACTATTTTTTTGAAAAGCCATTGCTGTAGTGTTTGCTTTCTAAACCTAAAGTACTAAAAGCAAGATACAGATATACATTCAACATATGCCTTTGATAGAGAAATAAGGTGTTTATATCCTCCTTTGATCTAGTTTTAACACAAGAATGCTTCCTTAATGCCAATTTTTTTTGAATGACTGAGAGGGTCAATATGATATTCAGCAGCATAGAAAAGGAGATTCCCAAGTTTTGTTAGCTATCTCCAGCTGGGTTAACAGGTCTCAATTACAGTGAAGATCTCAGTGCAAATGAGCTCTTTACCCCTATACTTGAGAAAG
This sequence comes from Ginglymostoma cirratum, assembly GCA_024137785.1. Taxonomy (NCBI): domain Eukaryota; kingdom Metazoa; phylum Chordata; class Chondrichthyes; order Orectolobiformes; family Ginglymostomatidae; genus Ginglymostoma; species Ginglymostoma cirratum. Next base: position 322,604 of record JAHRHZ010000222.1, read on the forward strand.
TAGAGATTAACAAAAGTTTGCTTCTCCCAAATGCTGTGACCTCTGCTGGAGTGTACTCATTTAGATACTAAGTGATGACAGGCTTGTATATTTGCCTTTTGCTTTGAGTGATAGAAAAGTGTGTTGACACTACGTAATCTCTCACGTAACTGGACACTTCAACAAGGTGCTGGCAAGATATTGCTACTAGTGAAATCAACATCCACAAATAGCAGTCACACTATTATATATTTTTGTTTTATAACTTAGCAATTATGCATCTGTTTGCTGATGTTACACTTTCCAGGGAGCCAGGCTCTTGTTAGGAGAAGTATTTTCGGGATAAATCAAGGACCAAAATCTAGTGGTAAATATGATATAGAGTTAACTCATTCTAGACAAATTTTAGGTAAGGAGTGTTGGAGCCCTTGTCAGAAAATACATAAAATTTCTGTTCATCAAGCTATGCATCTCTACAGATCACTTGGTGGAAGTCAATATTATATTTTAAATTGCAGGATCAACAGCTTCTTTTGTCTGATAAATCTCTATGAGCTTTTATATGAAGACGTGGTAAAGATGGAAATCCCAGGAAGAACAGATGGCAAAATACTTTGTGGTAAGAAGTTCCTGCTCTGAGTGAGTTTAATGTAAGGAAATATTTTGTCTTTATGTTTTGTTCAAATTATTTTTCTTAGTAATTAATCGAACAAATATGGTACTGAATTATGTTTTGGTAGAGTCATTTGGTTTTGCTTTCTGAAGTAATAATAAAGTTGATGGACTACATGTAAAGACTCAATTATTAGTATGTGAGTGCTTTCCCCTTGTTAAAATTTCAACAAGCTTAGCTTAGAACCCAGAGTCTCCTTTTACACTAACTAGATTGTAGAATTTCTGCCAGAACTAATATTAAAAAAGGAATGAAAGAATAAAACTTGAAGTAAAAACCTCAGGATCTCCAGATACCCCAAAATACTTCATTGCAAATTAATTAATTTAGTGCTTCTGCTTTGTAAGCAAAGCAGCTGTATAATTTATTCACAGATGAGATCCAAACAGCAGTAAAATAAATAACAAGCTATTCATGTTTTTTGGTGGCTGATTGAGGGATGTTTGTTGGCTTAGATATCTCCTTTTTCAGGAGCACCACGAGATCTTTTCTGGCCTCTGAACTGAAATACAGTGACTGAATTTAATGCCTCATCTAAAAGGCAGCAACTTCAACAATATAGCATTCCTTCACTAAATAGAAAGAAACAAGAATCAGCCTTCTTTGTGTACTTAAATGATGGATGGGGCTTGAGCCCAACACCACCTAACCTGAGTGGATGGAAAGATAAATTGAACCAGATTACTGGGTGAACCAGATTACTGCTCTGGCTTTATGATTCCAATGGATGAATTGTCTGTTGAAAATGCATGGTGTGCAATCACACGATACCAACTGAAGCTCATTTTTTTTTAGCAACAACCCCAAAGCTTTGCCTTTGGTACCCTATCTAACAGGTTTACGGAAACAAAATTCACTTGCTTTGAATTTCAAATTTATCTTCTCAAAATTTATTTATGTTTCTCACTTTGGGGTACTATAAAAATGCAGCTAGACCTACTGAGCTTCTTCTGAATTTTGTTTTTATTTCAGATCTCCAGCATTTGCAGTATTTCGCTTTTAATATTCCAAGCTCATCTATACATTCCATTCAATATTATGTGTACTTAATGTAGAACCTTTGTCTGTCTTTTCTTAAATCCAAAACTAAAGCTACTGTAAACTTTCCTCATTTTATTCCCATTTTACATTTGGGAGCAACTTTGTTGCTCTACTTTGCAACCTCACTAATTTCCATATACCCCTTCACCCAGGCTTCTCAATAACTGATTGTTCCAAGTTTGCTAATATTGAGAAACTATTCTGTTTCACTTCTAAACAGAGTGAAAGAGTCAAGAATCAAAACATCTAGAGCTGAAGCTTAACAGCTATCATCTTAAATATTTCCTTCCTGATTTAATGTCAAAGGCAATGATATTGTATACATAATATCTTCTATTAATACGTAAAGATCCAGGGACTACATGCACATTGATGAAAACTATTTTCCCTGAAATGCATAACTGTTAAATGATGATGCAACCTGATTTTGCAGCCAATCATGGTTTGTAAGCTCTTAATGGGTTTTTCATGTGTCTGTGTCAACCTAGCACCCTGTATGCAGATATCATGCTGTTATATTTTCATTTTAACCTACAGGGCAAAAAACAGACTTGAATTTGTTGCTTGAATGTCTGAAATATCAAATGGACAGCCCTGCGACTCAGAAACAAGCCCTGATCACCATCCATTCCATATGTCAACAGAACAGTAAGATGGAATATGTTAATATTTCATGCTTATTATATGTTCAGGAATTAATGTACAGATTTATTATAGTACAGAAAACTTTTCACATACCATAGAACTTAAATTTGCACACAAAAGAGCAACTAAAAATAACATTGGACTGTGTACACCCTAAGAGTTCACTGCTACAGAAAAATTATATTCTCAATGTGGCAGAGGCAAGGACAATTGAGGTATTCAAAGGGAAGCTAACTGGATCTGTATCTGAACAAGAAATTTTTGGTTGGCTACAGGGGAAAGGCACAGGAGTGATAAGAAATAAATTGTTCCATCAGGGAGCTATCGCAGAAATGATAAGCTGAATGGTCTCCTTCTGTGATTTTGTTGAAATGCAGTATCTGTTAGTGACATTAGAATTTGTGAAAGCATTTCACACTTTCAGAATGTTGCCAATCAGACTTTCCCGATTGGTCACAAATTCTGTAAAGACATGTTGTTAGGAGTTCTAAACACTGAAGCATCCTATGAAAGTAGCATGTAAGAGGAAATAGAATTGTCAGAACAAAGAACAAAGAAAATTACAGAGCAGGAACAGGCCCTTCAGCCTTCCAAGCCTGCGCCGATCCAGATCCTCTACCTAAACCTGTCGCCTATTTTCCAAGGATCTGTATCCCTCTGCTCCCTGCCCATTCATGTATCTGTCTAGCTACATCTTAAATGACGGTTCTCAGAATGTGGACCCCAAACTGGAAAAGACACTTTTGTGTTTTGCACCCAAGATCTTCCTGACCTACCCAATCACCACACAAAAGGTGAGAAAAACTTTTTCTGTCAAAAGAAAACAAGCTCAGCCACATCATCCAGTTTGCACCTCCATTGGACAAAAATGCAATCCCAGTCTGTGCAGACTTACTTGATTCCAACCAAAGTAACCATGGACAATATTAGAGCAGGCAAATTAGACCAGTTACTTGTTCCCTGCTGCCTTTCAGTTATACACATCAGAAATGAATGCACGTGAACATCAAATAAGGACCACTTTAGCTAAACCTAGAATAAGGGATTAGGTTTAATATGTCTTGCATACTCACCACACATTGGCAACCAATTGAAAGAAATTAATTGTTTCATCTGCTTCATATGAGTTCCTCTGAAATTGGCCTTTTTTTTGTTTGTTTCTGGGTTCCAGCCTCTCTCAGACAAAACACTTCAGCTCTTTCCCACTGTGGTTGTCCTGTGATTATGGTTCATGGCCAGAAGCTCACTGGAACAACATATTCTTCTGGTTTGGTCTCCTCAGTATTGATATCTCTTTTCCTCTCTATCGCTGTTAGATTCACATTTGGTGTTCGTATGTTGCTTCCAAAACCTAAAGATATACAGTAATATGTTACATCATGTCTTGCATTGTGGCACTATCAACATGCTAAATGGAACAGACTTTGAATAGATCTAGCAACTCATGACTGGGCATCTGTGATGTGCTGTGGGCCTTCAGCAACAACAGGTTCATACTCCAATGGAAACTGCGATCTCATGGCCTGACATATCCCCCACTCTACCTTTACCATTGAGTCAGAAAATCAACCCTTAATCAATGAAGAGGAACATCAATGAAGAATGCCAGGAGCAGCACCAGGCATACCTAAAAATGAGATATCAACGTGGTGAAGCAGTAAAACAGAATTACTCACCTGCCAAACACCAAAAGCAGCAAGTGATAGACAAAGTTAAGTGATTCCACAATCAACAGATGAGATCTAAACTCTGCAGCCCTACCATATCCACTTGTGAATGGTGGTAGACAATTAAGCAACTCACTGGAGCAGAAAGCTCAATAAAGATGCCTAACCTGAATGATGGGGGAGCCCAGCAAATCAGTCCCAAATACAAGGCTGAAGCATTTGCAGTAATCTAGAGCCAGAGTTGTTGAGTGGATGATCTATCTTGGCCTCCTCCGGAGCTCCCAAGCATCACAGGTGACAGCCTTCAGCCAATTCAATTCACTCCCCATTATATCAAGAAACAGTTGGAAGCACTGGATACTGCAAAGGCCCTGATAATCTCCTAACAACAGTACTGAAGACTTATGCTCCAGAATGTGCTGCACCCCAATCCAAGCTGTTCCATTACTGCTACAACACTGATAATGTGGAAAATTGCTCCGGTATGTGCTCTAGACGCAAAACAAGACAAATCCAACCCCGCCGGTTACCAACCCATCAGTCTGTTCTTGATCATTAGTAACTGCCCCTTGACATTCAGCGGTGTTACCATTACTGAATCCCCCACTATCAACATCCTGGTAGTTACCATTGACCAGGAACTCAGCTTGACTTGCCATATAAATGCAATGACTACCCGAGCAGGTTAAAGGCAAGAAACATTGAGGTCAGTAACTCGCCTTCTGCCTCACCAAAGCATGACCACCATCTACAAGACACAAGTCAGGAGTGAGATGGAATGCTCCCCATTTGCCTGGATGGGTGCAACTCCAGTAACAATCAAGAAGCTTGACACCACCGGGACAAAACAGCCCCCTTGATTGGCATCACATTCACAAGCATCCACACCCTCCACCACCGATACACAGTAGCAGCAGTGTGCACTATCTGCAAGATTCATTGCTGAAATCCTTAGACAGGACTTTGCTAACTTATGAGCAAGTCCATCTCAAAGACAGGACAGCAGATTCGTGTGAACACCATCAGTTGCAAATTTCCTCCAAACCACTCACTGTCTTAACTTGGAAATAGATCACTGTTCCTTCACTGTCACTGGGTCAAAATCCTGGAATTCCTTCCCCAAGAGGGTTACGGGTCTATCTAAAACACATGGACTGCAGCGCACATCCATCATTTCAAGGTGAACTAAGGACAAGCAATAAATGCTGGCCATCCAGCAATGCCCATATCCCATGAATGAATAAAGAAGTAAAGAAATGCAAGGTGTCGCCAACAATGTTATTAAGCAGCACCTGAGGTCTTGACCTCATTACAACCTTGGTTCAAACATAGATAAAAGAGCTGAATTACAGAGGTGAAGAGAGAATGACTGACTTGAATCAAGGCCACATTTGACCGAGTTTGGAATCAAGGACGTAGCAAAGCTAGAGTTAATGGGAATCAGGGGAAACTCTTCACTGGATAATCATATATTTAAGCAAAACACACTTTATTCTTACTGCACAGTTAAAATGCAAACAAAAAAAATTGGCATAACTTTAACTCTCTTGAAATACTTAACAACATAATATTTAACTATTAATCATCATGACATCCCTGTGGTAGTTCCTCGGGGTAGCATCCTAGGCCCAACCATCTTCAATGATAACAAGGTGTAGAGCTAGATGAACACAGCAGGCCAAGCAGCATCAGAGGAGCAGGAAAGCTGACGTTTCGGGCCTAGACCCTTCTTCAGAAATGGGGGAGGGGAAGGGTGTTCTGAAATAAATAGGGAGAGACGGGGAGGCGGATAGAAGATGGATATAGGAGAAGATAGTTGGAGAGGAGACAGACAGGTCAAAGAGATGGGGATGGAGCCAGTAAAGGTGAGTGTAGGTGGGGAGATAGGGAGGAGATAGGTCAGTCCAGGGAGAACGGACAGGTCAAGGGGGCGGCACAAGGTTAGGAGCTAGGAGGCAGGGGTGGGACTTGAGGTGGGAGGAGGAGATAGGTGGGAGGAAGGACAGATTAGGGAGGCGGGGAGGAGCTGGGCTGGTTTTGGGATGCGGTAGTTGGAGGGAAGATTTTGAAGCTTGTGGAGTCCATGTTGATACCATTGGGCTGCAGGGTTCCCAAGCGGAATATGAATTGCTGTTCCTGCAACCTTCAGGTGACATCGTTGAGGCACTGCAGGAGGCCCAGGATTGACATGTCGTCTGAGGAATGGGAGGGGGAGTTGAAATGGTTCCCGACTGGGAGATGCAGTTGTTTAGTGCGAACCGAGCGTAGGTGTTCTGCAAAGCAGTCCCCAAGCCTCCACTTGGTTTCCCCGATGTAGAGGAGGCCACAACAGGAACAGCAGATGGAGTATACCACATTAGTAGATGTGCAGGTGAACATCTGCTTGATGTGGAAAGTCTTCTTGGGGCCTGGGATGGGGGTGAGAGGGGAGGTGTAGGGGCAAGTGTAGCACTCCCTGCGGTTGTAGGGAAAAGTGCCGGGTGTGGTGGGGCTGGAGGGGAGTGTGGAGTGGACAAGGAATTCCCGGAGAGAGTGGTCCCTCCGGAAAGCAGATAAGGGTGGGGAGGGAAAAATGTCTTTGGTGGTGGGGTCAGATTGCAGATGGCGGAAGTGTCAGAGGATGATGCGTTGGATCTGCAGGTTGGTGGGGTGGTACGTAAGGACGAGGGAGATTCTGTTTTGGTTGTTATTGCGGGGAGGGGGGTGTGAGGGATGAGGGAAATGCAGGAGACACGGTCGAGGGCATTCTCGACCACTGAGGGTGGTAGTTGCGGTCCTTGAAAAACGAGGACATCTGAGATGTACGGGAGTGGAATGCCTCATCCTGGGAGCAGATGCGGCGGAGGCGAAGGAATTGGGAATAGGGGATGGCATTTTTGCAGGAAGGTGGGTTGGAGGAGGTGTATTCTAGGTAGCTGTGGGAGTCGGTGAGCTTGAAATGGATATCGGTTTCTAGGTGGTTGCCAAAGATGGAGACAGAGAGGTCCAGGAAGAAGAGAGAGGTATTAGAGATGGTCCAGGTGAACTTAAGGTTGGAGTGGAAGGTGTTGGTGAAGTGGATGAACTGTTCAAGTTCATCGTGGGAGCACGAGGCGGCGCTGATACAGTCATCAATGTAACGGAGGAAGAGGTGGGGTTTAGGGCCAGTGTAGCTACAGAAGAGGGATTGTTCCACGTAACCTACAAAGAGGCAGGCATAGCTTGGGCCCATGCGGGTACCCATGGCCACCCCCTTTGTCTGTAGGAAGAGGAAGGAATTGAAAGAGAAGTTGTTGAGGGTGAGGACGAGTTCGGCTAAGCGGACGAGAGTGTCAGTGGAGGGGGACTGGTCAGGCCTGCAGGACACGAAGAAGCGGAGGGCCTTTAGACCATCTGTATGGGGAATGCAGTTGTAGAGGGACTGGACATCCATGGTAAAGATGAGGTGTTGGGGACCGGGGAATTGGAGGTTCTGGAGGAGATGGAGGGAGTGGGTGGTGTCACGAACGTAGGTAGGGAGTTGCTGGACCAAGGGGGAGAAAATGGAGTCGAGATAGGTGGAGATAAGTTCGGTAGGGCAGGAGCAGGTGGAGACAATGGGTCGACCAGGGCAGTCAGGTTTGTGGATTTTGGGAAGGAGATAGAAGCGGGCGGTGCAGGGTTGGGGAATGATGAGTTTGGAGGCTGTGGGTGGGAGGTCACCTGAGGTGATGAGGTTGTGGATGGTTTGGGAGATGATGGTTTGGTGGTCAGGGGTGTGATCATGATCAAGGGGGCGGTAGGAGGAGGTGTTGGAGAGTTGGCGCCTGGCCTCAGCGATGTTTAGGTCAGTGCGCCATACTACAACTGCACCTCCCTTGTCCGTGGGTTTTATGGTGAGGTTGGGATTGGAGCGGAGGGAGCAGAGGGCTGCACGTTCTGCGGGGGAGAGTTTGGAGTGGGTGAGAGGGGAGGAGAGGTTGAGGCGATTGATGTCTCGACGGCAGTTAGAGATGAAGAGGTCGAGGGAGGGTAGGAGGCCTTGGGGTGATGTCCAGGAGAAGGGGGTGTGTTGGAGGCGGGAGAAGGGGTCAGTAGAGGGAGGGTTAGGTTCACAGTTGAAGAAGTAAGCGCGGAGGCGGCGGAAAAACTGTCCAACTTCCAAGCGTGACCGGTGTTCGTTGATGTGTGGGTGGAGGGGTCAAAGGTGAGCCCTTTACTGAGGACTGACCGTTTGTCCTCAGTGAGGGGGAGGTCTGGGGGGATGGTGGAGAATTGGCAGGGTTGGGTGCTGCTGTCTCCTCTGGAGCTGCGGGCTGTGGAATCAATGGGCGGAGCGACGTCAGTGTCGGTGGTGGGTGGAATTGTGTCGGCTGTGGGTGGAGTTGTGTCGGCGGTGGACGGAGTTGCGTCGGCGATGGTGGGCAGAGTTACGTCAACGTCGACGGTGGGCGGAGTTGCATCGGCAGTGGGCAGAGTGGGGTCGGCAGCGGCAGCAGCGGTGGCGGTAGGTGCGTCCTCAGTGTCTGTGGTGTTAGCTTCGGAAATGGGGGCGGTGGCATCAGCAGCAGTGTCGATGGCGTTCGCTGTCCCGGAAGTGGTGTACCCGGTGACAGAGGATGTGATGTCATCTGTGGGTGCTCCAACAGTGGCCACATGGCCAATGGCGGCGGGCACATTGTGGGGAAGGTCCTGGGTAGGGTTGGGGATTTGGGAGGTGGAGGAAGCCCGTTTTGGATGGTAGGCACCAGTTAGTTTACTGTACTTACGATTTTTAGTGTCCAATAAAGCTGAGTAGAATTATGCGTTTAGGTTGTGGATCCTACAAAGAATGAAAAACAGGAGAGGTCCTTTGCAGGTCTGGGAGAGGGAGGCTCTGAGCTGGGGTAGGCTTGATTGTCGTG
>JAHRHZ010000222.1:331870-396936 GCA_024137785.1 Ginglymostoma cirratum
GGCTTGATTGTCATGCCACTACAATCAGAGGCACTACAATCAAGCCTACCCCAGCTCAGAGCCTCCCTCTCCTAGACCTGCAGACGACCTCTCCTGTTTTTCATTCTTCGTTGGATCCACAACCTGAACTCCTAATTCTACTCAACTTTATTGGACACCAAAAACCGCAAGTACAGTAAACTTACTGGTGCCTACCACCCAAACGGGCTTCCCCCACCTCCCAAATCCCCAACCCTACCCAGGACCTTCCCCACAATGTGCCCGCTGCCATTGGCCATGTGGCCACTGTCGGAACACCCACGGATGTCTTCACATCCTCCGCCGCCAGGTACACCAAATCCGGGACAGCGAACACCATCGACACCACTGCTGATGCCATTGTCTCCATTTCCGAGGCCAACACCACAGACACTGAGGACCCACCTACCATCACTGCTGCTGCCGCTGCCTACCTTGCTCTGCCCAACGCTGATGCAACTCCACCCACCACCGCCGACGCAACTCTGCCCACCACCGATGCAACTCGTTGTGGATGGTTTGGGAGATGATGGTTTGGTGGTCAGGGGTGGGGTCATGATCAAGGGGGCGGTAGGAGGAGGCATCGGAGAGTTGGCTCCTGGCCTCGTGCTCCCACGAGGAGCTCGAACAGTTCATCCACTTCACCAACACCTTCCACTCCAACCTTAAGTTCACCTGGACCATCTCTAATACCTCTCTCTCCTTCCTGGACCTCTCTGTCTCCATCTCGGGCAACCACCTCGAAACCGATATCCATTTCAAGCTCACCAACTCCCACAGCTACCTAGAATACACCTCCTCCCACTCACCTTCCTGCAAAAATGCCATCCCCTATTCCCAATTCCTTCTTCTCCGCCGCATCTGCACCCTGGATGAAGCATTCCACTCCCGTACATCTCAGATGTTCTCGTTTTTCAAGGACCGCAACATCCCCCCCTCAGTGGTCAAGAATGCCCTCGACCATGTCTCCCGCATTTCCCGCAACTCATCCGTCACACTCCTTCCCCGCAATAACAACCAAAACAGAATCTCCCTCGTCCTCACTTACCACCCCACCAACCTCCAGATCCAAACCATTATCCTCCGACACTACTGCCATCTGCAATCTGACCCTACCACCAAAGACATTTTTCCCTCCCCACCCTTATCTGCTTTCCGGAGGGACCACTGTCTCCGGGACTTCCGGATCCAACGCATTATCCTCCGACATCTCCCTCGTCCTCACGTACCACCCCACCAACCTCCAGATCCAACGCATCATCCTCTGACACTTCCGCCATCTGCAATCTGACCCCACCACCAAAGACATTTTTCCCTCCCCACCCTTATCTGCTTTCCAGAGGGACCACTCTCTCCGGGACTCCCTTGTCCACTCCACACTCCCCCCCAGCCCCACCACACCCGGCACTTTTCCCTGCAACCGCAGGGAGTGCTACACTTGCCCCTACACCTCCCCTCTCACCCCCATCCCAGGCTCCGAGAAGACTTTCCACATCAAGCAGATGTTCACCTGCGCATCTACTAATGTGGTATACTCCATCTGCTGTTCCTGTTGTGGCCTCCTCTACATCGGGGAAACCAAGTGGAGTCTTGGGGACCGCTTTGCAGAACGCCTACGCTCGGTTCGCACTAAACAACTGCACCTCCCAGTCGCGAACCATTTCAACTCCCCCTCCCATTCCTCAGACGCCATGTCCATCGTGGGCCTCCTGCAGTGCCACAACGCTGCCACCCGAAGGTTGCAGGAACATCAACTCATATTCCGCTTGGGAACCCTGCAGCCCAATGGTATCAATGTGGACCTCACAAGCTTCAAAATCTCCCCTCTCACTACCGCATTCCAAAACCAGCCCAGCTCATCCCCGCCTCCCTAATCTGTCCTTCCTCCCACCTAACCCTCCTCCCACCTCAAGTCCCACCCCATCTCCTACCTACTAACCTCGTGCCGGCCCCTTGACCTGTCCGTCCTCCCTGGACTGACTTATCTCCTCCCTAACTCCCCACCTACACTCACCTTTACTGGCTCCATCCCCGCTTCTTTGACCTGTCTGTCTCCTCTCCAACTATCTTCTCCTCTATTCATCTTCTATCTGCCTCCCCCATCTCCCTATTTATTTCAGAACCCCCTTCCCCTCCCCCATCTCTGAAGAAGGGTCTAGGCCTGAAACGTCAGCTTTCCTGCTCCTCTGATGCTGCTTGGCCTGCTGTGTTCATCCAGCTCTACACCTTGTTATCTCAGATTCTCCGGCATCTGCAGTTCCTACTATGTCAACCATCTTCAGCTGCTTTATCTACACCTGAACCAGAGGGGTACCAAATTTGCTAATGCTCTTCGGGGGGGGGGGGTTTAAACTAATTCAGCAGGGGGATGGGAATCTGAATTTTAGCTCCAGTGTACAGGAGGTTGAGAGTAGTGAGGTTATGAATAAGGTTTCAAGGTCGCAGGAGTGTACGGGCAGGCAGGAAGGTGGTTTGAAGTGTGTCTACTTCCACACCAGGAGCATCCAGAATAAGGTGGGTGAACTTGCAGCATGGGTTGGTACCTGGGACTTCGATGTTGTGGCCATTTCGGAGACATGGATAGAGCAGGGACAGGAATGGTTGTTGCAGGTTCCGGGGTTTAGATGTTTCAGTAAGATCAGGAAAGGTGGTAAAAGAGGGGGAGGTGTGGCATTGTTAGTCAAGGACAGTATTACGGTGGTAGAAAGGATGTTTGATGAGGACTCATCTACTGAGGTAGTTTGGGCTGAGGTTAGAAACAGGAAAGGAGAGGTCACTCTGTTGGGAGTTTTCTATAGGCCTCCGAAAAATTCCAGAGATGTAGAGGAAAGGATTACAAAGATGATTCTGGATAGGAGCGAAAGTAACAGGGTAGTTGTTATGGGGGACTTTAACTTTCCAAATATTGACTGGAAACGCTATAGTTCGAGTACTTCAGATGGGTCAGTCTTTGTCCAATATGTGCAGGAGGGTTTCCTGACACAGTATGTAGATAGGCCAACAAGAGGCGAGGCCACATTGGATTTGGTACTGGGTAATGAACTAGGCCAGGTGTTAGGTTTGGGGGTAGGTGAGCACTTTGGTGATAGTGACCACAATTCAGTCACATTTACTTTAGCCATGGAAAGGGATAGGTATATACTGCAGGGCAAGAGTTATAGCTGGGGGAAAGGCAATTATGAGGTGATTAGGCAAGATTTAGGATGCATAGGATGGGGAAGGAAACTGCAGGGGCTGGGCACAATTGAAATGTGGAGCTTGTTCGAGGAACAGCTACTGCGTGTCCTTGATCAGTATGTACCTGTCAGGCAGGGAGGAAGTGGTTGAGCGAGGGAACCGTGGTTTACTAACGAAGTTGATTCTCTTATCAAGAGGAAGAAGGAGGCTTATGTAAAGGTGAGGCGTGAAGGCTCAGTTAGGGTGCTTGAGAGTTGCAAGTTAACCAGGAAGGACCTAAACAGCGAGCTAAGAAGAGCCAGGAGGCGACATGAGAAGTCTTTGGCAGGTAGGATCAAGGAAAACCCTAAAGCTTTCTATAGGTATGTCAGGAATAAAAGAATGACTAGAGTAAGATTAGGGCCAGTCAAGGACAGTAGTGGGAAGTTGTGTGTGGAGTCTGAAGAGATAGGAGAGGCGCTAAATGAATATTTTTCGTCAGTATTCACACAGGAAAAAGACAATGTTGTCGAGGAGAATACTGAGATACAGGCTATTAGACTAGATGGGATTGAGGTTCATAAGGAGGAGGTGTTAGCAATTCTGGAAAGTGTGAAAATAGATAAGTCCCCTGGGCCAGATGGGATTTATCCTAGGATTCTCTGAGACGCTAGGGAGGAGATTGCAGAGCCTTTGGCTTTGATCTTTATGTCATCATTGTCTACAGGAATAGTGCCAGAAGACTGGAGGATAGCAAATGTTGTCCCCTTGTTCAAGAAGGGGAGTAGAGACAACCCTCGTAATTATAGACCAGTGAGCCTTACTTCGGTTGTGGGTAAAGTGTTGGAAAGGATTATAAGAGATAGGATTTATAATCATCTAGAAAGGAATAATTTGATTAAGGATAGTCAACACGGTTTTGTGAAGTGTAGGTCATGCCTCACAAATCTTATTGAGTTCTTTGAGAAGGTGACCAAACAGGTGGATGAGGGTAAAACAGTTGATGTGGTGTATATGGATTTAGTAAAGTGTTTGATAAGGTTCCCCACGGTAGGCTATTGCAGAAAATTCGGAGGCATGGGATTGAGGGTGATTTAGCGGTTTGGATCAGAAATTGGCTAGCTGTTAGAAGACAGAGAGTGGTGGTTGATGGGAAATTTTCATCCTGGAGTTCAGTTACTAGTGGTGTACCGCAAGGGTCTGTTTTGGGGCCACTGCTGTTTGTCATTTTTATAAATGACCTGGATGAGGGCGTAGAAGGATGGGTTGGTAAATTTGCGGATGACACTAAAGTCAGTGGAGTTGTGGATAGTGCGGAAGGATGTTGCAGGTTACAGAGGGACATAGGTAAGCTGCAGAGCTGGGCTGAGAGGTGGCAAATGGAGTTTAATGCGGAAGAGTGTGAGGTGATTCACTTTGGGAGGAGTAAGAGGAATACAGAGTACTGGGCTAATGGTAAGATTCTCGGTAGTGTGGACGAGCAGAGAGATCTCGGTGTCCATGTGCATAGATCCCTGAAAGTTGCCACCCAAGTTGATAGGGTTGTTAAGAAGGCGTACGGTGTGTTAGGTTCTATTGATAGAGGGATTGAGTTTCGGAGCCGTGAGGTCACGTTGCAGCTGTACAAAATTCTGGTGCGGCCGCACTTGGAGTATTGCGTACAGTTCTGGTCACCGCATTATAAGAAGGATGTGGACGCATTGGAAAGGGTGCAGAGGAGATTTACCAGGATGTTGCCTGGTATGGCGGGAAGGTCTTATGAGGAAAGGCTGAGGGACTTGAGGCTGTTTTCGTTAGAGAGAAGAAGGTTAAGAGGTGACTTAATAGAGACATACAAGATGATCAGAGGATTAGATAGGGTGGACAGTGAGAGCCTTTTTCCTTGAATGGTGATGGCTAGCACGAGGGGACATAGCTTTAAATTGAGGAGTGATAGATATAGGACAGATGTCAGAGGTAGGTTCTTTATTCAGAGAGTAGTAAGGGCGTAGAATGCCCTGCCTGCAACAGTAGTAGACTCGCCAACTTTAAGTGCATTTAAATGGTCACTGGATAAACATATGGATGGTAATGGAATAGTGTAGGTTAGATGGGCTTCAGATTGGTTTCACAGGTCGGCGCAACATTGAGGGCTGAAGGGCTTGTACTGCGCTGTAATGTTCTATGTTCTAAGGTCAGACCACTGTCATAAGGTCAGAAGTGGGTATGTCTTTTGATGATTGCACAATGGCTGTTTACCTTCCACAAGGCACAAGTCAGGAGTGTGACTGAATATTCCCCACTTGCCTGAATACAGAGTAGATTGCTCCACTTGAAGCTCTTCTGCTCAGCCTGTTCTTTTTCTTTTACTTCTTTTCTTTTTCTTTGGGAGTGTTTTTTTTCAAAACTTTTTAACTTGTTTAAACTTACTGAGAGGCAATTGGAGGAAGCGACTCAGACTGGAGGCCGGCATGGGGAGGCGAGTCCCGGACTGGAGGCCAGCATGGGGAGGCAAAGCCCTTGCAGACAGGAGGCAAGGCTATGAGTTTTGAAGCCTGGCATGGTTTTAAGACTTAGCCCACTGTGGTCTGGAGGCTCGGTGCTGGCAAAGACTGGGGTGAAAGGAATGTGAATCGAGTACCTTTTTCCTTTTTATTCTTATGCTGGACTTTTATTTATTATTCTTTCAATTTTGTACCAAATACTTAGGTACAAGATACCTAGGTACAGGTACTTAAGCTGGCGCTCTAAGCTGCAGTATTGTAAACTTTTCACTGCACTCGTTCAAGTGTACATGATGATAAAACTAATTCAAGTCCAACTACACTCAAAAAGCATGACACCTTCCAGGACGAAGAAACTTGCTTAGTTTGCACCACAAACACAAACATCCACTCTCTCCGCCACTGACACTTAGTGGCGGCAGTGTGCATTATCTACAAGTCACTCGGAGATAGCAAGAACTGCAGATGCTGGTGTTAGAGACATCACAGTGTGGAGCTGCAGAAACTCAGCAGCTCAGGCAGCATTAGAGGAGCAGGGAAGTTGACATTTCGGGTTGGGATCCTTCTTCAGAACTAGGGAATGTGAAGGGAACCAGGAAATAAATAGAGGGAGGAGGGGTGGGGCTGGAGAAATCAAAGATCTTTAGGCAGGATCTTCCAAACCCACAGCCATCTCCATTTAGAAGAAAAAAGGCAACAGATACATGGGAATGCAACCGCCTGCAACTGAATTAAATAAGGAATGGAATATTTCTGTTTCACTATACTTCCTGGTTAATTATTGCTTTTTTTCTATTGCATTTCCAGTATTGAAGTTAAAGTCATTGATCCTTCAGTGCAAGTATAATTATGCCCCTGTGACACGCAATACACTATCACAATACTACGCTGGAAACTTCAGTCAACCCACATAACCAGAACTGAATGAAGCCACATTATCTAATTAGCTATACGTTAGACAAGCACTGTTGATTCTACATGGGAACTCATCCCAACATGTTTGTATTTGATCACCCTGTACCTCACCATCTCAGAGGATTGCCAAATCGCTGTGCTGGAGAGCCTTGTGTATTCCTGTGACCTTGAGAGCAATGCCATCTGGAGTCTTGGTAATACCTCTGATGGTGGTAAAATCAAGACAGGCAGAAGAGGGCTGCAGCCGCAATGGCTTCAAAAATGAAATTAGTAGGGAAGTGACTTGAGTCATTCCAGTTCGCCGCACCACTGAACTAAGCAACCAACCAACCCCTAAGATAGTTTGGAATCTGACTGTGTAACTAGAATCCCTACACCAAACAATACTACAACAGGCTTCCTGCTTGAAAATTGCTGTTTTATTGGTGGTTTGGCAACAGAAACAGGGATGCGATACCTGGAAGCCCTCAATGAAGCTACTGTCCCCAGGCAGTAGATGCGTGATGATTGTCGGGCACCTTTGTTGGGACCGGTGTGCCTTTGGGTAGCTGCATTGCCACTGAATAGCTCTTTTTTGGGATACTCTATGCCCACCAAAATGGTAAGGAGGCTAGAAAGTTGCCCAGAAATAGGCTGCCTCATCTTCATAGATAACAAGCATGGGGCTGGATGAACACAGCAGGTCAAGCAGCAGTTTTCCTGCTCCTATGATGCTGCTTGACCTGCTGTGTTCATCCAGCCCCATGCTTGTTATCTCGGATTCTCCAGCATCTGCAGTACCTTTTATCTCTGCCTCATCTTCATTCTGGCTGGGAAACCATACTCACATGATTACCATTCCTATATTTTAGCCATAATCAACATCCACTGTCATCAGAACCTACACCCCAACTTTACATTCTGACCATGAAGTCAAGGAGAGGTTCCACTCTGATATCAATGGCATCCTTGCTTCCATGCCTAGGGAGGTCTCTTAAATGACTTTAATGCCTGGATTTGATTTGACCATGAAATCTAAGTGGAAAATGGGAAGACAAATGCCAACAGCATCCTACTCGTGACCATTTGTACTCAATATAGGCGCGATCATGATGAACATGGTCTTTTGCCAGAAGAACCAACTTAAGAACGGTGGAGGCACCTGAGGTCCAGACATTGGCACCTCCTTTCCTAGGCAGAGACCTGAGGTATATCCTTATCATGAGGACTATGAAAAGTTCTGAATATTGCTGGACAGATAACCACTTAGTGACATAGATCCATCTGGTGCCAAGATACAAGAAGACCCAGAAACTTACCAGAGGAAGCTAAATGTCACTCTTGAAGGATTCAGAACAGCAGAAAGAGTTCCAGGTCCAGTTGTGAAATGCACCAGAACAAGTGCCCATTACTGGTGCCAGCTACATTCAGGCATACTAGGAACAACTCAAGTTCACCATCCTAGACACCTGAGTACAGGTGTTTGCTTCATGGCAGGACAGGTTTAAAGTCAATGGCATGCAGATCCATGATCTCCTCGAGTGAAAGTTAGAAGCCTTCATCACCACGCAAAGCCACCTCATTCCTGAAGAATGACAGTAGTTTTTCACAACGTCATAGTAAGATTGTTGAAAGCTTCAAGCAAAATGCTTACATTGAAACTTGGGGGTCAAATGAAAGGAACACTGGACCAATGTGAGTATCCTGCGTAGAACACTGTCTTCCTGCATTGAAGCCCTGTTCCTGAAGAACCAACTCCAATGATGGGCCATTGTGTCTGGATACCCAAACACCCACAGCCCTTGGCATGTTCTCCTGCCAGCTTCCCATTGGCCAAATCTCAAAGGCCGACCAAAGCAAAAAAAAGGTGGAAGAATAAGCTCAAGGTCATCTAAAACACATGCTGACTTGGAAGAAAATATTGCTGCCCACTTAGATGGCACCTCCTGTTTCATCAAGGCACGAGATACTTCCAGGCCCAGTGACTTGACCATAATATGGAATAATGGCAGCAGAAGAAGTAATCCACCCAGGGGGTGTAATTTCTACTTCTCCATGTAACAACATGCCCCAACTGTGGTAAATCTTGTTGTCCCAAAATATCATGTAGCTTGGCAGGTATCAACATCAATTCTAAGGGATCACCAACAGTGACCTTGGGAGAGTCAGCTGAAATACTGCATGGTTTCAAAATGGATTAACTCAGCCACCCTGGTTAAAGGTCATTTACACAATATGGGTAATGATTGCTGCACACTGTGAAGTGACAGCTAATTTGGCTGCAGAACTTGGAATGAACCTTCAGCAAAATCATTAAAGGCCATGGTGAGCTTCAATGCGATTAACAGTGTATGTCCCCTGTGCCGCATTGGCTGTAGGTCTTGAAAATAGATGCAGAACACAGTGCAAATTTTTGGATAATCACAGTCTCCTGCATCATCTTGCACTTATGTCAAAGTAACTGACCCTGTACCAACCCTTTTTGGTTTGTACTGTCACAGTCTTCAACACCTCCGTCTTGCAGGCACTCAGCATCCGTGGACCCACCCTCATTCTGTGCAAAGCACTTCCTTCTGCTGCTGCTGCTGCATAGGTTCCTATGAGTATTGGAGGTGGCTGGATATGTGCAACCACTATCTGTTTGACAATTTCACGAGAATTGCTGACTGTTATACGTTGATGCTGCAGTGAAGCCTTGCCAGTTAGTAAATATTTGGCCAGGCTAGGTGTGGCATATAGAGATTCCTCAGTGCACTCCTTGGAAGAGAATTGCTTAGTTATAGGCAATAACTTACTTTTTAAAAATGAAAAGCAAGTTTACAAGAAGTTGCTGCACATCTTATCTTCCCTAAACTCTTCCTGACCTCCTAGAGTAGTCATAATTGTATAGAGGAACTGTTCATAGAATCATAGAATCCCTACAGTGTGGAAACAGGCCCTTCGGCCCGACAAGTCCACACCGACCTTGAGACCAGCCCCCCAGACCCATCCCCCTAATCTACACATCCCTGAACACTATGGGCAATTTAGCATGGCCAACCCACCTAGCCTGCACATCTTTGGACTGTGGGAGGAAATCGGAGCACCCAGAGGAAACCCATGCAGACATGGGGAGAACGTGCAAACTCCACACAGACAGTCACACAAAGGGTTGAATCGAACCCAGGTCCCTGGTGCTGTGAGGCATCAGTGCTAACCACTGAGCAAACACACTAAAGCAGTCAAAAATAGCATGCTACAGGAAATATGAAATTGCTGCACTTTTTAATATAGTTCCCCTAATGTCACTGGGTATGTGTATGGGGTTACAACCCAAAGTCTACCCAATCTGAAAGGGCACACAAAACTAGGGCAGGTTTGAGAAATGACTGAGTTTTGAATTTGTTGAAAAAATTCAACATTTTTGACTTTACTGACTCCATCAACAGACAAAATTCTGACCCAGAGACTGTCAGCTGCAGCAAATAATTTTTGGATCAGCAGTCACAGAGATGGCTTGTAGAGTGAATTTCAGACTAGGAAACAAAATTGTCTGGGGCAGGACAGAAAACAAAAGATTGTAGATTGATAAATACAATTGAAAAGTAGAAAATTGGAGTGATTTTCACACTGGGAGACAAAGTCACGGGGCAGGACATGAAAAAGACAAAGCCTGATTAATATAGTTGAAATGTAGAAAATCAGAACATTTTTAAGAAGCTATCTTTTTTGAATTACTAGTGTTCTATAGTGCCCTGTGAATAGTGTAATCAGTATTGGGATTTGAATGGTCTAAACTATCACATGGCTAGATTGAACTAACAGCAGTGCTTCCAAATATTATCCAGTGCGGCCCTATTTTAATGACTCAGACTTTGTGTCACCCAGTAGAAACTTAGGGCATATAAGAGTTGTTGAGGTAGGGTAGAGGCAGGCAAGGCTTCAGTTATTGATTAGCCGATTGGCAGATATAGTTCTTGAGTGGAAGTGGGGGCAAAGTTCAGTTTTGTGACAACCAATCCCCAAAGATCACAATATAATTACAATTTCAAATGGGACTTCCCCAAATGGTTATGTTCCTAGATGAGGGTTTAATTGATTTCCCATCAAACCCTACCTCATTTGGCCGCAATAAACTTGATTTATAAAGAATCCCTAATCTTGTGGATATTTTTTCCTAATCCAAATATAACTGCTCTTAAAGGGGCCAATTTAACCAGGCTTTTTGAGTTAAAGAATGAATGAGTTTGTTAGCTAATAAAATGTAAGAAAAGTTAATAAAACATGACAGACATATGTTTATGTCACTCTGTTTCTGCAACTCTGTTTCTCATCCTCTGTTTCTGCCACTCTGCATCTCATTCTGTGTTTCTCATCCCTTTTCTGTCACTCTGTTTCTGCTGTTCTGATTGAGAGATGTTTCCAAAAATTAGAAGTAAATAAAAATGTATGTGAATCAATCTTTTTCATTTCTGTAACAAATAGATTGTGAAACATTAATCCTGTTAACTTGGGTGATTCCAATAGTGTCAGTTGAGTAATTTGGAGATTCCTGATTCTGGAGTTACTTAAAAAGAGTTTTTCAAGTCTTCTTCAACAGTGACTTTGCTGACAACTTGTTTTCAGCAAATGTAGACTGGCTTTACTTCTTTTTACCAGCACATGCAGGGCTTACCTAGTGAACATTCTCAACTGCATCCCTTCATTGCATACTTTGGCATGTATAGCTCAAACCACAAAGTAGTACATTAGTATGTCAGCACTCTCACATGCCGGTGCAAAAGGGATAATAGTTGTTTTATTAGCCCCTTCTTTGTGTATTCCTGGAACAGTGAAGCGCAACATGTCTTATGTCCAGAGCTGTCTTTCTTTCAACTCATGTCATGTTCGTAGTCTGGGATACAAGCCATAAAAGATCTCTGTTCATTTTCTTTAATGTCATCCTTCCGTTTGAAGTGTTGCTTTCTGAAGTTGCATTTACACTTTTCAAGTGCCTCTTGGCACTCAGTGTCATCCCCATATGGACTTTAGACAGCCACTGAATTTATATCCTCAGCCATCTTGTGGCTTTTTGCCTTCTTATATTTAAAAATGTTGTAAAGTTCAACATCTGGAAGTAATTCAAGTTTATGATCTGTTTTCATGGCATCTGCTGAGTGGGGATGATGGGAAAGGATCAGTTATTTAATGGGCTGTGCAGGTTCATTTATTGAATGGAGAGATGGTTCGGCTGTTGAGTGGTGAGGCAGCTTAGTTGTTAAGTATGGGGTCAGCTTCAAATGTTAATGGGTGTGCATCTTCGTGTTGAACAGGGTGCAGTGCACCGTTGTTGAGCAAGGATTGGTTTCATGTTGAGCAGATGAAGTTTTCTTTGTCTAGCAGATACTAAGGAGCTGGCTTTATTTTGAGGGAGGGCAGCATGTTTGTTTTTCACCCAGTGCTTGAGGAAACGGGAATTGAACATGGGCAAAGTTACTGGAAAAGTAGACTTCCTCCAAAAAAACACTACCTACTTATTCACGGTATTCTCCAGCATCAGCAATCCCTACTATCTCTCTACTTATTCACAGGTTTTTTTTGGCAGAAGCAATCATGCCTCAGAGAAGAGTCTATTTGGCTGCACCCACTAACAGAAAAACAATGCACTTACTTAAAAGGGGTCTCCCAGCTATCAGAAATCAATCAGAGCTGCAAGGTGGCCATTACTGACTCAGAGCTTGCAACTTCAAAATGTTGTCTCGTTCATGACCAACAGTTTGGAAAAGTCTGGATTATAGTGTTAAGCACATTACCAAACAGTTAAAGCAAAGTGGGACGTATTTCTTCTGGTTTTTATTTTGAAAGGATAGATAGTAATATTTTGGATTTTAATACTTATAGATGAAATAGTAGAGAAATGTAAATAAATTCTCACCTTAATCATTAATCTCTATCTGTTTTTATTGCAGTTAACTTTAATTGCTTTCTTACCATTAGGTGAAGCAAGTGATTACTTCCGTGAGATTGGAGGCGTACAGTTTGTTAATGGACTTATAAAACTGAGTGATGCTCCTATCCTTCGGGAGGCAGCCTTGTTCACTTTAGGAGCTTTAGCTGAAAGCAGTGGTAGGAATTCCTTATGCAGTTGTATTTACCTTTCTCAAAACTTCCCAACTCACTGTTCCCCAATCACTGTTTTAAAATAAGAAGTTGCCCGTTTGAAATGGAGATAAGGAGAATATTTTTCTCATAGAGGGACACCAGTCATTGGAACTCTCATACTTAAAAGGCAATGAAAGCAGAGTTCTTTAATGTTTTTAAGCAGAGGTAGATAGTGGCAGCACTACCACATTCTTAAGGAAACATAGGGCTGAGCAGCAACTCTCATATTCCATGAATCCTTCACCTTCACAATCTCTCCCCTCACTGAGACATGGTGACCCTCAGGTTAAACCACCACCAGTAATCTCTTTCTAACAAGAGAGCAGTCCTATGGTCCAGTAGGACTAAGGCAATTTTACCTACTTTACATTCAAACATCTGAAGCTTGATTTCTCAAGTCTGCAAAGTTAACTAGTCTCAGGAAGCGTACCTTGAGGTTATAGGGCAATTTGCTGAAAGAAGCAGCCAAGCTTCAAAATCCTGATCCAGTAACCAGTGCCTCCTGTTGGAAAGTGTATGTATGAATATTGAATGAATACTTGACGAGGCTTAACTATGTGTAACTAAAAAATCGTCATCCAGCACTCACTGTCTTAGCTCAGGTAAAAGAATTGATCATTTGTCGGAGGCTCTGAAAGGCAAACAGCAGCCATAATGCTTGAGAGTCCAGGGAAAATTGAGAGGACCATAGTGGAAACTGGATTGTTTAGTGGTAGAACCATCAGCTCATTCAGATAATAATTATCAATCACTCCAACTTTTCCCAACAAACCTTTTGAAATCAGCTAGCTTTGCAATGAATTATTGTTCATTCTTCTTTAACGTTGCAAAGTATAAACCATTTTTCCTCTTATGTCTTTCCAGTGTACTGCCAACAGAGTTTGTGCACTGCAGAACTGTTGTCTGATGTCGCCTTGTCACTTGGTCGGGAAGATGCTTCATTGATTCTGAAGAGGATGAATGTCTACATGATCCTGGTGTTGGTGTCACACAACAGTATGAAAGTCTTGTTTATATGTTGAAATTTTGTTAGTCTTCTCTGCTGGAGGATTAACATGTCCTCTTATTGCAAGTGTTTAAAAAGATTTAAAAATAAGTACAAAATATATATAATTATTTAACCCTTATCCTGCTGATCACAAAGCAGTTCCTTGCAGTGTAGTTCATGAAACTCACTACAAATAAACGGGAGCAGTGTACAATTTTACATGGTTATGCATTGACAAACTGTTACATTATTGAATAAACAACAGCCTGATACATACCAGTAGCAAAAAATGTTACTGTGTTAAGTAGATAGCAATTCTGTATGGCTCACTGAGTAACCTCTGCCTTTGTGACAAACAGGAGCTCCATACAATTATGCTAAAAAATATCCCTCCTGAATACAGTGCCTAGTTCCACTGGAAATGCTCTCACATAAGACCAGCATCTTTATTAACCAGGAATACTTCTTTTAGTCGTTCTGTAGAATCTAAAAGTCAACCTGTGGAAAATCTGAAAACTGGTTGAGACAGGGGCAAAACTGGCAGTTTAATGTTCTGGGGGTTTAGATGTTTCAGACGTGAAAAAGAGAGATGTAAGAGAGTTGGGGAAGTTGTGTTACTGATTATGGAAAATATCACAGCAGTCCTGAGAGAGGATGCCTTGGAAGATTCATCTGGTAAGGCCATATTGGTGAAGCTCAGGAATAGAAAGGGATCAATCACTTTGATGGGATTATATGACAGGCCTCCCAACAGTCAGCGGGTGATAGAGGAAAGATCTGCGGACAGATTATGGAAAATTGTAAAAAACAACAGGATTGTTGTGATGGGTGATTTTAACTTCACCCATATTGACTGGGACTCACTTAGTGCCAGGGTTTTGGATAGTGGGGGGAGTTTGTTCAGTGCGTCTAGGACAGTTTTTTGAAACAATATGTAAATAGACTAATCAGGGAAAGTGCCAGACTAGACGTTGAATTAGGGAGTGAGCCTGGCCAAGTGATCGATGTTTCAGTGGGAGAGCATTTTGGAAACAGTGACCATAACTCTATAAGTTTTAAGTTACTTGTCGAGTAGTCCTCAGGTGAAAATAATAAATTGGGGAAAGTCTAAATACCACAATAATAGGTAGGAACTGGGGTTTGTAGACTGGGGCAGCTGTTTGAAAGTAACTCCCACATCTAGTATGTGGGAATCTTTTAAAGGTCAATTGATTAGAGTTCAGGAGCACTATGTCCCTGTGAAAATGAAGGATAAGGATGGCAAGATTTGGGAACCTTGGATGACAAGAAAAAATGAGTGCTTAGCCAAAAAGTAAAAAGGTGGCACATGTAAGCTTTAGGAAACTGAAGACAGACAGAGTCCTTGAAGAATACAGAGATTTTTAAAAAATTCATTCAGAGGGTGAGAGCATCACTGGACATAACAGGAAAGAATGAAAACTATATGTCTTTGGCAGAGATAATAGGTACTGCAGATACTGGAGAATCTGAGATAACAAGGTGTGGAGCTGGATGAACACAGCAGGCCAAGCAGCATCATAGGAGCAGGAAAGCTTGATGTTTCGGGCCTAGACCCTTCATCAGAAATGGGGGAGGGGAAGAGGGTTCTGAAATAAAAAGGGAGAGAGGGGGAGGCGAATAGAAGATGGATAGAGGAGAGGATAGGTGGAGAGGAGGCAGACAAGTCGAAGAGGCGGGGATGGAGCACAGTAAAGGTGAGTGTAGGTGGGGGGGTTTGGGAGGAGATAGGTCAGTCCAGGGAGGACGGACAGGTCAAGGGGGCGGGATGAGGTTAGTAGACAGGAGATGGGGGTGCGGCTTGAGGTGGGAGGAGGGGATAGGTGAGAGGAAGGACAGGTTAGGGAGGCGGAGATGAGCTGGGCTGGTTTTGGGATGCGGTTGGGGGAGGGGAGATTTTGAAGCTTGTGAAATCCACATTGATACCATTGGGCTGCAGGGTTCCCAGGCTGAATATGATTTGCTGTTCCTGCAGCCTTCGGGTGGCATCACTGTGGCATTGCAGGAGGCCCAGGATGGACATGTCGTCTGAGGAATGGGAGGGGGAGTTGAAATGGTTCGCGACTGGGAGATGCAGTTGTTTGTTGTGAACTGAGCGCAGGTGTTCTGCAAAGCGGTCCCCAAGCCTCCGCTTGGTTTCCCCGATGTAGAGGAAGCCACAACGGGTACAGCGGATGCAGTATACCACATTGGCAGATGTGCAGGTGAACATCTGCCTGATGTGGAAAGTCTTCTTGGGGCCTGGGATTGGGGTGAGGGAGGAGGCGTGGGGTAGGTGTAGCACTTCCTGCGGTTGCAGGGAAAAGTGCCGGGTGTGGTGGGGCTGGAGGGGAGTGTGGAGCGGACAGGGGAGTCGCGGCGGGAGTGGTCCCTCCGGAAAGCAGATAAGGGTGGGGAGGGAAAAATGTCTTTGGTGGTGGGGTCAGATTGCAGATAGCGGAAGTGTCGGAGGATGATGCGTTGGATCCGGAGGTTGGTGGGGTGGTACGTGAGGACGAGGGGGATTCTTTTTTGGTTATTATTGCGGGGACGGGGTGTGAGGGATGAGTTGCGGGAAATGCGGGAGACACGGTCGAGGGCGTTCTCGACCACTTGTTATCTCCTATATGTCTTTGGCAGACAAGATTAAGGAAAATCCCAAAGTGGTTTATACATATTTAAGGAGCAAGAGGCTAGCTAGAGAAAGGGTAGGTCCACTCAATGACAAAGGAGGGAATTTATGCATGGAGCTTAGGGAAGTGGTGAGCTCCTTAATGAATACCTTGCATCAGTATTCACAAAAAGGAAGGACATGATGGATGGTGAGTCTCAGGAGGGGTGTGTTCATATTCTGGGACCTGTCAATATTTAAAAAAGGAGATGGTGTTGGGTGTTTTAAAAATCATTAAGGCAGACAAGTTCCCACAACCTGATGGGATCTCTCCCAGAATGCTGAGGGAGGCATCTGAGGAAATTTCTGGAGCCTTGAACGAAACCTTCGTCTCCTCTAGTCAGAGGAGGGGTACCAGAGGACTGGAGAATAGCAATGTTGTTCCTTTGTTTAAGAAGGACAACAGGGATAATCAAGGTAATTACAGGTGAGCCTACATCTGTTGTAGGGAAATTATTGGAGAAGGTTCTTAGGGATAGGACTTGCACACATTTGGAAAAATAATATTGACTTATTAGCAATAGGCAGCATGGATATGTGCAGGAACGGCCATGTCTCACAAACTTTATTGAGTTTTTTAAGGAGGTGACAAAGATAATTGATGTAAGCAGGGTGGTAGATGTTATCCAAATGCACTTTAACAAGTCCTTCATGGCAAGCTTATACAGAAGGTGAAATCAGGTGGGATCCGTGGTGAGCTGGTAAGATGTATACAGAACTGGCTTAATCATAGAAGACAGAGAGTAGCGGTGGAAGGGTGTTTTCCTGATTGGAGATCTGTAACCAGTGGTGTTCCATAGGAATCAGTGCAGGGACCCTGTTGTTTTTAATATAAGTAAATGATTTGGAGGAAAATGTAAATGCATGATTAGTAATTTTATGGACAACACAAAGATTGGGGGAGCTATGGATAGTGGGGAGGATTGCCAGAGGATACAGCAGGATTTAGATAGGCTGGAGACTTGAGCAGAGAAATGGCAGAAGTTGGAATATAATCTGGACAAATGCGAGGTGATGCATTTAGAAGATCTAGTGAAGGAGGAAAGTATACAGTAAATGGCAGATTGTTAGTAGCATCAACATACAGAGGGATCTAGGTCCACGATTCCCTGAAAGTGGCAACACAAGTGGAAAAGCTGGTCAAGAAGGCTTGTGGCACACTGGCCTTCATTAGTTGAGAAATAGAGTATAAAAATTGGCAAGTCATGTTGCACCTCTATTGAACTTTAATAAGGCCACATTGGGAATATTGTGAAACAATTCTGGTTGCCACACTATCAGAAGGATGTGGACGTTTTGGAGAAGGTACAGAAAAGCTTTGCTAGTTGTTGCCTCGTTTGGAGGTGTTAGCTATGAGGAGAAATTGGACAAACTCAGCTTGTTTTCACTTGAACATCGGAGGCTGAAGGGTGACCCAATGGAGGTTTACAAAATTATGAGAAGCATGGATTGGATAGATAGTTGGAGTCTTTCTCTCAGGTAGAAATGTCAACGACTAGGGTTTGAAGTAAGAGGAGGAAAATTTGAAGGAGATGTATGAGGCAAGTTTTTTACACAGAGGGTGATTTGTGCCTGGAATACACTGTCAGAGGGAGTTGTGGAGGCAGATACAATAACAACATTTGGGAGGCACATGACAAATTAATGAATAGGCAGCGAAAAGATCGCATTGAGGCAAAAGGTTTTCAATTTAGAAAGGCATCATTGGTGTGCCAAAGGGCTGTACTGTACTGTTCTTTGTTCTTTGAAATGAATATCACAGAATCCTGGAATCATACACCTAGTCAATCATCATGTGAAAAGAGTAAAAGCAGATTAACATTTTGATTTGAGACCCTTCATATCCAGGGTTGACTTCATTCTAATCTTAACAGTCGTTCTAATCTTAACAATTTATCTTCCACAAACTTTCAACTCATTTAAAGCTCCTCTGTTGACATTCTAGCCTGTCCAAGGGCTTTGTAGAATATACAGCACAGAAACAGATCACTGGGTTCTGTTGGGATTATGCACTTTTCAAACCTTCTCCCATCTTTCCTCACCTAAATCTACTATTGTAGTTCCTTGCTCCCTTCTCCCTTATACATTTGTATAATTTCCCCTTGAATACATCTATACTGTTCACACTGACTACCGACTGTAGTGACCAGTTCCTCTTTTGTGCCATTCTCTGAGTAAATAATTTCTCCTCAATGCTCTGTTTGGTTTTTGGTAACTACCTTATATTAATTAATTCCTCTAAAGACTCACTGCCCAGTCACTCCTAACTTCAATTGTCGTCTTTGGCTGCTGTTTTTGTTCCCGACATGTTGATATCAGAATCCTCCTGGGAATTGGCTCGAAGCTGAATTATCACAAAGTCTTTTGCTAGTTGAATTTATAAGATTCCTTTTGGCCCTTTATGTGTTTTAAGAGTGCCTGCAACTTTTTCACAGTGCAGGCCAATAGAAAATGAATACCTATATGCTGAGACCAAGAAGAGTTTTGGTACAAAAGTGTCTTAGGAGGTCATTAGTTGCTACTTCTCTGACTTTGAATTTTGTCATTGCAAAATTCAGATCAGTGGAATACCTCCAAGGATGTTACTGAAGTGAGTTGTAATCTTGGTTGTGTGCGCTGCACTGCTTATAACCTCTGATGTGATCCATTTGGCACACCACCTTGAGAAAGGTGCCTTCACAGGTGAACACTGGGAGCTCCATTAACAACTGAGTGCCCCAACAATGATTATACAGAGTCTAATTGGCTGATGCAACATGCACTTATTGTCTCAGAGTTTTACGGTACGGAAAGAGATCCCTCAGCTCATCATGTCCACACTAATCATCAAGCTCCTATCTACTCTAGTCTCATTTTCCAGCATTTGCCCTGTAGCCTTGAATGCTGTGGCACTTCCGATGATCATTTAAATGCTTTTTAAATGTTGCGATGATTCCTGCCTTTACCACCCTTTCAGGCAGTGAGTTGCAGATACTCACCACTATCCTCTTGCACTTTACCTTAAATCTATGCCTTAGATATTTATCCCACTACTAAGGTGAAAAGTTTCTTCCAATCTACCCTAGGTTTCTCATAATTTTGTATAATTTAATAATTACTGCCCGCAGCCTTCTTTGCTCTCAGCAACACAAACCCAACCTATTTAGTCCGTCTTCAGAACTGAAACACTCCAGCCCAAGCAATATCCTGGTGAATTTCCTTGGCATCTCTCCAGTGCTAATCTTACTTATAGGCCAGAATGCACACAGTACACCAGCTGTGCCCTAATAATGTCTCCACTGTAACTTCCATTCTCTTGTATCCAACATCTCATAGTATACAGTTGTACAGCACGGAAGCAGACCCTTCAGTCGAACTCGTCCATGCCGACCAGATATCCCAAATTAATCTAGTCCCATTTGCCAGCATTTGGCCCGTGTCCCTCTAAATGCTTCCTTTTCATATATCCATCCAGATACCATTTAAATGTTGTTATTGGACCAGACACCACCACTTCTTCTGGCAGCTTGTTCCATACATGCACCACCCTCTGCATGAAAAAGTTGCCCCTTACATCCCTTTTAAATCTTCCTCCTCTCATTAAACCTATGCCCTTTAGTTTTGGACTCACCCACCACAAGTAAATTCGCCCTATCCATGTCCCTCATGATGTTATAAACCTCCATAAGGTCATGCCTCAGCCTCTGATGCTCCAGCGAAAATAGCCCCAGCCTATTCAGCCTCTCTATATAGCACAAGCCCTCCAACCCTGGCAACATCTTTGTAAATCTTTTCTGAACCCTTTCAAGTTTCACAACATCCTTCCAGAATTTCAGACATTATTGTAAAAGTGGCCTAACCAATGTCCTGTACAGCCACAGCATGATCTCCCAACTCCTATACTCAATGCGCTGACCAATAAAGGCAAGCGTACCAAACGTCTTCTTCATAGAACGTAGAACAGTACAGAACAGTACAGGCCCTTCGGCCCACAATGTTGTGCCGAACTTTTACCCTCATCCTAAGGTCTATCTGACCTCCATCCCTACCTTATACTATCATTCGTATGCCTATTTAATAGCTGCTTAAATGCCCCTAATGAGGCCGACTCCACTACCCTCTCTGGCAATGCATTCCACACCTCTACCGCTCTCTGAGTAAAGAACCTACCCCTGGCATCTCCCCTATATCTGCCTCCACTCACTTTAAAACTATGCCCCCTCATAATAGCTACCCTAGGAAAAAGTCTCTGGCTGTCTACTCTGTCTATACCTCTGATCATTTTGTACACCTCTATCAAGTCACCTCTCATCCTTCGTCGTTCTAAAGAGAAAAGCCCTAGCTCTCTCAACCTTTCCTTGTAAGACCTTCCCTCCATTCCAGGCAACACCCTGATAAATCTCTTCTGCACCTTTTCCAACGCTTCCACATCTTTCCTGTAATGAGGCAACCAGAACTGGACACAATACTCCAGATGTGGCTGAACCAGGCTTTTCACTATCCTATCTAACTGCAACTCCACTTTCAAGAAACTATGAACTTGCAGTCCAAGGTCTCTTTGTTAAGCAACACTGCCCAGGACCTTACCATTAAGTGTATAAGTCCTGCCCTGATTTGCCTTTCCAAAATGCAGCACCTCACAATTATCTAAATTAAACTCCATCTGCCACTCCTGGGCCCACTGGCCCACCTGATCAAGTCCTGTTGTACTCTGAGGTAACCTTTTTCACTGTCCACTACACCTCCAATTTTGATATCATCTGCAAGCTTATTAATCAAACCTCCTATGTTCACATCCAAATCGTTTATATAAAATGATGGAAAGCAGTGGACCCAGCACCGATCCTTGTGGCACACTGATAGTCATAGGTCTCCAGTCTGAAAAGCAACACTCAACCACCACCCTCTGTCTTCTACCTTCGAGCCAGTTCTGTATCCAAATAGCTAGTTCTCCCTGTATTTCATATGATCCAACCTTGCTAACCAGTCATCCATGCAGAACCTTGTTGAACACGTTTACTGAAGTCCATATAGATCACATTCACCATTCTGCCTGCATCAATCCTCTTCATTACTTCTTCAGAAAGCTCAATCAAGTTAGTGAGACATGATTTCCTACGCACAATGCCATGTTGACTATCCCTAATCAGTCCTTGCCTTTCCAAATACATGTAAATCCTGTCCCTCAGGATTCCTCCAACAACTTGCCCACTACCAATTTCAGGGTCGCCGGTCTATAGTTTTCTGGTTTTCCCTTACTACCTTTCTTAAATAGTGGCACCATGTTAGCCAACCCCCAGTGTTTGGCACCTCACCTGTGGCTATTGATGATGCAAATATCTCAGCAAGGGATCGCTTCCCACAGACTTCTAGGGTACACTTGATCCAGTCCTGGGGATTTATCCACCTTTATGCATCTTCAGACGTCTAGCACATCCTCCTCTGTGATGTGGACATTTTTCAAGATTTCACTATTTATTTTCCCACGTTCTCTAGCTTCCATATCCTTCTCCATAGTAAACACTGATGCAAAATACTCATTTAAAAGCTGCCCTATCTCCTGTGGTTCGACACATAGGCAGCCTTGATGATCTTTGAGGGACTGTATTCTCTCCCTCGTTACCCTGTTGTCCTTAATGTATTTGTAGAATCCTTTTGGATTCTTCTTAACCCTATTTGCCAAAGTTATCTGATGTCCCCTTTTTGCCTTCCTGATTTCCAAAATAAGTGCACTCCTACTGCCTCTGTATTCCTCTAGAGATTCACTCGATCCCCAATTAATGAAGCTAAGTATTCCTTCTTAACCACCTGAGCCACTTGTCCAAAGGCAAAATATGGCAGATGCTGCAAATCTGAAACAAATATAGAGGACACTGGAGAAATTCAGCAGGCCTGGCAGCACCTGTGGAGAGAGAACCAGTTTTGCCTTTTAATTTAGCTACTAGCTGCTACGGATGAGACGTACACATCTGAATGTCTTATTTTAGTCCTACTTATGTCATTGATACATATGTGCACCATGACACCTCTTCCACTCCAAATTCCTCTTCAGCTCAAAGAAAATCACCTTAACACAGGCACACAGCACAGCCTTGGGAAAGTTGTACCGGCATTGGAGACAGTCCAGTGAAGGTTCAGTAGGTTGATCCCTGACATGGAGGAATATTCTTATGAGGAAAGGTTGAGTAAGGTACCTTGAAGTTTTATAGTGAAAGGAGATCTTATTTTGTGTTTGCCAAGCCAGATACCATTTATAATGCTGACATGGGGTGAACAAAGTGCAAAAATAATCATATCTCCAATACTGATGTCAGTTCAAATAATGCTTTTTGGGCATTTTTACAGAGATTGGACAAACATTGGCGAGGACAACTGGATGTATTGATGTTCTTCTGAATTTGTTCAGGTAGTAAGCAAATTCTGCACTTGACGTTTTCTTCCTGTATTCACACAGGTAATAGTCTGCAATATATTGGGAATTTTTATACCATGACAATAAACCTCTTAAAAATTCATGGTTCCGATTATCAAATTATCAAAGATTTTACATCCAATTAATTGAAACACCTAGGTGGAGTTAAGTTAAAAACTCATAAAAATGGAAATCAGCATGATCCTTTGAATGCAAAAAGTTAGCAGTGTTATGCAATAAAGTAGAAGCAAACAGTATAAGTGGCTTCAGGAAGAAAATAGATATTTTTCAGGAGAATGAGGAACTTGGAAATTATACTGTCCAATAATATGGTATGAAGACTTAAACGTTCACAACAATTTCCTTTGCTATTAACTGAAGAGTTAACCAATGTAAGGTCAACAAGTAAATTAGCAGATGGAGTTTAGTGCAATCTGAGCCAGTCAGAAACTGTCTCACAATAACTTAGAGGGATCCCATCAACAAGCAGCAACATTATTTTTATGGAGCTGGTATTCTCCTTTCCTCTTTGTCTGAAAATACTGAAAGATACAGGGGTATGGTTCCACAGCCAACAGTCTTCCTTTAGTATTTAGTGTTTTTGTACTTAGTTTTAGAGTTAGTTTTTATATGAGGGGAAACCTGGCAGTTTATCATAAGATCGCAGTATCCTTCACACAATGTTCAGCTATCCATACAATGGAAACATTTTAACACAAGGAAAGCAAAGGACGTCATTTTAGCCATATTGGTGCCCAAGTTGACGTCAGCTAATTTGGCCTATACTAGAAGTCAAACTGGTAAAGCTGTGGTCTACATGGCTTGGTACCACAAAGGCTGGGAATTTATGTGGAAAACTTTGATTGCTTTTTAAATTAAATTTTAAGAAACTACCTATTTAAAATAAGCAAAGGTACAAAATGAAGTAATAAGTTTCTGAAGTTATAATTTCACTTGGATTAAGTATAAAAGCATCGGAAATGAGAGCAGGAATCGGCCATACAGCTCTGTGAGCTAAGTCCACAATTCATGGCTGATCTTGAACCTCAACTCTACTTCTTGACCCTTCCTATATCCCTTGATTCTCTTACTATCCAGAGATGTGTAGATCTCAGTCTCAGATGTATTCAGTGACTAAGCATCCACAGCCTCCTTTGGTACAAAATTCCTAAGCTTCACAACTCTGTGAGTTGAGATGTTGCTCCTGAACTTGTTCTAAATAATGACTGCTGAACTTGAATCTATTGTAAATATTTAATTGTGCAGATGGTGGGCATTAACTGGGGAATCACTTGTGCTCCTGTAAATAGAACAGACTCAAAACTAGTGTTTGAGTTAGCATGTATGGGTTTGTTGTGTGTATCCCTGTCAAGACTGCCAAAGATAAAAAGTATGTAAAGGTTGGCTCCACCTCTAACCTACACAACCCAGCTCTCTGCATTAGAACAAATTGTGACCTCTAATCTTAGATTCTCAGCGAAAAGAAACAGCTTTTCAACATCTACCTTGTTAATTTCATATATCCATGTACCAGTTCACACACACTGAAGTCACAGCTTATATTTAAAACAAAAACAGAAAGTAGTGAACCCAACTAGAAAGTCAAGTGGCAAACATTGAGAGAAAATGTTATTCATATTTCAGATATGATCCCTTTGCAAATTTAATTATTAGGAAATATTTTGATTTTACACCTATGGTTAGCTTTGTTCTTGGTCTTTTATAGCTTGACATCTGATCATTAGGCTTGGGTAACTGATGAATAACTCACTGCTCACCACCTATTTCATAGAATAAAAAAAGCAAACAAGGAAGCCATTCAGCCCAACATGTCTGTGCTATACAGGAATGATTCACCTAGAGCTGCTATCCACCATTTCCCTGTGGCTCTGTCTACTTTTCCTGTTCAGATAATGATCCAATTTTTAGGATGCTACGATTGAATTTGCCTCCATTGCACTCTCAAACTTTTGGAAAAATGCACGATGACAGCTTTCTTACTGCTTCCATCTATTCATAAAGCAGCATCCCACACTAACTCACACATCATGAGATCAGTCAATTTTAGTTTTTATGTTAATCCAGT
Source organism: Ginglymostoma cirratum (assembly GCA_024137785.1). Classification (NCBI taxonomy): domain Eukaryota; kingdom Metazoa; phylum Chordata; class Chondrichthyes; order Orectolobiformes; family Ginglymostomatidae; genus Ginglymostoma; species Ginglymostoma cirratum. The sequence goes on from JAHRHZ010000222.1 coordinate 356,675, forward strand.
GGGGAGATGGAGCAAATATGCTATTAGCATGATGTCCCCAAAAGGGGGAACTCCCATGAACTATATATTTCTAATTATTCCTTTCTCTCTTCTTGACAGCATCAGACAAGTACTTTAATATCAGGTTATTTGCCTAATTGTACAATACTTTTATGATATAAGTAAATACCAGCTATTAGCCAATTATTGGTGGAAGTAAATTACATAGCAAGATTACTCTAAGTAAAGGCTGAGTTATTATTTCAAGTTTTGGAGTACTTAGATGCTCAAAAATGGGTGAATGCAAAATTTGCTGGGATATCAGTCCCCTTGACTTTGTATTTTTAAAGCAGGACAATAAATAAAACATCCCCATCTTGAGTCCCTAGCCTGTGCTGTTATCCAGTCTCAGCCAGGTGTCAGTTGGATCATTATGTTTGACATTCTGGCTTAGGTGGGAGGAAATCAACCTATGAAGGGATAAATATCACTACTCAGTGATGTCTCAGTGGTAGGTTCTTATGTGTTGGTGCTGGACCTGGTGTTCCTCACAGTCAAATACAAATAGTTCTGCTGTAACGTGTATTCCGGTGACGCATATTGGCTATAATGCAACTGATGAATAGGTGAACGCTATTTCTAAAATGCAAACTTATGTTGGCTATAATGTGATTCCATCGGTGCGTGGAGGAGTACACATCAGCATCGCGTGATCATTTCGCAGGCTTTTTCCTGAGCATGTGCAATGTTAGCACCGAAAGAGTCTTCGTGACGGCATCATGTGATCATTTCGCAGACTTTGTCATGAAGCGCTTTTACAGTATTCTGTGCTTTTTGGGGTTTTTTTTGCAAATTCTGCCTTGTTACCCACAAAAATGCAAGGACAAAGTGACAAGAATGTTAACATTTTGGAAGAGCTTTACCATCAAGGATGCAATTGATATTATCGTGGAGACCTGATGTCAGTAAGGATTGCTTGTATGCAGTTTGGCGGAAGCTTCTCCCAGATTTTTTTCAAGATTCTAAAGGCTTTGATCATCAGAGGAGCCCCCAAGAATCAAAGAACATTGGGTTGATCTTGCAAAACACATTAGATTTGAAAAAGTGAAGATTGAGGATGTTGAAGAGCTGCTTGAGTCCCATAGTCTACAGCTGATCTACAACAACTTGTTGCTGAGGGGCAAGTGGATGCTGGAGATGAAGAAGATGAAGTCCAGGATGCAACACCACAAGAGCTTCCACTTCTGTTTTGTCTTCTGTCTTGAGGGAAGTTGAGAAGCAGTTGCAGCTCTTGGAGGACAATGATTACAATGCAGAACACAGCAGGGTAGCAGTTCGTGGAATAAGATCTTACTTGGCACCCTATGAACAGGTTCTTCATGAAAAAAGAAAAAGGGCAAAGCAGCAAAAACTGGATGTCTTTTTTTAAGCCAATCCCTAAGAAACAGTCAGAAGACAATGAACCACAGCCGTCCACTTCTGAATTAACTACTTTTCGTCCCAACTCTGCAACCGCAACTGCAACTGAAGGTGATGATGATGATGACGACCTTCAGCCACTGCATTAACAACAGAGCAGCCTCAAAACCTCCTTCCCCGTCAAGTTATCTTGATTTTTTTTCAAGGTAAGGTGTTAAATTGAGTTTTATTTCACTATTACATTTGAATTAAACATTTATTCAAACTGTGCTATCCTTTGTCTTAGGCTTTTTAGTGATTTTTGAGCGATTTTGATTGATATATTTTGGTGGTCTTCCCCCAAGCCCAGTTTTCCTACAGACCTCTTTATTTCTATAGCGCAATTTTCTATAACGCAATGTTGCGCAGGAACGCAACTATCGCGTTTAGCAGAACCGACTTTATCCCAACAATAAGATAGCTTTTCCAAATCCTCACACATGCATCAAAAAATTGTGCGCTCACAGCCTGCAATTTTATACCTATTGCGAAATAGAACAGTAGAACATTATCAAGCACCAGTTACAGAATCTGTCTGATTTTTATTCCCATGACAGCGAAAGCCAGAAACTTTATACAGTTGGTGATTGGTCCACTCCCTCTGGTTGCTGCTCAATTGGCAAAAGTGAAAATTACAAACATTGATACTTAGAGAGACAGGGAAAACCTTTTCTTCAAAACAGTTTCTTCAATATAGGTTTACATTCTTGATTTTCTTTTCACTTTTCACCAGAACTAATTTTCCAATGTCAGACAAGCAGTCCATACACGAAAATATTGGTCAGTCCTACGAGCTGTGGTCGTCCATTAACAGCACACTTTGTGCTTGTGTCAACAATCCACAAAATGGTATTTCCATTTTTCTCTTACATATGCTTGAAACTTTGAAGATTTTTCATTAGGATGTTTTGTATAATGATTAGTAAATGAACCATGCTTATTTTAAGTATTGTGCTATTATATTTTCAGAAGGACAGTTGTGCCATTCTTAATTCCTTTTCTGGTTCTAAATTCATCAACCTGACTCGAGAGCACATTGTTTCAGCATGATGTGTATGTCTAGCCACTGATTATCAGCTGGTTATTTAACTGATCAAGATCGACCAAATCTGAGCTAATGAGATGTAAATTTCCAGTTAACAGTTACGGATAATGTTCAAAAGTAATAACTCTGGTTTAACTTTTCCTTTCTGTAGCTCCAGGGTGCCAAAGACAATAGCTGTGACAATAGTGATCTACTATAACAACACAGAGCAGGATTCAGGCTTTTGCACAGTATCACCATAGCTCTTGGTCCACATATTGAGTGATGGCAATGTGATTTGAATTTATTGAAAAGCTAGAATGATTTTGCTCTTTACATAGTAGATGTACGCTGCAGTTAACTATTTAATGTTCTCACTTTACACAGGAAAGATTTTCTTGACCAGGTCTTTGAGGAACTCTGATCATTGTGCTTACAGATAAATGAACAAAATGATTGTCTGTTGCTTGATTGAGGAATTGCAGGAATGATGAAAATAAGAAACTATTTGAGTTAGTAGCTCTTCTAAGGGGTAACAGCAAAGCTCTAAAAGTCCCCAGTTAGGTAGAGGAGATAAAAATCAGTTGGAGCTCCCAATGCCAACAGTTATCCAGCAAATCCTCCCAGAAAGCATTTATATTTATTAATTGGTCCAGGACAGAATAAGCTCAGCTAAGAGCGTAATAGCCTTGGATAGCCTGCCATTTCCTAATGTCAGGGCTGACAAAAGGATAGCTACACAGAATAAGCAGCAGAGGGCTCTCAATGCTGGTAAAACTGTACCATCGCATGAGTCATGATCCTCGGGTGAAGGGGAAGGGGGAAATCGGACTTAGTAAAAGAAATTTGAATATTATTATATTGACTCGTGTTTTAATGGTGTCATCTGCACTGATTTGGATGTATCCATTACAGAAGAGAACCAGAGACTGTGTGCAGCAGCTTTTCCGTTTGCAAAAGACTGCCTGCAGAAATGCATCAGACATGAAGTGATCCGGCCCATTTGTGCATTTATTGGACTTGCTGTTGCTAGCAACTGTAAGTATCTGACTAGATGAGATGGTTGTCGTTGTATACATAATATGAGACAGTATGTAATTGGACAGGCCAGTTTTCATCTATCCCACTCTCAGCACCTCCCCTCCCCCACTCATTTAAAATGTGCCTTCATAAATTTCGAAGCTCAGCTCATTTATGTAGCCAGGTCTGCAAATCAGAAATGCCCAATGAATGGCTGAATGGCCCATTAAGAAGGATGGAATCTGAAAGACTTGCCACAATTCACATTCTGAACAGGCACTGAGCCTTCTGGCTGCTGTAAAAATCCTTATTACAGATCTGAAGTGGTTGCTGGGCATCTCTTTTCAACCTCTCCAATTTAAAATAGCTGACCTCAACTTTTAAGATCAGGTTTCTCCCCTTTTTCGGTGTGGAAGAAACTCAAAACGATAATGCAGGATGTTTTTTGATATTACTTTTGTCTGGTGAACACCTCAGAAAATGCATTCTCAATGAAAAAGACTTGACACACTGCTATGAGCCTCCCCTCCATTTTGCTTTGTTCAGAGCACCAGAACTAGCACTAAACAAAGGAAATTTCTCGGATGCCTCTTGAATGCTGATCTGCTAGTAACCCTGATCAGGGGCATCTTAACTGAACTATCTTACCAGAACTGCATATCAGACACGTTAAGTATACTTCATCCTATTTTCTCCCTTAAGTTACAAGAATATGAACATATGCCTGTGAAAAATGGCAGGATCTGTCCAATTCCTTCCCAAACTATTTTCCAATGTCCCCACATTTTTCTACTGAAAATTAATATGACCCTTGATACTAACAAAACAAAAAATAATAAAACAACATGGTAACATTCAACATATAATGATTAAAGTACTATGGATTGAACAATAATATGACAACATGTTACAATACATCATTTGTAAATGAAAATCTGTCTTTAAAGGGCTTTGTAAAAATGTTATCATTTTCATGTAGGTTTCAGCCAAGCTTTCCCACCATCTGCCTTTGTAACAAAAGGCTCAGTGAGATTCCAGCCTCTCCTTCACACACATATAATCATTTCCTCCCCCCAACCCCGCCGCACCATGCATATACACACAAGCAAACACAATAACCAGCCCCTGTACTATTTAGGTCGAGTTGAAGCAGGTCCAATTAAACAGATTTACTATCCCACAATAATGAATTGGTATAGCAGGCAGATAGCAGAAATACAGTAAAGTTTGAAGCCACCATTCACTTTTCTGGCTCACACTTATGGGCCCTTGGTTTTCCACACATACCGGACACAGTCAGTATGTGCTGGCCTCTGCTACAATTATCCTTGGTCTGTTTGGCATTCGCCACTTAAAAGAGTGTACTGAAGTTAAAAAGTACTTTGGAATCATTGTTAATCTGTGCTGTTTGGTGGATTTGAGTTTGTGTATGGGATGTAGGCCTCAGTGGCTAGGACAGCATTTATTACCCATCCCTAACTGCCCCTGAGAAGGTCATAGTGATCTGCGTTCTTAACCACTGTAGCGTATAAGAGTTCCAGTGTCTAAATCAGTGTCAAGTATTCCAACTGCTTTCATTCAGTGGTTAGATTCAACAGAGTAGCATGTTAGACTGTTTTAGATTGCAGTTTGGAGGCTGTAGGTCTGGGGTCATTCATGGGCCAAACTAAGTATAGATAACAGATTTCCCTTTCAAAAGGATGTAAGTGATTAAGATGGGTTTTTATGACAATCAACATTGGTTTCTTAGCTGCTATTGCTGAGACTAGATCTTTTAAATTAATTTTTTAAATTCCGCTATCTGCTGTATTGGGATCCAGTTGATCTAGAGTTGTCCCATCAGTGTTTCTGGCCTAAGTAATTTCCATTCCAGAGTTGCCATTGCTGCTCAGAGGGAGATGGAGCTCATTACTGTAAATGTGAACTCCCATCCCCATTAGGAGTGACAACCTACACTTTCGGAACTGCTGATCTGGTTGATCCATTACCTGCTCATGTACAGACAGTGCTAATGTGTGATTGCAGAGCCTGGCCTCCACTGGCCTCTAAACCTTTTGGCCATTGATGCAATGTTTCATTCTGCCAGTTGCCTGTGGTTCGTTGCAAAAAAAAATCATATGCAGGCATATTCCACTTGCCGAAATGAAATTCGAAACCTGGAATGTCAAGACCCTCAAGGCAAAGCTTCTAGATTATGCATTAAATTTACAAGCCGTCTCATCAAACTGGAGTAGAACCAATCATTCTTGATGCTAAGGGACTGCCTGAGAAGAAGGTAATTGTATTGTAAAGTATAGCAATTCCGTAATCTCACCAGCAAGATGGCTGGTGAGTTTGAACCATCGTGAACCAGCAGGATGTGGAGGTGCCAGTGCTGGACTGGGGTGGACAAAGTCAGAAGTCACATGACACCAAGTTATAGTCCAACAAATTTATTTGAAATCACATAAGCCTTCGGAGTGCAGCCCCTTGGTCAGGTGCAGTGAGAGAGTGGAGCACACAGACCCAGAGTTTATGGGCAGAGAGATCAAGGGCAGCGAGATCAAAAGATCCTACAACTGGGGTGAGTGGAGTGTCTGAAGATACGTCTCTGCAGGTGACCTACATGGTGAGTCAAGTGTCAACAGCTGAATAACCAGCGATGGGATAACCTATAATCCTTAAACAGAATGGAGCATTGCATCAATGGCCAAAAGGTTTAAAGGCCAGTGAAGGCTAGGCTCTGCAATCAAACATTAAGTGAGGCAGAGAGATAATTACAAAAAATTAAAAATGAAGTGGTGCTGGAGACAAACTAAATGACTGGAATTGCATGCCGAATTCAAAAGAGTGCAAACTAATTAAGGTAGAGAGATCATAGCAATTTATCAAGGAGATGCTGTCAAAACAAGTCAATGAGGAAGATTTTACAGATACAGGACTGTATGGTGAGGTCACTTGTAGTGCAGCATGAACCCAAGATCACGTTTGAGGCCATCTTGGATCATGGATACTGAACTTGACAATCAGGCTCGGCTTGGTGATTCTGCGTTGTTGTGTATCTTAAAGTCCATCTTGGAGGACATTTAGACTTGAACATCGGAGGCTGAATGCCGTTGACTGCTGAAGTGTTCCCTGACTGGGAAGGAACATTCCTGTCTGGTGATTGTTGCACAGTGTCCGTTCATCCATCGTCGTAGCATCTGCATGCTTTCGTCATTATACCATGCCTTGGGGCATCCTTGTCTGCAGTGTACCTATACACATGCAGCCTCCAATCTTCGGGCAAGTGTCCTCCAAGGCGGACAAGTCAAAAGTCAAAAATATGATAGAATGCTCTCCATTTGCCTGGCTGCTGCAACTCCAACAACACTCAAAAAGCTCAACACTAGCCAGGATAAAAAAACTCACTTAAGACCATATGAAATACAAACAGGCGTAGGCTGTCTGGTCCCTCGCACCTACTCTGCCATTCAATAGGATCAATGGCTGATCTGACATTTCTGTCACCCACTTTCCTGCTCTTTCCCCATAACTCTTGATTTCCCTACTGCCCTTTCCACATAACCTTTGATTCCCCTACTAATCAAGGAGCTATTTATCTCAGCCTTAACTATACAACAGGACACTGCCCTCACAGCTTTTGTGGCAAGGAGTTCCAAGGACTCACAATCCTGTAAGAGAAGGAATTCTTCCTCACCTCAGTCTTAAATTGCCACCCCTTTATTCTGCGACTGTGCCCTCTGGCCCCAGAATCTCCCATGAAGGAAAATATTCTCTAAGCATTTACCCTGTCAAGTCCTTTAAGAATCCTGTATGATTCAATGAGATCATCTCTCAAACTTCTAAACTCCAGTGAGTAGAGTTCCAACCTGTTTATCCTTTGCTGAGAAGACAATCCTTGCATATCAGGAATCATCCTAGTGAACCTTCTCTAAACTGCCTCCAATAAAATGAACAAAAACAAAGTTGCTGGAAAAGCTCAGCAGGTCTGGCAGCATCTGTGAAGGAGAAAACAGAGTTAACGTTTCGGGTCCGGTGACTCTTCCTCAGAACTGATGGTGGCTGGGAAAACTTCAGTTTATATGCAGAAAATAGGGAGATGGGTGGGGTAGGGAGTAAACGATAGGATAGAGCCCAAAGAGAGAGAAAGACAGTTGGACAGACAAAGGAATTACTAATGATCAGACTGGGAGGGTGAGTAGTTGTTAATGGGGACTGTTAGTGACTAACAACAGGGGGTGTGTAGTGGCAGGCTATGTGGTAACAAGGCCTGGTGTGTGGGGTAGAGGGCTGGGACATGGGAGAGTTTAGGCCCTAAAATTATTTAACTCAATATTGAATCCGAAGGGCTGTAGGGTCCCCAAGCGGAAAATGAGTTGTTGTTCCTCCAGCTTGCGTTGGGCTTTGCTGGAACACTGTAGCAAGCCAGAGACAGAGATGTCGTCCAGGGAGCAAGGTGGTGCATTGAAGTGGCAGGCAACAGGTAGTTCAGGGTCTTTTTTGAGAGCAGAACGTAGATGTTCTGCAAAGCGGTCACCAAGTCTATGCTTCGTTTCCCCAATGTAGAGGAGACCACATTGTGAGCAGCGAATGCAGTAGACTAGATTCTTGGAAGTGCAGGTGAAGTGTTGCTTCACCAGAAAGGTATGTTTGGGCCCTTGGATTCTGGGGAGGGAGGAGGTAAATACTCAGGTGTTGCACCTTCGTCGGTTACAGGGGAAGGTGCCGTAGGGCTGTGGGGCGGTGTTGGGTGCGATGGAAGTGTGGACCAGGGTGTCCCTGAGGGAACGGTCCCTGCGGAAGGCGGACAAGGGAGGGGATGGGAAATGTGTCTGGTGGTGGCATCTTGCTGGAGGTGGCAGAAATGGCGTCTGATGATCTTCTGGATGTAGATGCTGGTGGGATGGTAGGTGAGGACACGGGGAACCCTATCGCTGTTGCGGGAGGGAAGAGAAGGGGTGAGGGCGGAAGTGTGGGAGATGGGCCAGACCTGGTTGAGGGCCCTGTCAACAACAGAGCTGGGAAATCCTCAGTTGAGGAAGAAGATGGACATTTTGGAGGCTCCCTTGTCGAAGTTGGCCTCATCTAAACATATGCGACGGAGACGGAGGAACTGAGAGAATGGGATGGAGTCTTTACAGGAATTAGGGTGTGAGGATGTATAGTCCAGGTACCTGGGGGAGTCAGTGGGTTTGTAATGGATATTAGTGACCAGTCTATCCCCAGAAATGTCGAGGAAGGGAAGGGAGGAGTCAGAGATCGACCAGGTGGAAGTGAGGGCAGGGTGGAAATTGGAGGCGAAATTGATGAAGTTTTCCAATTCCAGACGAGAGAGGGAAGCAGCGCCAATGATATCATCGATGTATCGGAGAAAGAGTTGTGGGTGGGGACCAGAATAGGACTGGAACAAGGAATGTTCCCCACGAAGAGACAGGCCCATAACTAGGGCCCATGCGGGTACCCATGGCAACCCCTCTTAGCTGAAGAAAATGAGAGGAGTTGAAAGAGAAGTTGTTGAGGGTTAGGACAAGCTTGGCCAAGCGGAGGAGGGTGGTGGTGGGTGGGGATGGTTCAGGTCTTTGCTCCAGGAAGAAGCAGAGAGCCCTAAGACCCTCCTGGTGGAGAATGAATGTGTAAAGGGATTGCACATCCATGGTAAAGAGGAGGTAGCTGGAGCCAGTAAACTGGAAGCTTTGAAACCGGCGTAAGGCGTCAGATGAATCATGGATGTATGTGGGTAGGGATTGGACCGGGGGGAGAAGACTGAGTCAAGGTAGGAAGAGATGAGTTCTGTGGGGCATGAGCAGGCTGAAACAATGGGTCTGCCTGGACAGTCCTGTTTGTGGATTTTTGGCAGGAGGTAGAAACGAGCTGTGCGGGGTTGGGGGACTATTAGCTTGGAAGCAGATGGGGGGAGATCACCAGATGAAATGAGATCCGTAACCGTAGTGGATACAATGGCCTGATGTGCCATGGTGGGGTCATGGTCCAGGGGAAGGTAGGAGGAGGTATCTGAGAGCTGGCGCTCAGCCTCTGCAAGATAGAGGTCAGTACGCCAGACAACAACAGCACCACCCTTATCGGCAGGCTTGATGACAAAGTCAGGGTTAGATCTGAGTGCACGGAGTGCAGTCAGTTCAGAGGGAGATAGGTTGGATTTGTTGAGAGGGGCAGTGAAATTGAGACGACTAATGTCACGTCGACAGTTCTCAATGAAAAGATCGAGTGCAGGTAAAAGGCCAGAGGGAGGGTTCCAGGTGGAGGGAGAGTGTTGGAGCTGGGCAAAGGGGTCTGTGGGACGGGGAGAGGACTCTTGTCCAAAGAAATGAGCACGGAGGCGAAGACGGCAGAAGGACAGTTTGGCATCATGTCGTGCCCGAAATTCGTTAGTGTGGGGATGCAGAGGTATAAAGCTGAGGCCTTTGCTGAGTACAGAGCGTTCAGCATCGGAGAGCGGAAGGTTAGGAGGGATGGTGAATACCCGACAGGAGGTGGGGGTTTGGGGGAGGGGATAGAGTCAGAGGGAAGTGTAGGAGAGGTAGGTTTCAGAGGGCCATGGGTATTTTTGAGTTGAAATTATATCCCCTTAAATAAAGGGACCAAAACTGCTCACAGTACTCCAGATGTGGCCACACCAGCATCTTGTACAGTTACAGTAAGACTTCCCTACTCTTATACTGTAAACCCCCTCCGAAATAAGGGCTAACATTCCATTAGCCTTCCTGATTATCTGCTATACCTGTGTGAAAGCTTTCTGCGTTTCATACAAAAGTACCTCCTAGTTCCTTTGTGTTGCAGCTTTCTGCAGTTTTTGTTTTCAATTTAAGTAATATTCTGTTCTTTTGTTCTCCCTTCCAGAATGAACAACTTTGCATTTTCTCACATTACACTCTATTTGCCAATATTTTGCCTACTTACTTAATGTATCAATATCTCTGCGAACTATTTGTAACCATCTCACAACCTGTCGTTCCAACTAATTTTAGTGTTGTCTGAAAATTTGGCTATAATACATTTACTTCTTTTCTCCAAGTCAATATATATTGTAAACAGTTGCGGTTTCAGCACTGACTTCTACAGAACCCCACTGGTCATGGGTGGCCAACCTGAAAAAGACCCGCTTTCCGCACTTGTTGTTTCCTGCCCATTAGCCAATTCTCTATCCACACCAATATACTACTTAGGACAATCTTTCATGAGATACCTTGTTGAATGCCTTCGAGAAGTAAAAATACAGCACATCTACTGGTCCCCTCTATCCACTCTGGTTGAAACTTCCTAAAAACCTCTAATAAATTAGTCAGACTTGATTACCCTTTCATGAAGCCATGCTGACTTGATTGGCACCATGTTAAGCATTCAGTCATTCCATCACTAACTCACTGTGGCACCATAGAGAACAGTCTACAATATGCACTGCAGCAACTCACCCACACTCTTTCAACAGCATCTTCCAATCCCATGATCTTTACCATGTAGAAGGACATGGCCAAGGGTGCACAGAGAAGGACACATCATCATGTCTTGGAAATGTAGCACCATTCCCTCACTGCCGCTGTGTCAAAATCGTGGAACTTCCCAGCTGTCAGTTCACCTTCACTGTGTTTTAATGCAATGGTTCAAGAAGTTTCTCACCACCTTCTCTAGAGTACTTTAAGATGGGAACTAACTGCTGGCCCTGCCAGCAATGTTCACATCCCATAATTGAAAATAGCTGTAAAGTAGAAAACAACAAGACATGACTAAGATGCTGTCAATTAACATATGCACAGTTTATTATATTAAGGTCTTGACACAATCCCATGATTTCTCTAAAAGAGTGTAACCAATGCTGATACTGATTTGCAAAAGCTTGATGGGATGGTGTATTGGAGCTTTACTCTGAATCTAATTGGTACTGTACCTTACCTGTGAGAGATCTCTGAGTGAAATAAGCAGTGTTGAATACACATCGGGCATTTGCCATTGACAACAGTGTGGAGCCGGAGGAGCACAGCGAGCCAGGCAGCATCAGAAGAGCAGGAAAACTGACACTTCGGGTCCTGACCCGAAGCGTCGGCTTTTCTGCTCCTCTGACGCTGCCTGGCCCGCTTTGCTCCTCTAGCTCCACGCTGTGTTGTCTCTGACTCCAGCATCAGTAGTTCTTACTATCTCTGAGGGCATTTGCCAAAGTTGAGTTGAGATTTGTTCTGAAAAGTAGAATTTGTCTTCTCCCGAACTCTGATAGCCTGATCTGAATGTGTTAATTTCCCCTCCAGAAGCAAAATCCCTAAACTGTCACTGTGCTTATTGTTTCTCTCATTTTCCCTTAGCATACGTACAGGACTACTTTTGCAAAGTTGGAGGCCTGGATGCTGTGGCTCAGACTCTTGTGAGGTTGGTGGATGAATCCATAAGACATCATTCCAGCACAGAGCTGGCAATATCTGTAGTTAAGACGCTGAATTCCTGCATCTCAGAAAATCGTAAGTAAATCAGTAGTTTGAGCTTCTAAAGTAAAGATAGGTCGTGTTCGGGCGATTGGTGTTATTTAGGGTGAGATGGTTATAAAGAACAAAAAACAGTATGGCACGGAAACAGGCCCTTCAGCCCACGAAGCATGCGCCAACACATTATGCCTTTTTAAACTAAAAATCTTTCACCTCTACCCTGTCCGTATCCCTCTAATTCCTGACTATTCATGTATCTGTCAAGATGCTTCTTAAGCATTGCTTTGCATCTGCTTCTGCCACCTGTTTTTGAAGCGCATTCAAAGCACTATGACCCTCTGTGGAAAAAACTTGTCTCTCACATCTCCCTTAACCTTTTCGTCTTTTACCTTAAACTTATGTCCCCTACCAATTGACACTTCTATCGTCAGAAAAAGACCCCAACTGTCCAGTCTATCCGTGCCTCTCATAATTTTGTAAACCTCTGTCGGGTTCCCTCTCAGCCTTGAATGTTCAAGGGACAATAAATTGAATTTGTCCAATCTCTCCTAACAGCTAATACACTCCAACCAGGCAATATCCTGGTATACCTTTTTTGTTATACATTTGTGGGATGTGGATGTCGCTGGCTGGCCAGCATTTATTGCCCATCCCTATTTGTCCTTGAGAAGGTGGTGGTGAGCTGTGTCGAACCGCTGCAGTCTACCTGCTATGGATTGACCTACAATACCATGAGGGAGGGAATTCCAGGATTTTGACCGAGCGACGGTGAAGGAACGGAGATATATTTCCAAGTCAGGTTGGTGAGTGGCTTGGAGGGGAAATGAAGGAGGTGGTATTCCCACATTTCTGCTGCTCTTGTCCTTCTAGATGGAAGTGGTTGTGGGTTATTCGGTTATTAGGAGCCTAACATTTCTTGAGGCACCAGATAATAAAATCTTCCAAGAGTTTACGTATTGAATTAAGGAATAATACGACTCCAAGCCTCCTCTAATTCTGAGACAGTGTGTGCCAATGGAAGTGGACACGCTTTCCAGGCTAACTGAAATTGGAGGACACCACTTGCGTAGCCTCACTCAGGATTTATCCTGAATAGAGGGATTTGAGCTCAGCCCACAGCAAAACCCCAAAACACAGCCACGCCTCAATCAAACAATTAACATTTTCTTCAGGATCCAGGCCAGCAATCCATTGCAGTTGCTACTAGTGTATGGACTCGAGAGCAAAAGTGGCCCACTAGGCTGGTATCCAGGAGAGTGAACACCCTGGAAAGCCCACCTACATCTGGCTTGGAATAGTTGAAAATGCTTTGTACCATCCCACTCAGAGCCAATCAAAATAAACATCTGGTTAAATGATCACCTTCTTCTAATGGAGGTTGATTCCTGCACAACTGTATCAGTGATTGCAGAACCAGTCTGTAACAAAATTCACTCTGGACTCCAACCCTTAAGTTTGCTTAAGACCTTGGCTAGACTGAGACCCTATACTGGTGAACCTTTACAGATTAAGAGTACAACTTTGGTTCTGATCTCATTGAGAAGCAGCTGGTTCGCTTACCACTGATTGTAGGCTTGGGCCCTAGCTTGATGAGCCAAAGTTGGTTGAGAAATATTAACCTAAATTGGCTGAACATTTTTCAATTAGAAAATGGCTGCCTGAGTGAAGTTTTATTTAAATACCTGGACATTTTTTAGATGGTCTAGGACTATCAAAGGAGCCAAAGCTACCTTGCATGTTAACCAAGAAGCAGTTCCATGAATCTGCAAGGCTCACCCAGGCCATTTGCCTTATGTGCAACAGTGGAGGCAGAAATCAGGAGGATGGAAAGTGAAGGAATCATCACTCCAGCACAGTTTGCGGAATGGGTGGCACCGGTCCTACCGATCGTGAGGCCCGACGGGTCTCTTCTCCTTTGTGGGGATTTTAAACAGAAGGTAAACTGCTTCTTGCAGCTGGATCAACACTTAATCCCTCACATAGAGGACTTATATGCAAAACTGGCAGGGGGCTATCCTTCACGAAAGTGGATATGAGCCATGTCTACCTGCAATTGCGGTTAGACGAGGATTCCTTGATGTGTGCTACAATTAATACTCATAGGGTTTATACACATGTATGTGACTGCTATTTGGGATATCATCAGCCTGTGCAATGTTTCAGAGGATTATGGACAACATTTTACAAGGTCTATCCCAGGTTGCCATTAATCTGGATGTTGTGCTAATATGGGAAGACCAATAAGGAGCACTTAGAGAACTTGGGATAGTCCTTAGATGTTTCTCCAAGGCAGGCGTATGCCTTAGAAGGGGAAAAAAAAGGTGTGTTCCAGGCATCCTAGGGCGACAGCGTCAACAAGACTTGATTATGCCTGTTGAAAGATAAAGTGAGGGTGGTCAAAGGCACCCTACCTCCCACATCTGTACCAGAGTTTAGGCCTTTCCTTGGATTGGTGAATTATTACAAAAAGTTCACACATAATCTGGCCCCCATCCTGGCACCCTTACATCTCCTATTGAAAAATGATCAGCCTTGGAAAAGGCCTCGTAGCCAAGACATAGCCTTGGAAAGTGGGAGAAGTGAAGAAGCAGCTGTCATCATTTAGAGTGTTTGCCTTGTTCCAAAGCAAGATCTGGTGCTGACGTGTGATGCCTGCCCATATGGTATTGGTGGAGAGTTGGCTCACAGATGGCCCAATGCAGGGGAACGCCCAACAGCGTATGCTTCCCAGACTTCAGCTGATGCAGAGTGCAAATACACCCAGATGGACAAGAAAGGTTTGGCTGTCATCTTTAGTGTGAGAAAGGTCCACCAATACCACGTAAATTTGTAATAGTAATAGCCCACAAATGGCTGCTAGGGCTACTCAAAATGATCAAGGCTGTCCACCCATAGCTTCAGGTCGAATTCAGCGGTGGGCTCTTATTCTAAGTACGTACAATTACAAGCTGGAGCACCATCAAGGAGGCCAAGTAGTAAATACAGATACCTTGAGCTGACTCCCACTGGTAGATATACCACCGGTTTTGCCGCCACTGGAATAGTCTGTTCTGGTTTTAAATTTTCTGGACACCCTTCTTGTCACTGCTGACAATATCAAACTATGAACGCAAAAAATCTGGTCCTGGCAAACTTAAAATGGTGATGGTGATGGTGGAAACAAAAAGTGCACTGTAACCAGAATTGAACCCTTTCTGAACCCAATGAGACCAGATCACCGTAGGGAATGGAATTTTATTATGGGGAGCAAGAGTGATTGTCCTGATCAAAGGTCACCACCAGATACTGGCTGAAATCCACTAGGGTCATCCAGTGATGTCAAAAATCAAGATATTAGTGAGAAGTTAGTCTTGTGGCCAAGATTGGACACAGACACAGCCATGTTGGTAGCATAGTGCCCAGAGTGCCAACAAGGACGGATATTACTGCCAGCACGTTCCCCCACATTTGTGGAATAGCCTGGACTTGGTTACACGTTGACTATTCTGGCCCTTTCATGGACTCGACATTCTTAGTTATTGTGGACGGCCACTCAAAGTGATTGGACATGCATTGAGTTCATTCATCAAATACAGGGACAATAATAGAAAAGCTGTGAGCATCTTCTGCAATACTGGACTCCTGGAAGTGTTGATCACAGACAACAGGCTAGCAAACACCAGCAGGGGATTTGAGTACTTCATAAAATCAAATGGAATTTGGCATAAAAGGACAGTTCCATACCATCCATTGTCCAATGATCTGGCAGAAAGAGCAGTCCAAACTTTGATGGCAGGCTTAAAGAAACAGCCTACAACTTCACTCAGTTCCAAACAATCCTGGTTCCTGTTTGATTATTGGACCATCCCTCGTGCAACTACAGGCACAGCTCCAGCAGTGTTGTTAATGGGGAGAAGACTCCGCACCAGATTAAACCTGATCTTCCAAGACCCTGGGGGGAGGGTGAAACGGCATCAGGAATACCAATGCCGGATTCAAGACTCCTCTAAGCAAGCGTGGGCTTTAGAGGACTAAATTTGGTGCTGAAACTTTGGAAATAGCCCTGCATGGTTAAGAGGCATGGTCAACACAAGGTAAGATCCAGTGACGTACAAAATTCAGGTAGGTGGGATGGTCCTGAACAAGCACGTGAACCTCATGAAATCTGTAAACTTGCAAACAGGGCAGGAGAAAAACATACACAGCCCCTCAGAACAGCTAGGAAGGCTATTAGAACCTGTGGGTTCTCAATTTGATTTGATTTGATTTATTGTTATCACATATACCTAAGTACAGTGAAAAATTTTATTTTGCAAGCAGTACAGGCAGATCATAACAAACAAGGACATACAGATCATAGGGTGCTTAGACAGAGCAAGGCATGCAAGGTTACGACTGCAGAGGAGGTACCTAACAGCAAGGTCAACATTTGATTTGAAATTAGAGACGTCCGTTCAGCAGTCTGAAAACAGCAGGGAAGAAGCTGTTCTTGAACTTGTGGTAGGTGTGTTCAAGCTTCTGTATCTTCTGCCTGACAGAAGAGATTGGAAGACAGTATAACCGGGTGGGATGGGGTCTTTGGTGATGTTGGTGGCCTTTCTACCACAACATGAAGTATAAAATGAAGTCCATGGATGGGAGGTTGGCTTCCATGATGGTCTGGGCTGTGTACATAACTTTCTGTAGTTTCTTATGGTCCTGGGTAGAGCAGTTGCCAAACCAAGCCGTTATGCACCCAGATAGAATGCTTTCTGTGGTACATCTGTAAAATTTGGTGAGGGTCCATAAGACCATAAGACCATAAGACCATAAGACCATAAGACATAGGAGTGGAAGTAAGGCCATTCGGCCCATTGAGTCCACTCCGTCATTTAATCATGGCTGATGGGCATTTCAACTCCACTTACCCGTACTCTCCCCGTAGCCCTTGATTCCTTGCGAGATCAAGAATTTATCAATCTCTGCCTTGAAGACATTCAACGTCCCGGCCTCCACTGCGCCCCGTGGCAATGAATTCCACAGGCCCACCACTCTCTGGCTGAAGAAATATCTCCTCATTTCCGTTCTAAATCGACCCCCTCTAATTCTAAGGCTGTGCCCACGGTCCTAGTATCCCCACCTAACGGAAACAACTTCCCAGCGTCCACCCTTTCTAAGCCATGCATTATCTTGTAAGTTTCTATTAGATCTCCCCTCAACCTTCTAAACTCCAACGAATACAATCCCAGGATCCTCAGCCGTTCATCGTATGTCAGGCCTACCATTCCAGGGATCATCCGTGTGAAGAGAAATGTGGACATCCAAATTTCCCAAGCCTCCTGAGGAAGAAGAGGTGTTGTTGTGCCTTCTTGACAGTTGCATCTACGTGGGAGGTCCAGGACAGGTTGTCGCTTTTCGTCACTCCTAGGAACTTCATGCACTCGACCCTTTCCACCACAGCTCCATTGGTGTAGATAGGGGCATGTCTTCCTCCTTTCTTCCTGAAGTCAAGGATCAGTTCTTTTGTTTTGCTGACATTGAGAGAAAGATTGTTATCATCGCACCGCAACACCAAGCACCCTATCTGCTTCCTGTATTCTGACTCAGCATTGTTTGATTTCCAGCTTACAACGATGATGTCATCAGTAAACTTGTACAAAATTTGGCTACATAGTCATAGGTGTACAGGGAGTACAGTAGGGGCCCAAGTTCGCATCCTTGCGGAGTGCCAGTGTTGAGGATTATCATGGAGGTGTCTGTTGTGTGTCTTCAGGGATTACGGTCTGTGGATCAGGAAGCTGAGGATTCAGTTGCAGAGGGCGGAGTCGAGACCTGGTCTTGGAGTTTTGAGATTAGTTTGGTAGGGATTATGGTGCTAAAGACAGAGCTGTAGTTGGTTAGTAGGAGCCTGACGTATGTGTCTTTGTTATCTAGATGTTCCAGAGATGAGTGTAGGGCTAGGAAAATGGCATCCCCTGTGGACCTGTTTCGTTGGTAAGCAAATTGCAGAGGATTGAGACAGGCTGGGAGGCTAGAGTTGATGTAGGCCACGATTAACCTCTCAAAGCACTTCATAATTGTGGAGGTCAGAGCCACTGGGCCATAGTTGTTGAGGCATGTTGCATGCGTTTTCTTTGGTGCTGGGATGATGGTGGTCTTCTTGAAGTAGTTAGGGACTTCAGACTGTAGCAAGGAAAGGTCGAAGATGTCAGCGAATACTTTCGCCAACTGGTCCATGCAGGATCCGAATTCATGGCCAGGGATTCCGTCTGGGAAAGCCAGTTGCTTTCCTCAGGTTTACTTTCAAGAAGACCAATCTGACATTTGCACCGGCGACAGAGGGAACAGGTGTGTCCAGGGTTGTTGGGTCAGGTGACACCACACCACTGGCGTTCTGCTCAAACTGAGCATAGAAAGCATTGAGTGCATCAGGAAGGAATTTTTTTTTTGTCCACTATTTTGTTCAGTTTCATTTTGTATCACGTTATAGGTCTTGCCACAGGTTGCAGGTGTCTGTGTGTTTAGTTTGGGCCTCTAACTTAGTCCAGTACTGCCTCTTGGCGTCTCCAGTGGCTTTGCGGAGATCACATCTGGATTTCCTGGATAAGTCTGGTTTGCCTGACTTGAAAGCTGCATGCCTGGTCTTCAATAGGCAGTGGATTTCCTGATTCATCCAAGGTTTCCGGTTGGGGAACGCACAGACTTACTTCTTTGGCATGCAGTCCTCTATGCAATTGCTAATGAAGTCCATGACAGTGGTGGCATACTCATCTAGGTTCTCCCCCTCCATTTAGCATCGAAGAAACCTTGGAGTCTAAGATGGACACAGCAGATGTCACAGCCTTAATGCCTTTACCTTCTGAAGAAGAGGATGAAGTGCTTCCAGGACACTCCAGGCGCAGGAAACAGGCTACACGCTGCCTGTATCTGACATGAGAGGAGTCTAAGGAGCCGGACTGAGTGTGAAAACGCCACAGGAGAGGCTACAAGAAGAAGAACAGGCTAATGTTCCCTGCTTAGAAGGAGAGGAATGTAGTAATTGTAACGAGGTCAGCCAGGTGGACTTCATTGAATATGAGTTCCCTGATTGGGGCAGTTAACCTGGTCCAATCAGGAAGCCCTGACTGACAGATATAAAAAGGAAAGTTCGAGGTTCTGTTCTCTCTGAGGGCTGGCTCTGAGAAATCCAGACCACTGTTAAGTGCTACGCACATGTAAATAAAGGACACCTTGGTGATGGGGTACTGGCCTCTGTGGAGTTATTTCACCTTTATTCTCATCCAAATCATTAGAAACAACAGGGGTCCCAGACTGATCCCTGCAGAATACCACTGTTACAAAACTCCAATCAGTAAACCTAACCCCTTTTCTCCACTAATCTCTGTATTCTATGACCAAGGCAGTTTTGTATCCATCTTAATAAAAGTGGAAAAAACTGCTTATGCTGGAAATCAGAAACAAAAACAGAAATTGCTGGTAAAGGTCAGCACATCTCGCAGCATCTGTGGAGAGAAATCAGAATTAATGTTTCGAGTACAGTGACCCTTTCTCACGGCTGTATCTATCTTACCAGCTCACCACAGATCCCACGTGACTTCACCTTCTATATCCGGCTACCACGAGCGGCCTTGTTCTGCCCACATCAATCGTCTTTGTCAGTTCATCAAAAAACTCTGTCAAGTTGTGAGACATGACTTCCATAAGACATAGGAGCAGAAATTAGGCCATTCGGCACATCGAATCTGCTCCGCCATTCAATCATGGTTGATAAGTGCCTCAAGCCCATTCTCCCGCTTTCTCCTCATAACCCTTGATCCCCTTGATTATCAAGAACCTATCTATCTCAGTCTTAAATCTACTCAATGACCTGGCCTCCACAGCCTTTTGTGGCAGTGAATTCCAATTTGACTCATCCAGTCTATACAGCCATTGTTTAAGTATGAACAAATAGTGGCAATTACTCTACCCTATTTTCCTTTATCCACCTATCTAATCTAACCTTGAATTAGTTTCTGCCTTGACTATTAATCCAAAAAAGGAATGGCACAGCTTCAGTGTTTTATGTAAAGTAGTTTATTTGACTTTGTTCTAGAACACTTCTGTTTAAACTTTAACCTTGTTCTAGGTGCCTCAACTATTGGAAACAATCTAATTCTATCTCTGTTGTTCCAATGTCACCTAATTTTAACGATTGATGTCATACTCTTCCAATAATTACATTCTTTTCACTGAAAAGCCTAATTTTTTCAAGTATCCTTCATAATTGTATCTGCACATGCTCGGACACATCTATACAAACCTGCATGCAGGTTCCAAATCCTGCTGTGGTGTGGAGCCAATATTCCTACCTCAGGTTTTCTCGTTTTGTACTGCTTATTATTACTCTGCTAAAGTATAGAAACCCATTGACTTTTGTTTTAACAGCATGATTATCACTAGGTGCTATCTTTTAATGTTTTACAAATTTGTTCCCCATCTCAAGCCCTCATTGTAACATAACACTTAATTTACCTCCAGAGTACATTTACACTTTTTTAACAAGATGCATCACCTCACACCTATTAAGATGATTTCCATATGAATTTATGAACCTGTTTCCCTTTTCAAGATATACTCCCTTTTATTGATATACACAATAAAAGAAGTGACCCCAAAATTGCATCTTTGGTAAGCTGCTACTGACTTCAAATGTTTCTGAGAGCTGACTTTAATGTTAACATTCTGTTCTTCTCTCCAACCAATTTTTGACCCAAAATACACTGGTCTGGGGTCACAAATGAGTAAAGTCAGCTGTGGAAAGACACAGAAGAGACTCCTGTGTCAGTGAACCTGTAATTAAATTTAAATCAGAAGCTTGAAAACATGTTGAAAGTCTGCAGTTCTTTGTATTATTTTGTTTAAAAATTTCACTTACAAAAAAGAGGCAGCAAGGATTTGTAATGGTTAAGTCATACCTGATGAACCTGACTGTTTTTTGCTAGTTCATTCTTGGAATGTGGGTATTGCTGGCTCGGCCAGCATTTATTGCCCATCCCTAACTGCCTTTGAGAAGGTGGTGGTGAGCTGCTTTTTTGAACTGTTGCAGTCCATTTGGTGTTAGGTACACCACAATGCTGTTAAGAAGTTTCAGGATTTTAACCCAGTGGCAGTGAAGAAATGGCAATAAGTGTGATTTCACCAGGACCCTGAATTCAATTCTGAACTCAAGTCCTCTTGCATTGAAGGCCAATATTACATTTACAAACCCACTATTGAGAATGGGCATATTTATAGACCCTCCTTATCTAGTGAGTTGTTCAATTTTCCATGACTAGTCACAACTTGATGAGACAGGACTGCAGAGCTCAGATCTAATCCACTGGTTGTGGAATTGCTTAACTTTGTGTATCATATGCTGTTTAGGCTGCTTGACTTGCAATGTTGTAGCTTCACCAAGTTGACATGTCATTTTAGGTATACTTGGTGCGGCACCTGGCATGCCTTCCTGCACTTCTTCCTTCCAGATAATTGCACAGTGGGCAGATATGCCAGGCCATGAGTTTACAGATTGTGGTTGAATAAAATTCTGCTATTGCTGATGGCCCATAGCAAGAGCAGTTCAAAATCTATCCCTTCAGCACAGTGGTTGTGCCATGCAACGCAATGGAGGGTATGCTCAATGTGAAAATGGGACTTTGAAGTACTTAGTTATACCAATACTGTTGTAGACAGATGTTTGACAAATAGATTGGTCGCCAATTAAGGCCCAAATACCCCAGTAAGGAGGACATTGCAGGGTTGATAGGTTTGTGTGTAACATTGTCATTTTTAGTGACTTGGTTGATGCCAGGTGGTCTGTCTAGTTTCATTCCTTTTGCCAGACTTTGTAGCATTTAGATACACAGAGTGGCTTGCTAGGTTATTTTGGAGGACATTTAACAGTTAACAACATTACAATGGATCTGGAGTCACACGTAGGCCAGCC
This sequence comes from Ginglymostoma cirratum, assembly GCA_024137785.1. Lineage (NCBI taxonomy): Eukaryota > Metazoa > Chordata > Chondrichthyes > Orectolobiformes > Ginglymostomatidae > Ginglymostoma > Ginglymostoma cirratum. The sequence goes on from JAHRHZ010000222.1 coordinate 378,489, forward strand.
CAGGTGAGGATGGTGAATTTTTCTTTCCTAAAGTAAATAAGTGAAACAAGTGGACTTTTACAATGATTGACAATGGTCTCATGTCTACCATTAGACTGGCTTTTAATTCCAGATTAATTAAATTCAAATTTCACCATCTGCCATGTAACCATTGTATTAACGTAAGTGTTTAGGTGACAAGATTACTACTGTTAATGCCTCCACATCATTGCTTGAAAAAAACTGAAGGAATAATGTTGCCCTGATTAGTAAGTTAGCTGAATGTCATTAGAGAGAATGTAGCTTAAAGGGCAGGTTCGCTTATTGACAGAATGTAACTAGTAGTGTCCCACATCTATTTTGAGGATTCAACTATTCATCGTGTTTATTAACAATTTAGATGGTTAGTTAGAAGCTCACAAATCCAAGTTTGCCAATGACACAAAGATAGATGGAACTCCAAGTAGTTTACTTGTAACACAACAATAAAAGAAGGTATTATAGATTAAATGAATGGTTATAATAGCAGTAAATTAATTTTAGTGTAAATTCATCCACTTTAGGCCTAAAACAAATACAACAGGATAATTCATTAGTGATAAGAAGCTAGAAATTTTGGAACTTCACAAAGAGTCTAGTAGATTCATGGCCTTTTATATCTGAGACTAGAATACAAGATGTGGCCTTATTTTTAATTTGAAAAAGAAATGTATTTTTTGGGGAATTTCAAGACGAAAAGGTCACATTTTTAAGGTGAGAGGAGAGAGATTTTAAAAAAAGACATAAGAGGCAAATTGTTTACTCAGAGGGTGGTTCATATGTGGAGTGAACGTCCTGATGAAGTGGTGGATGCAGGTACAATTATAATGTTTAAAAGACATTTGGATGAATATATGATTAGAAAAAGTTTGAAGGGATATGGTCCAGGAGCAGGTAGGTGGAACTGGTATAGTTTGGGATTATGTTCGGCATGGACTGATTGGACCGAAGAGTCCATTTCCGTGCTCTGTGACTGTGTGACTATCACTCTATAAAGTAAAAATATGATATCTGACATGCTTATGTTTTGACAGCTCCTGTGGTTTCCAGCTTGTTGGAATATTTTATCGTACCCAAGCTTGTAGCACTGTTGTTACAGAATGATCTTGACATAAGCAGTAAATTGGGCATTATTCTTGCTATTGGGCACTGTACTGATGGATGTGGTAAGTGACAGAGATTGTGCTAGCAAAATATTTTTACATTTACACCTCTTAAAACTAGTAAGAGTACTGCTGAAAATTAGCAGCAAAGCTATGGGTACAATGGAGCTAAAGGCTGAGAGTTCTCCATGCTTGTCACAACATTTGAAATGAAGATCTGCAAGTAATTGAGTATTTCAAAGATTGGGAATTTGTAAGTCTTCAAAAAGTAAGTGTTATCTACTACATATTTTCTTCTCATTTCTTATTTTTATCATATTTCTCTTCACTTCTAAAGTAACTAACTTTATCTAGATTATAGCTCCTAAACTATGGAAAACCTTTTCAGTCTCACTCAAGTGCCCTTTTGAAGTGACCCTGTTGTAAGATTAAGTGTCAGCATTCTGTTAGACCTTGACCAGCTTCATAAATGAGCTCAATCTGTTAGCCTTCTTCTGATATCCACAGGCATGCATTCATCAGCAATGGTCACTGGACAGCAATCAGGTGTGAGAGTATTATCTCAAAATGGTACACCAAAGCCAATTGAAGAAATAGTGGAATTAGTCTAGAAATTGAAGTCAATCCTAGAATCTGCCTCAGCTTCTGTTGTATCAGCTAGAATGTACACCCACTAGCCTATTAAGGGAATAATACAAACTTTTATTAAAAAATTAACGTCAATTTTATGTGAATGCATTTGCTGCAAACATCACTGTCAGTTCAATTTCACCACCTTCATTCAGTGTCACTGTTACTAAGCAGCTGTTAATTGAATTTATTCAGATTTACTGCAATTACTAGAGAGTACAAAATACTTAGAGCAGAATCTCAAAGGACCCTGAGCCATATGGGCCCTAGTGAGTTTTGTGGTAGAATTGGGCAAGATATTCTGCAAGGACTGTCTTGACGTCAGGAACAACTTCCTGCATCTTTTATGCATTTGCTGAGTAGCAAGATTTCTCATTAGGCAGTGGTGAGTTGCCAATTAAGTCAAATGCCTTATTAACACCATGAGTTTACTTTGTTAATAATTAGTTACCTAACTTACTAAACGTGCCAAACAAGTTAGATGTTGAGAATTGTCAGCATGGAAGTTAGAGCAGTCACCTGGCTGCTGGTTGTGTCCAATCTCTAAGTTTTGCAGCAAGAAACAGCAACTCAGAGCATGGTCTATGGACTGCATGCAGCCTTTGTCCATGGATATTGGAATCTGGAATTTGTCAATCCCTCGTGATCATCATGGCATCTCTCTGATCCACTTGCAGGCTGCAAAGGAACCTCAGACTTGTATTGCAGGGTGTACCAGCATTTACTGTTGAAAAGCAGCTGCAAGGACGCTTTGCATACAGGAATGTCGATGCAGTTCATGGACCACACTGCATCTCAGGACTGCTCATTTGCTGACTTAGGATCAGAGGGTCTATGCATCTGCAGTCCAGAAGTGGGTCAAGGTCAGTCCTAAGGCTCCCTAAAACAGTCGGGGTGAGGGGTGCGGGTGAGGGTGGAGTTAACGTGGTCAGGGAGATGTACATTCACCAGATAGGAGTATGGACATGACATGCCACGAGCTAACTGGTTAGGTTGCTCAAGAGGATGGACCATGATCAGTCTATACACATGTACTGTTTGGGGGAGGGGTGCACTGTTGTGCAAAGAAAACTAGGACACCTGTTCTTCGGGATTGAAAGCTACAGGCTGGGGGAAGGAGGGATGTCAATTGTGACGGTGGAGTTATACAGTAAAGCAAAGTGGGTAGTATGTGGGAAGGGAAACAGTGTATGACCACACCTGCATTGTCACCTCATACGCCTGGGGCTGGGTGAGGAGAAAGTGGGCAAGTGCAGGCTAATATAGACAGCTTGGGTAGGGATCTAGATTGGAATGAAGCCTATGGCATTCACAGGAAGAGGATCTGAATGTTTGGGGCCTCACAGATATGTAGATACAGAAGCTGAAGCCACTGCCCAAGTTGCTTTCTTTTGTTTCAGAGATAGTAGGGACTGCAGATGCTGGACAATCTGAGATAACAAGATGTAGAGCTGGATGAACACAGCAGGCCAAGCATCAGAGGAGCAGGAAGGCTGACGTTTTGGGCCTAGACCCTTCTTCAGAAATGGGGGAGGGGAAGGATGTTCTGAAATAAATAGGGAGACAGGAGAGGCGGATAGAAGATGGATAGAGGAGAGGATAGATGGAGAGGAGACAGACAAGTCAAAGAGGTGGGGATGGAGCCAGTAGAAGTGAGTGTAGGGGGGAGTTAGGGAGGAGATAGGTCAGTCCAGGGAGGACGGACAGGTCAAGGGGGCGGGATGAGGTTAGTAGGTAGGAGATGGGGGTGAGGCTTGAGGTGAGAGGAGGGGATAGGTGGGCGGAAGGACAGGTTAGGGAGGCAGGGACGAGCTGGGCTGGTTTTGGGATGCGGTAGTTGGAGGGGAGATTTTGAAGCTTGTGAAATCCACATTGATACCATTGGGCTGCAGGGTTCCCAAGCGGAATATGAGTTGCTGTTCCTGCAACCTTCGGGTGGCATCATTGTGGCACTGCAGGAGGCCCAGGATGGACATGTCGTCTGCGGAATGGGAGAGGGAGTTGAAATGGTTCACGACTGGGAGGTGCAGTTGTTTAGTGCGAACCGAGCGTACGTGTTCTGCAAAGCGGTCCCCAAGCCTTCACTTGGTTTCCCCGATGTAGAGGAGGCCACAATGGGAACAGCGGATGCAGTATACCACATTAGCTGATGTGCAGGTGAACATCTGCTTGATGTGGAAAGTCTTCTTGGGGCCTGGGATGGGGATGAGGGGGGAGGTGTGGGGGCAGGTGTAGCACTTCCTGCGGTTGCAGGGAAAAGTGCCGGGTGTGGTGGGGCTGGAGGGGAGTGTGGAGCAGACAAGGGAGTCCCGGAGAGAGTGGTCCCTCCAGAAAGCAGATAAGGGTGGGGAGGGAAAAATGTCGTTGGTGGTGGGGTCGGATTGCAGATGGCGGAAGTGTCAGAGGATGATGCATTGGATCCAGAGGTCGGTGGGGTGGTACGTGAGAACGAGGGGGATTCTGTTTTGGTTGTTATTGCAGGGAGGGGGTGTGAAGGATGAGTTGCGGGAAATGCTGGAGACACAGTCGAGGGTGTTCTCGACCACTGAGTGGGGGATGTTGCGGTCCTTGAAAAACAAGGACATCTGAGATGGGGACCGCTTTGCAGAACACGTACGCTCGGTTCGCACTAAACAACTGCACCTCCCAGTCGTGAACCATTTCAACTCCCACTCCTATTCCTCAGAATACATGTCCATCCTGGGCCTCCTGCAGTGCCAGAACGATGCTACCCGAAGGTTGCAGGAACAGCAACTCATTTTCCGCTTGGGAACCCTGCAGCCCAATGGTATCAATGTGGACTTCACAAGCTTCAAAATCTCCTCTCCCCCTACCGCATCCCAAAACCAGCCCAGCTAGTCCCTGCCTCCCTAACCTGTCCTCCCTCCCACCTATCCCCTCCTCTCACCTCAAGCCACACCCCCATCTCCTACCTCCTAACCTCATCCCGCCCCCTTGACCTGTCCGACCTCCCTGGACTGACCTATCTCCTCCCTATCTCCCCACCTACACTCACCTTTACTGGCTCCATCCCCACCTCTTTGACCTGTCTGTCTCCTGTCCACCTATCTTCTCCTCTATCCATCTTCTATCCGCCTCCCCCTGTCTCCCTATTTATTTCAGAACCCCCCTCTCCTCCCCCATTTCTGAAGAAGGGTCTAGGCCCGAAACGTCAGCTTTCCTGCTCCTCTGATGCTGCTTGGACTGCTGTGTTCATCCAGCTCTACACCTTGTTATCTCTGCTTTCTTTTGTGGTGCAATTGAAAGTACACAATGAGAAAGAAAAACTCAGTGGTTTGCACATTCTTTTCATGTCCATGTGGATCTTGCCATGTGTCCCAGTTTCCTTCCACAGTTCTAAGGTGTGCAGTTTAGGTGAATTGACCATGCTAAATTGCCCCATAGTATCCAGGGATATGCACGCCTGGTGTATTAACCATGGTAAATATGAGATAGGGGCTGGGTTTGGGTGGGATGCTCTTCGATCAGTGCAGACTCGATCGGTTGAATGGCCTCTTTGTGTACTATAGGGATTCTGTGATGATTCTAAAATGTCAGTGATCACATACTGAATCAACCACTAAGTGTCTGGACATTGTTACAACCCACTTGGGACAGCGCCCTGATTCTACAGCGCTGTTACTATTGGGGTCACCACAAAAATAAATGATTTGCTAAAAGCATGCAAAGTCCTTGCTTTACCTGTCTGTTTAGATCAAGTTAAAAGAAAACACTGACCAGGTTCGTGTATTTAACAAGAACTACTATTTATCTGAAATATGTAAGTTCTAATTACAAGTGTACAGCTATAAACTATCAACATAAAGCTCCACTTACTAAGATTCAAATCCCTTTTTTTTAAACCCCTACATCCATATCCAGACAGACTCAGACAAATGGAAGATATTGGTTTTATGGGTGGTGGGTAAGAAACTAGGAAACATGGTTCAGTAGCACTAGCCCACAAGGTCTGTTGAGATATTCCTTTTGCTTGACAGGACTTTTTTTTTCTTCAGTCTCCTTCCTCCAAGTTGTTTTCACTTCTTCGTAGAAGGCACATTCCAGTTGGCACACAAACTACAAGAGATCCTTACTTACTGGTTAAAGGCAACAGCTGGTGGGGGAATATTACTGGCTTTCTTCATATTTCAGGTCCTTTTACACCAGAGAGAAGAGACATACTGCCTAGTCTTCCAGCAGTCTGGACACTTGTCCTTGAATTATTCATAACCAGAAGCTGTTCAGCTACCCAGGAATCAATCAGAGAGTTGTCATCATGATTAATCTTTGCTTCTATGACAGGTCACGATTACACAAACCAATCAGCTACTTGTTGTCTGCCAAAACTCACTCTGTGCACACATCCCAGAGCTATGTTATCTACAAACAGCCTCCTTCACTGCTTTACCTCTGTAGCAGCACCACAGCACAATAAACAATGAGTTTCAGATGCTTGTTTTTAAAAGTGGAACAATTCCTTCCACAGTATCTGATTTTAAAACACTTATATTTCCATTTTAGTACACAATCAAAAATGCAGAAAGTAAAATGATATCGTCTTTACAACCCATGAAAGATGCGGCTGCAGAATGCAGCAATGTGTAGCCTTTGAAGAGAAACAAAAGTACATACAGACCCATGCATGGTACAGGATAGAGACGTGCTGGGTCCTTAATCCATGGCAGTCCACTGCATTGGCTCCTGTATGCTGCATATCTCCCTGTCCCAAACATAACTGACCACCTTCCTTACATCAGCACTTTTGGATACGAAGGTCAGGGAATAAGTAGGGATGTTTTAGGACTAGGAGCAATGGTATCAACAGGACATATTACCTTGTATGGGTCTTATTCATCTTGCTTCCATATGCTGCAGCAGGCTGTCAATACAGACATTTGTGGTATATCCTATCTGGACATGAAGTTCGGCATCATGCAGCACAGGCTCACACTTGCAAGTCACACAAATGTCATTCCAAAACAATGTAATTTATACAAATGTGGGATTTCATCGAGAGTGCAATTCAAGCAGGGTGGAGGTGGACAGCTATCTCTGGAGTGTCCTGAGAGGAGATCTCTGAGGACACAGTGTGGCTCCTTCTCCCACTGGGTGTCTCCTGGTATCATATCATTTCCTTGCGAGGAAGGGGCACATGTAGTACATACCAAGTTCCCTGTCTCCCTATGCCATGGCTGGGGTGAAGGAGTGCAGGTGTGAGTGCCTCCCAGCAGACCCTGAGGGTTCTGGACCTGGCTCTCCATGGCTACATCAAATTGTCTATGGAGGGCAGCCAGATAATTATATATGTAGCTGCACACATGCAGCTTCTAGTCTAGGAGGACCATTGCATCCCATGTAACTGTCTGCTGTTGCTATTCCTGCCTGTGCATGTAGGTGAAGACCCTGATTGGTGACACCACTGGGATCTCTTCTGCATTGGATGACCAGGTACTATCTCTTTGGCAGTCTACGAGTGCCAGCAGCCTGGATTATTTCCATGTAGGCCAACTGCCAAGCTGTTGCTGTGAGTTGGTCACCACATTGTGTTCTCCAACTTTCTAAGGCTAACATTATCACTGAGGTGCTAATATCTGAGTTGATTGAGAGTGCAAGAGGCAGCCTTGTTGATGGTTCCTTGAATCCTCCATACTCTTGTCCTTGAGGGAGTAGCATCTTGATAGAGCCAGTTGTTTCTTCATGGTAGTGATTGACATCCTGCTACCACCTATAGGACAAAGAGAGAGGTGTCACAGTAGTGGTTATAAGTGGTAACACAGACAGTGGAGTTACTGTGAGAGTTGCTGTGGAATGAGGAATGGTACTTACTCAATTGGCGGGTCATGGATGTTTAGCATCCCTGCAAGACCCCCGGTCTTCTCCTGCCAGAGCCAGGATTCTCTCACTGCTGAGGCACCCCTCCAACTGTCAGGACACTTTCTGACCCATTTGTGGGCTGTCTTCTGGAATGAAAAAAATGGGACAGATTGTATAAGTGCATGACTGTAATGGCTGGTGCATGTTGGAGAAAGGTTGCAGGTTGCAGGTTGGTGATATAGCAGGGTGCTGAAGCCATGCAGGGTAAGTGGTGTGAAAGATTGGGAGGTTGAGAGCAAATGAGGGAAGATGTTGCAGACAGTAGTAAGAGTGGCAGAGCATGAGCTTTGATGAGAGGTGAGCGCAGTAACAGAGATAGGGTCTGTGAGATAGCAGAAAACACTTACCCTGGCAGCGTAGAATAGGTCATTGATCTTCTTTCAGCACTGCTTTTGCACTGTTGAGACCACAGGTGGCAACCTCAGACCAGGCTGCCAGGATGTGGTGGCATAATCATCTCTGTCAACTTGCAGTTAACCAAAACTTGCAAGATTCAGCCCTTCATCTCCGGCAATGTTTACAACATAGTATTGTTGCTAAAAAGATACATGTATACAGAAAGTTCAGTATCAGAAAACCTTCCAGATTAAGCTATTTGTCCTCACCTCTTCACTCTCCCCTCCTGGCCTATAAGATACTGATCCTCCTTGTGTAGTATTTCTAAAGAACTGGTGCTCTTCCAGTACTTCACCCAAATATTCATGTGCAACCCTGGGTGAAGTTTTGGCTGGAATTTCTGTCATCAAAGCTGATCATGCTGTTACCCAATATACACCTGATATCTTCCTTATTACTAGACTGGGCCAGTGATTTTATTTCATCAAGTTAGATTGTGAAGACTCTGGAGAACATGATATTTATCATTTTTCTTTTGGCCTCCACCGGTAGGGAACTTCCCTGCAATATAGTTGTTCAATCAGTCCCATCGGCTGGCAGCTCTGAATGGTAGAATTTCCTCCAACTGAGGGGCAGATGACCCACTCTTCCTTCATTAACACCAACTACGGTGTATTGCGGCAAATGTTGTTTTTCTTTGGTGTTTCTGACTGACTTTTCAGTTGGGGGAATGGGAAAAGTATTCAGTTTGCCTATAAAATGAATGCTTTATATTGGCAGAACCCTTGTACAACATAAGTAAGAACAAGCCAGAAATACTCAGTAGGTCCAGCAGTATCTGTGGTGAGAGAAACAGCATTCAAGCCTATAAACATTCAGTACTGTAGTTCTGATGTTGACAGAGATGATCATGCCACCACATGCCTGGTCTGAGGTTGCCACCTGTGGTCTCAACAGTGCAAAAGCAGAGCTGAAAGAAGATCAGTGACCTATTCTACTGCAGTTCTGACAAAAAGTCACAGATATAGAATATTAACATTAATTTTCATGTTAAAGATGCTGCCTGATCTGCTGAGTATTTCCAATACCCTGTTCTTATTTCAGATTTCTAGGATCCACAGTATTTTAGTTTTGCGGTTTTAACATTAGTGTTGACCACTTTAAAATAAATAGATTATAATTTCTGTTAAAATTGTAGATGGATATTGACAACAATGTGCAACTGGATAGATTTTGACTGAGTTAAAAACTTTTCTTGTTCAGTAATGATATGGCATCATTTCAAAGACTATAATAAGTATTGCTAAAACCTGTAAGTACATTCTGGACTCAAGATTTTATTTGGTACTGAATACATTATACAGGACTTAAGTGGAAAAAAAATTAAGGCACTCATGTTATGTGTCGTGTACTCTGCTGTTGGAAATTGAGGAATTTCAGTTACCAAGAAGTGCTCTCTATGATCAAAATTAAACAATGTGATGAGGAACATGTAAATTACTTGTCTGAGAAAAGGACATCCATGTAGACATCACTAAAATAAAATGAACAGAAAGGCATTTTAATTTGGTATATATGTATTTACCCTGTTCGAGCAGAAGTAGTTTTGGGGTCTGCCTCCTCGCCCTGCCTCTTACAGTGAAAAGCAATGGCAGTCCACCGCTGACAAGAAAAAAGAAACAGCTCCGAATAGAGCATTAATAGTCAAGTACCTGGCTTCAGGCAAAACAAATACGAAATGATGAAAATGAAGTTATTTAACTAGATTTCATTGAGTCACAAGGTGTCATGTTGAGGTATTAATTTTCCCCTGATTTTTCACTGCAGTTAACTCCAGACTTGTTTGAGTTATAGTTTCGAAATCAGATGCTTCCACTTTTTTCACAGTTAAAACTTAAATTCCTAAAATTAAATCACGTTCTGAAACAAATGAATCATGAACTGATGTTCACAACAACCTTTTTTGGTTACTTTTTCAGATTTCCAGCATTTGCAAATCTTTGTTTATTCTTCTGTAATTGAAAATTGCCCATTTTTCTATAAAAAAGAACAGAGAATGCTGAAAAGAACTCAGCATCACTTTGAGCAATTCAGTTGTGAAGGAGTCATGCCAGACTCAAAGCTTCTCCTCTGTATCTTTTTCCTCAGATGTTGCCAGACCTTCTTCAGCATTCTCTGCATTCGTTTCAGATTTACATAGGAGCAGGAGGAGGCCATTCGGCCCTTCGAGCCTGCTCTGCCATTCTTCACGATCATGGCTGATCATCCAACTCAAGAGCCTAATCCTGCTTTCTCCCCATAACCTTTGATCCCATTCACCCCAAGCGCTATATCTAGTCACCTCTTGAATACATTCAATGTTCTGGCATCAACTACTTCCTGTGGTAATGAATTCCACAAGCTCACCACTCTTTGGGTGAAGAAATGTCTCCTCATCTCCATCCTAAATCGTCTACCCCGAATCTCAAACTACCTTTACCTCATTTTCTATAATGCTGCTTGACTTTTACTTTTTGGCAATTTGTATCTGTCATTAGTTAATAAACGTAAAGAGTAAAACCAAAATATTTGATTTTAGAGGCACATCAGTATCAGCTACTGCAAAGCAATGGGCTTCCACTTATGATCCAAATAGTAGCTGAATCCCAGGATGAGGAGCAAAGGAAAGCAGCTACTTTTGTTCTACAAAGTTGCCAATTAATAAGTAAGTACACAAGAAGATTCATGTTGTATTTAGCGTTTACTAAAGGTTTTATTGAGATTTGCATGTACGATCACCAGTCACCTTTCACTGTATGATATAATTAATAATATAGTTGTATAACTGCTGTGCAGAGGGACTTGGGTGTCCTTGTGCATGAATCGCTAAAAGTAGGATTGCAGATGCAGCAGGTAATTAAAAAGGTAAATGGAATTTTGCCTGCCATTGCTGGAGGGATGGAGTTTAAAAACTGGGAGGCTATGCTGCAGCTGTATAGGGTCCTGGTGAGGCCACACCTGGAGTACTGTGTGCAGTTTTGGTCTCCTTACTTAAGAAGCGATAAACTAGCACTGGAGGGGGTGAAGAGGAGATTCGCTCGGTTGATTCCAGAGTTGAGAGGGTTGGATTATGAGGAGAGACTGAGTAGACTAGGATTATACTCATTGGAATTCAGAAGAATGAGGGGAGATCTTATAGAAACATATAAGATTATGAAGGGAATAGATAAGGTGGAGGCAGGGAGGTTGTTTCCGCTAGCAGGTGAAACTAGGACTAGGGGGCATCGCCTCAAAATAAAGGGAAGCAGATGTAGGACTGAGGTCAGGAGGAACTTCTTCACCCAAAGGGTTGTGAATCTGTGGAATTCCTTGCCCAGTGAAGCGGTTGAAGCTACCTCGCTGAATGTTTTTAAGGCAAGGCTGGATAAATTTTTGAACACTAAAGGAATTAAGGGTTATGGTGAGTGGGCGGGTAAGTGGAGCTGAGTCTCAAAAAGATCAGCCATGATCTTATTAAATGGCGGGGCAGGCCCGAGGGGCCGGATGGCCTACTCCTGCTCCTAGTTCTTCTGTTCTCATGTTCTTATAATAAGTGGTTAACTCTTAGGGAACAATTTTGCCAAACACTTGATGCAGTAGAGAGATAGTCAATATTTGGGTTTTAAGTTGAAACGTCGGTTTAGCTTGCATTAAAGACATAATGATCTCTTGAGGAAGAAGTTGAAGGTAGTATTAGAAACGGCCAGTTGGATGCTTGTTTTATAGCTGCTTGCTGCTTAAGGTGCCTGCTAGTGCTTTTCAAAATTCTTGCTGGCTAGTGTTTCAATTAATGGCCTCTCCTAACAGCAATGGGTTATTTGGGAGTAATCAAGACCAAATCCGAGTTAAAAGGGATACTCACCACTTCATGGTTATTGGTGCTAGAATTGTGAGGAGGACTTCTGAAACACTTTGGGAGAACATCTATGATACTTTGTCAATGATATTTTGGCAAAATTTATTCTGGAAATTCTCTGAGGCTTTTGTCAAAAAAGGATATTGTGCCACAATTTTACCTTATTGGGCACCTTAAAGGAGTCACAGAGGAAAAGGGAGGTCTTGGTCATGAGTGTCTTGTGAGGTGACTCATTTTGTCAAGAGGAAAACTTGGGGCTAGACAGAACACCATCTGCTGCTGCAGCACAGGTGGGCAAAGGTATAGTGCCTCCCTGGACTCTCTCTTCCTCCAATATCACCGCTAAGAATCTCCCCAATCTTTCTGCTATTGAAAAATATACAACTGCCAGACAGAGCACTACACATCTTCAATGGAAGTGGTTGTATAGATTCCTTTCTGGCTGCTCAGAAAATTCCAGCACTGAATACTAAACCTGTTGGATTCTGGTTAGCATCTCAAAGCAAATTCAATTCTGGTCATCAGTAATTTGGATCAAAATTTTCTGCTAAATCCAAACTTTCTGACAGGTCTGTGTTATTAATTTAACATGTGCTGTCATCCTTCAGTCAAAATAACTCCCAGTATGGCCACGGAATTGATCCATCAGACCATCTAGTTGTTAAAAATAACACCGTTACTGGAAAAACCAGCACCGTCTCAGATCAACAAGTGATGGTCAACAGATTTGCCAAAAACAACTTCAGACTCAAAACTGGAGAAGTGCACACACTAGGGCAGAGTGGTTTAGCACTGTGTGCCCATTCCTCCCCCGTAGAAAAGCATCCAGTTACCAAAGAAAACTTGGCTGGTATTTGACAAGAGCCAAAATTTAGAGGTGGAGGAATGTGTGCTCAAACTAAGAAGCTTGCTTGCCACCAAAATGATTTGCTGAGCTTCATGGTGCTGTGACACCAAGGCTGCTCTTTCCATTTGGACATTAGTTTTTAGGATTAGCTGAAGCTAAATGAGGAAAATTTTAGTCTCTAGTGATAGGATGTCACAATCATGGAATCAGGCTGATTTGTCGATCCTTCTTTAATACTATCAGTCTGTCTGGCTCAGAATAGGTCTGTTTTTGAGAATTGATTTAGTTTCAATTTCTTGTTGCAAAAAACAATCTTGAAGTTAACTTGTCTAAAACAGAAGGAAATCACTTAACTTTCCACCAATAGATGCAAGTATTGTTTAGGTATTATTATTCACGCCCTGTGCAATGTAACCCCTCTGCCTTTGTTGAGGTCTTTTTGATTTGTGCATCCTTGCTTACCGTGATCTTCCTGTACTGCTCGTAAATAAAGCTGTTCACTGTACTTCGTTACATGTGACAATAAATCAATCAATCAATCAATCAATCAGTATTATTTTCTTAATCCATCATAATGCACTATGCTTATTTTGTTGCCACTCAGTTGTTACCTCTGCAACTGAAGGCGATGAGGAGAGGTGATGTTTTCACCCCAACAGTCTGCTTGACTGTAAACATGTAGCTCAAAAACTAACGAACGGATTTAAAAGAAATTTTGGAGACAGATAGAGGATGGCCCAGTGAAGAACTGATTGGATTGTAGCAAAAATGTAGATCCAGATCTATTAACGCTGGAGATGTAGCAAATTGACATTTTTTAAGAATGTTATATGTTGTTTTATTTAGAATGTTGTTGATTGTGGAAATGTGTCACAGCTTCAAAATATGAGCAGAGCTTTGAAAGTAGTTTATGAGATGTAGATTGTCCTGAAGCCGGTAGATAGAAAATATTAAGCTATATAGAGTATCAACCAGATAGTGAAAATTCTCAAGTAACAGCTGCATAATTGTTATATTTAGTTCTTTCTATTTACTTGTGGGCAGTGGATTTAACTGGTTAGCCGGCATTTATTGTCCGTCCCTAGTTGCCTATGAGAAAGTGGTGGTGAGATGCCTTCTTGCTGCAGTCCACATGTGCAGGTTGATACACAATGCTCTTGGGGAGGGAGTTCCAGGACTTTGACCCGGCAACAGTGAAGTATGGTGATATATTTATGATTCAAGATGGTGAGTGGCTTGGTAATGACATCGCAGAGGGTGGTGTTCCTATGTATCTGTTGCCTTTGTCCTTCTTGAATAAAGTGGTCGTGGGTTTGGAAGGTGCTGACATATAATTGATGGGAAATTCAGTTATTCCAATGCCAGTGGTGGTCACAGGAGGTAGTTGCATCTTGTTGCAGGTTATCATTGTCTGAAAGCGCTAAGATATGTCACTGTGCTACCCAAAGGAGTAATTTTCTTCTGGTTTACTCCCTTTTCCTACTGAGTCATGTTGTGAAAAGATTGTACCAACATCAGTATTCCTCTAGCACCTCTGAAAGAAGCAAGATTAACTAACTCAAAATAGACGGGGGATTAAATGCGTCAAATTTATTCTTACTGTATACGTATGTCCACACAGGTGACATATTTATTGACACATATCATAAGAACACACGGACATAAGAAATAGGAGCAGAAGAATGCCCCACCATTCAATAAGATCATGGCTGATCTTTTGTAGGCTCAGCTCCATTTAATCGCCTGCTCACCATAACCCTTAATTGCTTTACTGTTCAAAAGTCTATCTACCTTTGCCCTAAAAACATTCAGTGAGGTACCTGAGATAACAAGATGTAGAGCTGGATGAACACAGCAGGCCAAGCAGCATCAGAGGAGCAGGAAAAGCTGATGTTTCAGGCCTAAACCCTTCTTCAGAAAAATATCCTACTCTCTCTGAAACAATGAGCTAGCTCACCTGATTCATTGGGCAGGGAATTCCACAGATTCACAACCCTTTAGGTGAAGAAGTTCTTCCTCAACTCAGTCCTAAATCTGCTGTCCCTTATTTTGAGGCCATGACCCCTAGTTCTACTTTCACCCACCAGAAACAACCTCTGAGTCCACTTAATCTCTCCTCATAAGGCAACCTTCTCAATTACCGAATTAACCAAGTGATCCTCCTCTGCACCCCCTCCAATGCCAGTACATCCTTTCTCAAGTAAGGACACCAAAACTGTACACAGTACTCCAGGTGTGGCCTCACCAGCACCCTATAAAGCTTCAACCTAACCTCCCTATTTTTAAACTCCATCCCTGTAACAATGAATGACAATATTCCATTTACCTTCTTAATTACCTGCTGTACCTACAAATCAACTTTTCGTGATTCATGCACATAAACATCCAGGTCCCTCTGCACAGCAGCATGCTGCAATTTTTCACCATTTAAATTATATTCCCTTTTGCTGCTTTTCCTACCAAACTGGATGATCTCACATTTACCAAAATTGCACTCTATCTGGCAGACCCTTGCCTTCTCACTTAACCCATCTATATCCCTCTGCAGACTTTCAGTGTCCTCTGCACACTTTGCTCTACCACTCATTTTAGTGTCATCTGTGAACTTAGACATGCTATACTTGGTCCACAACTCTAAATCATCTATGTAAATTGTAAGCAATTGCGGTCCCGACACTGATCCCCGAGGCACAGCACTAGCCACTAATCACCAACCAGAAAAACATCCAGTTATCCCCACTCTTTAGTTTCTGTCAGTTAACCAATCCTCTATATATGCTAATACATTACCATAACACCGTGCACCTTCATCTTATGCACAGTCTTTTGTGCGGCACCTTGTCAAATGCCTTCTGGAATTCCAGATACACCACATTCACTGGTTCCCCATTGTCCACTGCAGGATGCTCCTTGTCGTAATTGAGTGCAGTTAGTCTCAACAGCTCTAGTTCAATGGGAGTTCCCATCCTGATCATTACACATTGACCTTTTCAAGAAATGGCTTGTAAAAAGATGTCTGGTGAGACCAGGTTGTGTAATTTTGTAATGAGTGCTCTGATTTTCCTCAATAATAAACATCAAATATGAGTAGTGAGAGCATGGGTACACTGACCGAAGGTCAGATTTGGAACTGTTTGCTGATGATTGGTAGCATCCTACTCCATTCCTAACTCCTATAATATTAAAGTAGCCCATACCATCCCCTAATGGAGAGGCAGTGGTGAATGGGTGGTCACCAGTGTTCACTTAACTAGGCAAGCTATGAATGGCTGCGGGAGCTGAGTAGATGCTAGGTCTTGTGCAGTAAGTGATTAACCTCCTGGACCTCAAAGTCTCTGCATTATCTAAAAGCACTGCAGCGGTTTAGTTTGCAGTCCTTGCATTTTACTTGTCAAACATCACTGGAGCTGGAGACAATATTTGACTTGCTTAGGGTTCAGTGCATTTGTATAGTCCTAACATTGCAAGATTTACAAGGATGTTGCCAGGTTTGGAGTGTTTAAGCTATAGGGAGAGGCTAAATAGTCTGGGACTATTTTCCCTGGAGCGTCAAAGGCTGAGGGTTGACCTTATAGAGGTTTATAAAACCATGAGGGGCATGGATAGGGTAAATAGACAAGGTCTTTTCCCTGGAGTGGAGGAGTCAAAACTAGAGGACATAGGTTTAAGGTGAGAGGGGAAAGATTTAAAAGGGTCCTAAGGGACAACTTTTTCACGCAGAGGGTGGTGCGTGTATGGAATGAGCTGTTAGGGGAAGTGTAGAGGTTGGTACAATTGTCACATTTAAAGGGCATGTGGATGGATATATGAATAGGAAGGCCTTCGAGGGATATGGGCCAAATGCTGACAAATGGAACTAGATTTACCAACGATATCTGGTTGGCATGGATGAGGTGGACCGAAGGGTCTGTTTCTGTGCTGTACATCTCTATAACCCTATGACTATGACTTAAGTCGTGATAATCAAAAAGCTGAGCCCCGTCCAAGATGAAATAGTCTGATTGACAAGTCTTCACACCAGTGAAGTAATTATTATTGACCACCTCCATCACTGGTATGCTTCAACAGAGGGTCCTAACCTCAAAACCTTTACTACTGAGAAGGACAAGAGCAGTAACATCACTAGAGCAATATCACTTCAGTTTCCCTCCAAGTAGCACACGTTACAGTCTGGATGTATATTATTGTTCTTTCCTTGTTGCAAGGTCATAATCTTGGAATTCCATACTGCTCACGACAATTAGAAGACCATCACCGCAAGAAGAGTAGGAATTCAAGGAAAACATACCTATTTAGGGCAACTAAGGAAGGCAATAAATGTGCCAGAACCCTTGCATCCTGAGACTAGAACAAACACTGGATGGTGAATGAAAAGCCCCAAAGCAAAACAATGGACTCCTCATTTGCTGAATTTAAAGAGATTAGTTGCCCTTAGTCTGCAAGAGATGACTCCTGGTAATGTGTTCTGAGAAAGGGTCACTGGACCCGAAACGTTAACTCTGTTTTCTCGTTCACAGATGCTGCCAGATCTGCTGAGCTTTTCCAGCAGCTTTGTTTTTTTTTCCTGGTAATGTGTAGTGTGTTTGTATTTCTCCATAAGTGCTTAAGGTGTTTGTACAGAGTTACCGAAGATGAAATTGTACAAGGATCCTGTTTGCCTGTGAACCTGTACGTTAGTTGCAGGATAATGCAGATATTTTGGTTTCTCTATATCTTTGTATTTGGGACATATTTTCTTGATGCTCACCTTTATACCTGCTGTTGTCTCTTTCCAAGCTGAGAAACTATCGAAGAGTCTGATGGAGAATGTTCAACCAAGCGGAGGCACAGTTACTACATATGGCATTGATTATTCCCAAAACAACAGCCTGAAAAATTACTGGAAACTTGCAGAGGGATTTCTAAGTAGGATAAAGACATTAGAAGAACAGCAAGAAGAGGTTAACTGTTTGAATTCTCCTTCAGATAATGAGTTTTTCTGTTATTGAAAGCTAGATCCAGGATTTATCCATTGTCTTTACTTCAGTAAAACATTCCAAGGCATTGAACCATATTGTAAGCTGTTAGGTCAGGTTCTCAAAGGTTTTAATAGAACAAGGTTGCAGAGTTTGAGGAGGGAGTTCTAGAACTTAGGGCCTAGAAGCTGAGGCATGGCTGCCAATGATAAAAGACTGTATGTGTAGGTTCTTGCCTTGAGCAAGTGTCATCCTTATACTGAGAGATAGTAAGAACTGCAGATGCTGGAGTCAGAGATAACACAATGTGGAGCTGGAGAAACACAGCAGGCCAGTCCGCATCAGAGGAGCAGGAAAATTGACGTTTCGGGTCAGGACGGCTCCACACTGTGTTATCTCATTCTTATAGTAACTAAAGAGTTATAGAAGATCTTTAAAGAGATGTTTAAACAATTTCCACATTACAGATTCTTTGTTTTTCTCTCTCAATCATTGTGTTGTTGAAGGAGTGAGAAGCCATTCCTTTCCAAGAACTCCTCAGTTGCTTTGAGTTGGCCACTAGGAAATAATCTGGGGTATCACTTTGGCTTGGTCATCCCTTGCTGTGTAAGCTGTAGTATCTGCCCCATTCTTGCCCATAGTGCCCATGTACCTCAGTGTAATGTACCTCAGATGTGTATCATGTTCCCAACACACTGACTGTCAAATTTTCTTTAATAAAGAAATTCAGGTTGGTGGGTTAACAAGGTGTGGAGCTGGATGAACACAGCAGGTCAAGCAGCATCATAGGAGCAGGAGAGCTTGACGTTTC
>JAHRHZ010000222.1:397336-413876 GCA_024137785.1 Ginglymostoma cirratum
ATGATGCTGTTTGGCCTGCTGTGTTCATCCAGCTCCACACCTTGTTATCTCAGATTGTCCAGCATCTGCAGTACCTATTATCTCAGGTTGGTGGGTGCGGGATTAGGATCTTTCCCATTTCTCCAGAAGATTCGGTGAATGGTTTATGGTTTCATAGGCACTGCTAGATGCTTTTCCAGATGCTGTTCACCTGTGAAGAAGAAGCATCAGAGCTATCCCACTCCCATATTGTTCAAATTCTCTCAATGCAAGTGCTTCTTATACCAGATGGGGACCAGGAATAGAAACCATGGTTAATAGTTTTGGCACATTTCCTAGCACTGGGATGCTGAAACTATTTGTAGAAAGAATCCCAGGAATTGTACGGACCGAGATCAGAATTAGTAGAAAGTGAACCTGGAAATTTCTGCTTTAAAGATCTCAGTACCACAGGAAACATTGCAATTATCTGCCATACCACTGGTGTTTTGGCTGGAGGTGTTTTGACGGTTGACTAATGTATAATGATATGTTATCCCTAGTGAAGATTCTATATTAATGAATAGTTGAAAAATTATTACTGATTATATTTCTGTATTTTGTACTAGTCTTGTGAGCCACTGATGAAACAGATGCCAAAACAGAGGGAAGATATTCTGCTGAAACATTGCAGCGAACAGCATTCCTTGGATAATATAAAAATGGATAAATGGACTGGTGAAACAAGACAGGCAAAAAATCAGGATATTACCCCAGAGAAAAGAAAATTCGATTTAATTCATAGAGCAATTGAACACAGAGAGGAGGATTCTGTTATTCCTGCAATTAATCCATCATATTCAAGAAATAAAGAAAATAAAAGCCACTACAGAGATCAGCAGCTAATGGTGCAACACTTTAATTGACCTTTATTCTCATGATCCTTTACTCTTTATTAAGCAGAGTTGTTTTCATGTACCATTATATATTGCTTTACACCAGGCAAAGGGTAGAACTGGAGCCATTCTTTACATTTTTTATATTTATTAGCAGATTTATTTACATTTCAAGCATATGCTCCCTAACCCAATAACTACAGTTTCAGTCTCTGTCTGTTTATAGGTTTTCAAGTGAAGCAGTTAACAACCGCTAAATGCGTTAAATTATGCTTAGACAATATTCAAGTAACATTAAGTAGATAATATTCCCTTATTTTCTTACCTAATCTGCTAATTGAGAGGCTGAGTTGATAGGTAACCATCTGCACTTGCAACTCTGGTTTAACACAGTGTATAGAATTTATGAAAGATGACCTAATTATCCCTCCAAATTTTCTGTTTCCTTGTTCTCTCTTTCCCTGCCTGTGAGGGCCTAGATTCCAGCTATATTCTACAGCAGTAAGATAGTAAAAATCATAAGAAATAGGAGAGCGTATGGGCCACTTGACTCATGCAGCCTGCTGTACCATTCAATAAACTGATTGGCTGATTTGATTGTGGCCTTAACTAACCTTTCCTGCCTGTCCCCCGTAAGCCTCAACTCCCTTTTCTATCAAAAATCTACCTAGCCTAGCCTTAAAAATATTACATGACCAACCCCTGCTGCTCTCCGTGGAACAGACTTCCAAAGAGTAATTAGCCTCTGAGAGAAGAAATTCTTCACATCTTCATCTTAACAGGAAACCCCTTATTTTTAAGCATGCCTCATAGTTCAAGATTTCCAGGATGTACCCTGTCAAGTTCCCACCACAGAATCTTGTATGTTTCAGTAAGGTTACCTTTCATTTTTTCAAACTGCAATGAGTATCAAATATTTCTCAATTATTATAGGACAACCCCTTCATTCCAGAAATTAGCCAAGTGAACATTCTGCTTCTAATGCAAGAATATCCCTCCTTAAATATGGAGACCAG
Organism: Ginglymostoma cirratum; assembly: GCA_024137785.1. Taxonomy (NCBI): domain Eukaryota; kingdom Metazoa; phylum Chordata; class Chondrichthyes; order Orectolobiformes; family Ginglymostomatidae; genus Ginglymostoma; species Ginglymostoma cirratum. The sequence goes on from JAHRHZ010000222.1 coordinate 399,207, forward strand.
AACTTTACACAATTTTCCACATGTGGTCTCACAAATGCCCTGTACAGTTATTGTAAAACTTTTATACTGCATCCCCCTTGCAACAAAGGCCAACATTTATTTCCTTTCCCAAACATTTGCAGTAACTGCAACTAACCTTTTGTGATTCACGTACAAAGGCACCTGCTGTTTCTGTGCTGCATTCTGCAGATTCTCCATTTAACTGATATTCAGCTTTTCTATTCTTCCTGTCAAATTTTACACATTATACTACAAAAGACTATTTTTGAGGACTCACTTATCTATATCCCTTTAAGATTATTTGTATCCTTATAGAATCTTGCTTTCTGACCTATCTTGTTATCAACAAATTTGGCTACAATATAGTCGGTTCCTTCATCCATGACTTTAATATAGATCATAAATAGCTGAGGGCCCAGCAACAATCTCTGTGGCAATCTAGTTACAGCCTGCTGCACCAAAGATTTATCCCGACTCTGATACCTGTAGTCAGCGAATCTGTTTTTCTCAGTTCAGTTGTGGGATGTTGGCGTTGCTGACTGGCCAGGATTTTTTGCCCATCCTTAGTTGCCCTTGAGAAGTTGGTGGTGGACTGTCTTCTTGAACTGCTGCAGTCCACCTGCTGTGGGTTGACACACAATGCCATTAGGGAGGGACTTCCAGGATTTTGATCCAACAACAGTGAAGGAACGGTGATATATTTCCAAGTCAGGATGGTGAGAGGCTTGGAGGGGAACTTGAAGGTGCTGGTGTTCCCATATGTCTGTTGCCCTTATCCTTCTAGATGGAAGCGGTCGTGGGTTTGGAAGGTGCTGTCTGAGGATCTTTGGTGAATTTCTGCAGTGCATCTTATAGATAGTACACACTGCTGCTACTGAGCATCAGTGGTGGAGGGAGTGGATGCTTGTGGATGTAGTGCCAATCAAATGGGTTGTTTTGTCCTGGATGGTGTCAAGCCTCTTGCATGTTATTGGGGCTGCACTCATCCAGGCAAGTGAAGAGTATTCCATCACACTCCTGACTTATGCCTTGTAGATGGTGGACAGACTTTGAAGAGTCAGGATATGAGTTACACATCGCAGTATTCCTAGTTCCTGACCTGCTGTTGTAGCCACTGTGTTTATGTGGTGAGTTCAGTTGAGTCGCTGGGTCGATGATAACCCCCAGGATGTTGATAGTGGGGGATTTAGTGATACTAACACCATTGAATGTCAAGGATGGTGGTTAGATTGTCTGTTATTAGTGATGGTCATAGCCTGGCATTTGTGTGGCACAAATGTCACTTGCCACTTGTCAGCCCAAGCATGGATATTATCCAGATCTTGTTGCATTTGAACATGGACTGCTTCAGTATTTGAGGAGTAGTGAATGGTGCTGAACATTGAGCAATCATCGGCAAACATCCCCACTGACCTTACGATGGAGGGAAGGTCATCGATAAAGCAGCAAAAGATGTCTGGGCTGAGGACACCATCCTGAGGAACTCCTGCAGAGATATCCTGGGGCTGAGACGATTGACCCCCAACAAACACAACCATCTTCCTATGTATCAGAGATAATAGGAATTGCAGATGCTGGAGAATCCGAGATAACAAGGTGTACACCCGGATGAACACAGCAGACCGAGCAGCATCATAGGAGCAGGAAAGCTTGACGTTTTGGGCCTAGACCTTTCATCATTTTCTGATGAAAGGTCTATGCCCCAAACATCAAGCTTTCCTGCTCCTATGATGCTGCTTGGCCTGCTGTGTTCATCCAGCTCTACACCTTGTTATCTCTGATCTTCCTATGTGTCAGGTATGACTCCAACCACCAGAGATTTTGCCCCCGATACTTATTGATTCCAGTTTTGCTAGGGCTTCTTGATGCCACTCTGAATCAAATGCAGCTATGATGTCAAGGGCTGGCACTCTTGCCTCACCTCTGGAATTCAGCTCTTTTGTTCATGTTTGAACCAAGGCTGTAATGAGGTCAGGAGCTGAGTGGCCCTGCGCTACTGAGCAGGTTATTGTCGAGCGGGTGCTGCTTGATAGCACTGTTGATGACACTTTCCATCAATTTACTGATGATTGAATAGACTGTCAGGGCGGTTTTTGGCCGGGTTGGATTTGTCCTGCTTTTTGTGTACAGGACATACTTGGGTAGCCACAGTGTTGTAACTGTATTGGAACAGCTTGGCTAGGGGAGCGGCAAATTCTGGAGCACAAGTCTTCAGTACTATTGCCGGAGTGTTGTCAGGGCCTGTAGCCTTTGCAGTATCTAGTGTCTCCAACTGTTTCTTGATATCACATGGAGTAAATTGAATTGGCTGAAGACAGGTATCTGTAATGCTGGGGCCCACTGGAGGAAGTTGAGGTGAATCATCCACTTGCCACGTGTAGCTGAAGATTGCTGTGAATGCCTCAGCCTTATCTTTTGCACTGACGTGCTGGGCTCTTCCATCATTGAGGATGGGGATATTTGTGGAACCTTCTCCTCCAATGATTGTTTAATTGTCCACCACCATTCACGACAGGATGTGGCAGGATTGCAGAGCTAAGATCTGATCCATTGGTTGTGGGATTGCTTAGCTCTGTCTATCACTGCTGCTTTTGCTGTTTGGTATACAAGAAGTCCTGTTTGGTGGCTTCACCAGGTTGACACCTCATCTTCAGGTATCCCTGGAGCTACTCCTGGTATGCCCTCCTGAACTGTCCATTGAACCAGGGTTGATCCCCTGGCTTGATGGTAATGGTTGAGTGGGGAATATGCCAGACCATGAGGTTACAGGTTGTGCTGGAGTACAATTCTGCTGCTAACGATGGCCCACAGCACCTCATGGATGCCCAGTCTTGAACTGCTAGATCTGTGTAAAGTCTGTCCCATCTAGCACGGTGATAGTGCCACATGACATGATGGAAGTTATTCTCAATGTGAAGGTGGGACTTCATCTCCACAAGGACTGTGTGATGGTCACTCTTACCAATACTGTCATGGACTGATTCCACAGCAGCTGGCAGATTGGTAAGGATGAGGTCAAGTATGCTTTTCCCTCTTGTTAGTTCCCTCACCATCTGTCGCTGTCCCAGTCTAGTAGCTGTGTCCTTTCGGACCCGACCAGCTTGATCAGTAGTACTGCTGCCGAGTCACACTTGCTGATGGACATTGAAATCCCCCACCCAGAGTTCATTTTGTGCCCTTGCCATCCTCAATGCTTCCTCCAAGTGTTGTTCAACATGGAGGAGTACCAATTCATCAGCTGAAGGAGGATGGTATGTGATAATCAGCAGGAGGTTCCTTGCCCATATTTAACCTGAAGCCATCAGACTTCATGGCATCCAGAGTCAGTGTTGAGGACCCCAGAGCAACACTCTCCCGACTGTATACCACTGTGCCACCACCTCTGCTGAGTCTGTCCTGCCAGTGGGCCAGGACATATCCAGGGATGGTGATGGTGATGTTGGGACATGTCTGTATGATATGATTCTGTTAGTATGACTATGACAGGGTGTTGCTTCACTAGTCAATGAGACAGCTCTCCAGATTTTAGTGAGGAGGACTTTGCAGGGTTGACAAGGCTGTTTCCACCGCTGTCTTTTCCAGTGCTTAGGTCAATGCCAAGTGATCCATGTGGTTTCATTTCTTTGAGACTTTGTAGTGATTGGTACAACTGAATGGCTTGCTATGCCATTTCAGAGGGCAGTTGAGAGTCAACTACATTGCTGTGGGTCTGGAGTCACATGTAGACCAGACTAGGCGAGGGTGGCAGATTTCCTTCCCTGAAGGACGTTAGTGAACCAGATGGTTTTTTCAGACAATTGGCAATGATTTTGTGGTGATCAGTAGATTCTTAATTCCAGACTTTTTTTTTATTGAATTCAAATTCCACCGTCTGTTGTGGTGGGATTCGAACATGGGTCCACAGAACATTAGCTTGGTTTATGGATTAATAGTCTAGCAATAATACCACTAAGCCATTGCCTACCATCTTTTATTCATACTAATATATTATTTCCAACGTTGAGTTTGTAAACTAACCTTCTTTGTAATGCCTTATTGAATGTATTTTGGAATTACAAATCTCTACACTGTCACTTTTCTTTATATTCTTGTAATAGCTTTGGACAAGCTTAGCGCAACAAGGCAGATGGAAAATAATGAAGAAAAATTTGAGTTATCCACTTTGGCAGCAGAAACAGATGTACAGAGTATTGATAGTAATGACAGGAGGTTGGAAGATGTAGCTGTACAAAGGGAACTTGGGGTCCTTGTCGTAAGTTGCTGAAAACTAATGTGCAGATGCAGAAAGCTGTTAGGGAGGCTAATGGGATATTATCATTTATTGCAAAACAATTTGAGTACAGGAGGAGTGAAGTCTTACTTCAATTCTATAAAAGTTCGGTTTGACCGCAGCTGGAGTGTTGCATGCAGTTTTGATCTCCTTATTTCAGGAAAGATATTTTTGCCATAGATGGAGTGCAATAAAAGTTCACCAGACTTGTTCGCGGGATGGTGGGACTGTCCTATGAAGAGGTATTGGGCAAACTACTTGTATTTTCTAGATTTTTGAAGCGTGACAGGTGATCTCACTGAAACCTACAAAACACTTAAAAAGATGAACAGAGTAGGTGCAGGTAAGATGTTTACCCATGTCGGGGAATCTGGAACCAGGGGGTATAATTTTAAAAAGAGGGGATGCCACTTAGATCAGAGGTGAAGAAAAATTGCTTTACTCAGAGGGTTGTGAACTTTTGGAATTCTGTACCACAGAGGTCTGTAGAGTCTCAGTCTTTTGAGTATGTTTAAGATAGAGAGTTATAGATGTCTGATTAGTAACAAAATACAAATAGCCCCTGGTTTGTGAACTGATTGTTTCTGAGTCCATTCACAAGCCGATTTGTACACCATTCAGATAACAATGCAGGATAATATACAACAATAACAAGGTGTAGAGCTGGATGAACGCAGCAGGCCAAGCAGCATCAGAGGAGCAGGAAAGCTGACATTTCAGGTCTAGACCCTTCTTCCTTGTTATCTCAGATTCTCCAGCATCTGCAGTTCCTACTATCTCTGAACGGATAATATACAGCAGCTGTTTGTAAGTACAGGACATGTTGGTGTGTTGGATATTTAAAAGTGCACTTTGGTATGGGGTCATGTTTGTAAGTTGGGCATTCATGAATCAGGGACGTCCTGTACAGGCTTATGAGGTGAGTAAAAGGTGTTGAAGTGTTTGATCAGCCATGATCGTATTGAATGGTGGGGCAGGCTCACTGGGCTGAATAGTCTACTTTGTTCCTATGTTCAAACTCCCTTTTAATGTTTATTGCTAGTTTTCTGGCATTTAGCACACTTGCCTTCATTGCTAAGACCTTTAAGTACAGGAGTTGGGATGTCATGTTGAAATTGCACAGGACTGTCTGGAGTACTGTGTACAGTTCTAGTCATCCTACTACGGGAAGGATAATATTAAATTGGAGACGGTTCTGAAAAGATTTGCCAGGATGATGCCGGGAATGGAAGGTTTAAGTTATAAAGATATGCTGGGACATTTTTCACTGGAGCATAGATGGTTGAGGAGTAACCTTATAGAAGCTTATAACATCATGAGTGGCATACATAGGGTGAATCGCAGGGGTCTTTTCCTTAGGGTAGGGGAGCTAGGGGGCATATTTTTAAGGTGAGAGGAGAAAGATTTGAAAAGGACATAAAGTGCAGCTTTTTTACACACAGAATGAACTGCCAGAAGAAATGGTGGATGCGGGTATGGTTACAACATTTAAAAGACATTTGGATAAGTACCTGAAAAGGAAAGGTTTGGAGAGATATGGGCCAAATGCAGGCAAGTGGGACTAGTTTGGTTTGGAAACTTGGTCAGCATGGACTATGGATCAAGGGGTCTGTTTCCATGCTGTATGACTCTATACTTGTCCTCCCAATTTTCTCACTTTTTAAAGCCATCTTTTGCTAGTTTCTAAACTTTTTCAAAAATTTTTCAAATCTTCTGACCCACTCCTAAGCTTTGAAGCATTGTGTGTTTTACAAGTTTGATACTGTCTTTAACTTCCTTGTTTAGCCATAGATAATGCATACTTATTATCGAGTCTATCCTTCTCAATATCTTTGTTGAAAATTATGAAATAACTTCTTAAATGTCTGCTAATGCTTCTTGTGATCTTATTTTTAACTCAATTTTCCCATATACTCTTGTAGGTTCCTTTATTTAAGTTGAAGATAGTAGTTTCAGACCCAAATTTCTCACCCTTGAGCTGAATGTGAAATTCCACCATGCTATTATCCCTATTTCCAAGAAGATTCTTTATTCTAAGTTCCTTAACTAATTTCCAAACCTCATTATATGTTACAAGGTTTAGGGTAGCCCTGTTTGTTTTAGAATTTATTATTCCATGAAACTGTTCTGAAAAAAATGGGCACATCTCCGGGCTACCTTTAGTAATATAGTTCATCTAATGTATATGAAGATTAAAATCACGGGGTCTAGGCCCGAAACGCCAGCTTTCCTGCTCCTCTGATGCTGCTTGGCCTGCTGTGTTCATCCAGCTCTACACCTTGTTATCTCAGATTCTGCAGCATCTGCAGTTCCTACTATCTCTGAGACTATTATTACTGTTCCTTTCCAACAAGGCCCCATTATTTCTTTATTTATATTCGGTACCACAGTGTAGCTGGTGTCATGGAGACTGTAAACCACTCCCACAAGTGACTTCTTTCCTATGCTATTTCTTATCTCCACGTAAACTGATTCTACATTTTCATTCTCCAAATCAATGTGATTTCTCACTCCAATACTGATCTCAATCTTTATTAATAGAGCCGCCCACCTCCTTTCCCTTTCTTCCTATTCTTGCAACCAAACCTCTATAATGGCTATTGTGTCATACTGATTTACTTCTATTTATGTTAACAATTCAATCATCTTATTATGACCACAATGTTCATTCAATAAACAGCCCAAAACTCTGTCTTGTTACCATTTTCCCTAACCCGTCTTTAGTTGTTGGTGCACTCAATTTTTTTCACTCCCCACAGTACTATTATATTGCCTGTTTCATTGTTCTTTCTCCTTAATGTCCCATCTCACCCCACATGAGCCCTCTCACTCATAAATTTAATACAATCGTAAATTATGAGGTCAAAATCACATCAAGCCAAGGTCAACGTCATTGTTCAACTTAGCAAAGAAACAGACCTTGCAGTCCAACTTGTCCATGCTGATCAGATATCCTAAATTAATCTAGTCTCATTTGCTAGCATTTAGCCCATATCCTTCAAAACCCTTCCTATTCATATACCCATCCAGATGCCTTTTAAATATTGTAATAATGATATTTCTTCTTCTACCCTAGTTTTATCCTCTGCATTTACAAAAACATGAAATGCAGCTGATGTACAAGTCCTGTAACTGATGAACATTGCAATAGATAACTCATAGGCCATTCTTTCACAATGAAATAGACAATGGATATTTGCACAGCTGTTTTGCCACTTGGGTATCAACACTAAACTAAACCAGTTCCTTCACTTCCTGAGGAAGTGTCACCAGAACTGCAACGTTAACTCTGATTTTCTTTTCACAGTTGCTGCCAGACCGGCTGAGCTTTTCCAGAAACTTCTGTTTTTGTTCCTGATTTACAGCATCTGCAGTTCTTTTGGTTCCTTCACTTCCTTAATGTTCATGTATGTTCATTTTCTGCCAGAACTAATTGGATATTGTTCAGGAGGTGAAAGTCACGGCAAATGTTTACTGCTTTGCCTGGAAGTCTGGAGATCAGTTACAGTACATCCACTATCATAGCCGAATCAGTAGAAAACATGGAGTTGAGAAATGTATTTGTCACTGTGCTGTGTGCAGAATGGGCGAATGGCCCATGTACACAGTGTAATAATTTTAAATTGTTATGTACTGTTAATTGAAAACAAACAAAAAAAAACTTGTAAAATGGTAGAAACCAATTTTCTATCCTTTATTTTCACAGGAGAAAGTAAAACGACAGATATTTGTAGAAGATGATGTTCCACATGAAGTAAATAAAGCCAATAGTAATGCAGCTCAATTTGGGAATGTTGACACATTGAGTTCTGATGCTAAAGCAAGGAATATGAATAGCCAGCAACATGATCTGCCCATTGGTATTTCCATCAGTGCTGGCCAAAGCACATGCCCTGACACACAGAACAGAAATAGGGTTTTAGGAACAGACCAGCAACATGGTACGAAATCTTGGCCTGTGCAACGTGAAAAGCCATCTTACCAGCCAAGAACTGTACCTGAAGCTAAATTTCCAAGACCAAGTACATCAACAAAAGAGCAGAGAGCAAGTGACAAGCAAGACTTTAAAAAAAGGTATAGCATTTTTTTGACACATAAGTCTGAAAAAGAAGTGAATTAGTTTAAATATGAACAAGATGCAAATGCTGGAAATGTATGGCAAGTCAGTCAACACCTGAAAGAGATGGATTAATGTTTTTATGGGAAACCCCCTTTGTGACTGTTAATGACTAAAACTCCAAAATGCATGAGCTTCTGTTTGCAAAATGGCTGCTGCACTTCCTTACACAATAGCAGTCTGTATTTGATACCACAGTGTGGAGCTGGAGGAGCACAGCAGGCCAGGCAGCATCAGAGGAGCAGGAAAGTTGACATTTCAGATCAGGACCCTTCTTCAGAAATGGGGAGGAGGAAGGGAGCTCTGAAATAACTAGAGCGAGGAGGGGTGGGGCTGGGGAAGGTAGGTGGGATGGTGATAGGTGACTGCCGTTGGCAGTGGTGGGGATTGGTCAGTGAAGTGGAAGGAGAGAAGACAGACAGGTTGTGTCAGGTCAAGGAGGCGGGGATGAGAGGGAGGGTTAGTCATGGGATGAGGCCAGGGGTGGGGAGATTTTGAAACTGGTATAGTACACATTGAGACCATTCGGCTGTAGGCTCCCGAGGCGGAATATGAGGTGCTGCTCCTCCAGTTTCCAGGTAGTGTCATTGTGACACTGGAGGAGGCCCAGGATGGACATGTCGCCCAGGGAATGGGAGGGGGAGTTGAAACGATTTGCGACTGGAAAGTGTTGTCGTTTGTCGCGAACAGAGCGCAGGGGCTCTACAAACCGGCCTCCAAGCCTCTGCTTCGTCTCACCAATGTAGAGGAGGCCACATTGGGAGCAGAGGATGCAGTAGACCACATTGGCAGATGTGCAGGTGAACCTCTGTCTGATATGAAAGGCTTTTTTCGTTCCTTGGATGGAGGTGATGGGGGAGGTGTAGGGACAGGTGTAGTGGTTGCAGGGAAAGGTGCCGGGGTGGTGGGGCTAGTTGGGAGTGTGGAGCGGATGAGGGAGTCGCGGAGTGAGTGGACTCTACAGAAAGCAGATAAGGGTGGGGAGGGAAATACATCCTTGGTTGTGGAGTCAGATTGCATGTGGCAGAAGTGGCGGAGAATGATACGTTGAATCCGGAGGTTAGTGGGGTGATACGTGAGGACAAGGAGGATTTTGTCTTTGTTTTTGTTGTGGGGAGGAGATGTGAGGGCAGAGGTGCAAGAAACGCAAGAGATGCGGTCGAGAGCATTTTCGACCACTGAAGGGGTGAAATTGCAGTCCTTGAAATAAGAGGACATCTGGGATGTTCGAGAGTGGAATGCCCCTATACCGCTTTGATAGAGCTGGGGCTAGGGTTATCCCACGTCAAAACTGACTGTTAATTTAAGATACAAGATGTAGGAAAATAAGCTTTCATTCAGCCCAGCGAGTCCTCTCTGCCATCATGACTGAAATGATAATTCTTAACTCCACTTTCTGCCTTTTCCCCATAACCATTGATTCCTGACTGATTGAGAATCTGTCTGTTTCAGCCTTGAATATACTTAACAACCCAGATTCTACAGCTCTATATATAATTTCACAGATTCACTACTGTCTGAAAGAGGAAATTCCCCCTCATTTCTGTCTTAAACGTGGCATGAATAATAATCCAGACATTCTAACCCTTTATTCCTGTTCTTTAATTTAACTCCTAGTCCCTGTAATCTACAACAGAACTTCTTGTCTACCGTTATTAATCCCAACAGACCATGATGACTGGATCCTCTCCTTCTCTAATATCTTTTAAGTTAGTTCATGCTGTCCATTACCCTAGCATCAGTTCAGCAACATACCATGTGGAACTCAAGGAGACTAAATTGCAGGAAAATAGATCTCAGGAAATAATTATCTAAATTTATAGAACCTGGTGCCCAGGCCATGGTGCATTTACATAGGTATAAGAATTTGTAATGGGAGAAAGTTAATGCAAAAGTGTGACAGTAAAATGAAAACAGGCAGGAAATTGTTTTAATATACAAACAGGTAGAATTTTTTTTTACCTTTGTAAGACTGTATTTTACCATTTTGTTTGTGCAACCCATCTGAAGTATTACTGTACTCCATTTTTGTTTCTTTGCAGCCATAGAGTCATAGATAACATATTCAAAAGACCTGCTCCAAATAGCAGAAAGAGAAGCAAACAGAATTACAAAGGTATGGAGTATCTTTATGTGTATTTTATATATCTGTCATTATCAAGCTATTCTAGAAGAAGGAACTAATTTTAAATGCATCCCCCAACTAAATGGTAATACATTTAATACAATACTTTATAACTGTATAGACAGAAATATAGGTACAGGAATAGATTGATGAAACATACTTTAGATGCGGGAGATCTGTGATCATTTATTAGATGATTTGGTCATGGAATGTGGACAATTATTGCTCATCCCTAATTGTCCTAGAGAACACGATCAGCTGCCTTGTTTAACTTTGGGCCGTAAAGGCATCCACAGTGCCTTAGAGAGGGAGTTCAAGGAATTTGACCCAATGACAGTCAAGGAACAATGATATATTTCCAAGTCAGGACGATGTGTGACTCAGATGAGAATATACAGGTGATGTTGTTCCCATTGTAGTACTGCCCTTATCCTCTTAGGTGGTAGAGTTGCAGGTATTTTCATATTTTGACTATTATTATAGTACGTTTTTTAATTCATTCGTGGGATGTGGATGTCGCGAGCTGGCCAGTGTTTATTGCCCATCCATAGTTGCCCTTGATCTTGTAGCAATTGGTGCAACTGAGTGACTTAGAGTCACAAGGATGTACAACACAGAAATAGACCCTTCGGTCCAACTCGCTCATGCCAACCAGATATTCTAAATTAATCTAGTCCCATTTGCCAGCATTTGGCCCATATCCCTCTAAACGCTTCCCATTCATATACATATTCAGATGCTTTTTAAATGTTGTAATTGTACCCACATCCACCACTTCCTCTGGTAGCTCATTCCATACATGGACCACCCTCTGCCTGACAAAGTTGCCCGTTAGGTCCCTTTTAAATCTTTCCCCTCTCAGTTTAAAACTATGTCCTCTAGTTTTGGACTCCCCCACCCCAGGGAAAAGACCTTGCCTATTCACCCTATCCATGCCCCTCATGATTTATAAACCATCAGTCTTCTAAGCTCCAGGAAAATAGCCCCAGCCTATTCAGCCTCTCCCTATACTCAAACCATTCAACCCTGGCAACATCCTTGCAAATCTTTTCTGAACCCTTTCAAGCTTCACAACATCCTTCCTATAGCAGGGAGACCAGAATTACTCACAGTATTCAAAACATAGCCTAATTAATGTCCTGTAATGCCGCAACATGACCTCCTGACGCCTATACTCAATGCAGTACCAATAAAGGAAAGCTTACCAAACGCCTTCTTCACTATCCTATCTACCCGCGATTCCACTTTCAAAGGACTATTAACCTGCACTCCAAGGTCTCTTTGTTCAGCAACACTCCCCAGGACCTTACTATTAAGTGTATAAATCCTGCCCTGATTTGCCTTTCCAAAATACAACACCTCACATTTATCTAAATTAAACTCCTCGGCTCATTCGCCCATCTGATCAAGATCCCATTATACTCTGAGGTAACTTTCTTCGCTGTCCACTACACCTCCAATTTTGGTGTCTTCTGGAAACTTACTAACCGTACCTCCTATGTTCACATCCAAATCACTTAGATAAATGATGAAAAGCAGTGCACCCAGCACCAATCCTTGTGGCACAACACTGGTCACAGGCCTCCAGTCTGAAAAACAACCCTCAACCACCACCCTCTGTCTTCTACCTTCAAGCCAGTTCTGTATCTAAATGGATGGTTCTCCCTGTATTCCATGTGATCTAGCCTTGCTAACCAGTCTGTCTTGTCAAACGCCTTACTGAATTCCACATAGAACACATCCTCCAGTCCCTCATGAATCCTTTTCTTTACTTCAAAAAACTTAATAAAGTTAGTGAGACATCATTTTCCACGCACAAAGCCATGCTGACTATCCCTAATCAGTCCTTGCCTTTACAAATACATGTAAATCATGTCCCTCAGTATTCCCTCCAACAACTTGCCCACTAGATGACCTCTAGTCTTCTGGCACTCTACATTTGACCTACTTTTGAGAAATAAGGCAGGGCAGGTGACTGAAGTGTCAGTGGGGTGCACTTTGGGACCAGCGAACATAATTCTATTAGTTCTAAAATAGTGATGGAAAAGGAGAAACCAGATCTAAAAGTTAAAGTTCTTAGTCATGAAGTAATATAGCATGGAAACAGGCCCTTCGGCCCAACTGGTCCATGCTGACTATGGAGCCCACTCAGATGGTTCTAATTGCCCGCATTTGGTCCATATTCCTCTAAACCCTTCTCATCCATGTACCTTTCCAAATGTTTTTTAAAAGTTGCTATTAAGCTGGCCTCAACCACTTTCTCTGGCAGCCCATTTCTTACACATACCACTCTCTGCGTGAAGAAGTTGCCCCTCAGGTCCTTCTTAAATCTATCTCCTCTCACCTTAAACCTATGCCCTCTAGTTTTCAATTCTCCATGTCTGGGAAAGAGACTATATGCATTCATCCTATCTATGCCCTTCATGATTTTAAACACCTCAATAAGGACACCTCTCATTCTCCTATGTTCCAAGAAATAAAGTCCTATCCTGGCCAACCTCTCCCTATAACCCAGGCCTACTAGTCCTGGCAACATCCTCGTAAATCTTTGCGCACTTTCCAGTTTAGCTATGTCTTTCCTATAACAGGGTGACCAAAACTGTCCACAATACTTCAAGTGCAGCCTCACCAATGACTTGTATAACTGTAATATAACATCCCAACTCCTGTACTCACTGCCTCGACCGATGAAGGCCAGCATGCTAAATGTCTTCTTCACCACCCTGTCCAATTATGACGCCACTTTCAATTAACTATGTACTTGTATTCCTAAGTCTGTCTGTTCCACAACTCTCCTCAGGACCTCACCATTTGTTGGATAAGTCCTACCTTGGTTTGACTTTCCAAGCAGCACCTCACACTTTTCTGCATTGAATCGCATTTGCCAATCCTCAACCCACTTCCCTATCTGATGAAGATCCTTCTGTAATTTTTGATAACTTCCTTTATTATCAATGATACCTTCTAATTTTGTATCATCCGCAAACTTACTAATCATGCCACGTACATTCACACCCATAGATCATTATTTAAATAACAAATAACAAAGGTCCTAGCACCGACCCCTGTGGCACACCACTAGTCAAAGGCGTCCACTCCAAGAAAAAACCTTTAACCATCACCCTGTACTTCCTACCATTGAGCCAATTTTGAATTCATTCAGCTAGCTTTCTTTGGATCCCGTGTGATTTAATTTTCATGACTAACCTGTCATGTGGGACCTTGTCAAAGGCCTTACTAAAGTCCATATAGAAAACATCCACTGTCCTGCCCTCATCCATCCTCTTGGTTACCTCTTCCAAAAACTCTGAAAGATTTGTCAGATATGACTTCCCCCACACAAATCCACGCTGACTATCAGTAATCAGACCTTGACTATCCAAATGTTTGTTGATCCTGTCTCTCAGTATCCTACCCAATAACTTGCCTACCACTGATGTCAGGCTCACTGGCCTCTAGTTACCTGGCTTATCTTTGCTACCTTTCTTAAACAATGGAACAACATTAGCCATCTTCCAGTATTCCAGAACTTCACCAGTGGCTAAAAATGAAGCAGAAATCTCTGCAAGTGCCTCTGCAATTTCTTCCCTCGTCTCTCACAACGTCCGAGGATTGATTTGATCGGAATAAAGGACCTATCCACCTTAACGCACTTTAAGGCTGCAAACACCTCCTGTCTGGTAATGCGTATGGGGTCCAAAACTTCCCCACTTGTTTCCCTTATTTCCAGTAAACACTGAGGAGAAATATTCATTAAAAATCTCCCCCATCTCCACACACTAACGGCCATGCTGATCTTTAAGGGGACCTATTCTCTCCCTAGCCATCCTTTTTACGCCTTATGTAGCTTTAAAACCTCTTGGGATTATCTTTCACCTTATCTGCCAGATCAATCTCATACCCTCTTTTAGTTCTTCTCATTTCCATCGAGTGTGCTCCTGCACTCTTTATAGTAATCTAGGGATTCACTTGAGCCCAATAGCTTAAAACCAATGTATGCCTTCTTCTTTTTCCTGACCAGAGCCTCATTATCCCTCGTCAGCCACGAATCCCTAAACCTGCCAGCTTTTCCCTTCAGAGATAAAAGGTACTGCAGATGCTGGAGAATCCGAGATAACAAGCATGGGGCTGGATGAACACAGCAGGTCAAGCAGCATC
>JAHRHZ010000222.1:418876-461213 GCA_024137785.1 Ginglymostoma cirratum
GTGCTGGATGCCTTAAAACACATAAAGGTGGATAAATCCCCAGGACCTGATCAGGTGTACCCTAGAAGTCTGTGGGAAGCTAGGGAAGTGATTGCTGGACCCCTTGCTGAGATTCTTGTATCATCGATAGCCACAGGTGAGGTGCCAGAAGACTGGAGGTTGGCTAATGTGATTCCACTATTTAAGAGGTGATAAGGAAAAGCCAGGGAACTTATAGACTGGTAAGCCTGACATCGGTGGTGGGCAAGTTGTTGGAGGGAATACTGAGGGACAGGATTTACATGCATTTGGAAAGGAAAGGACTGATCACGGATAGTCAACATGGCTTTGTGCATGGGAAATCATGTCTCACTAACTTGACTGAGTTTTTTGAAGAAGTAACAAAGAGGATTGATGAGAACAGAGCGGTGGATGTGATCTATATGGACTTCAGTAAGACATTTGACAAGGTTCCCCAAGATAGATTGGTTAGCAAGGTTGGATCTCATGGAATACAGGGAGAACTAGCCATTTGGATATAGAACTGGCTTGAAGGCAGAAGGTGGTAGTTGAGAATTGTTTTTCAGCCTGGAGGCCTATGACTAGTGTTGTGCTACAAGGATTGGTGCTGGATCCTCTGCTTTTCATCATTTATGTAAGTGATTTGGATGTGAACATTGGAGGTATGATTAGTAAGTTTGCAGATGACACCAAAATTGGAGGTTTCATAGAAAGTTACTTCAGAGTACAATGGGATCTTGATCAGATGGGCCAATGGGCTGAGGAGTGGCAGATAGAGTTTAATTTAGATAAATGTGAGGTACTGCATTTTGGAAAGGCAAATCAAGGCAGGACGTATTCACGTAATGGTAAGGTCCTGGGGAGTGTTGCTGAACAAAAAGACCTTGGAATGCAGGTTCATAGTTCCTTGAAAGTGGAGTCACAGGCAGATAGGATAGTGAAGAAGGCATTTGGTGTGTTTGCCTTTATTAGACAGTGGATTGAGTATAGGAGTTGGGAGGTCATGTTGCAGCTATACAGGATACTGGTTAGGCCACTTTTGGAATACTGTGTGGAATTCTGGTCACCCTGCAATAGGACAGATGTTGTAAACTTGAAAGGGTTCAGAAAAAATTTACGTGGATATTGCTAGGGTTGGAGGGTTTAAGCTATAGGGAGAGACTGAATAGGGTGGGGTAATTTCCCCTGGAGCATCGAAGGCTGAGGAGCTTATAGGGGTTTATAACATAATGAGGGGCATGGATAAGGTAAATAGACAAGGTCTTGTCCCTGGGGTGGGGGAGTCAAAAACTAGAAAACATAGGTTTAAGGTGAGAGGGGAAAGATTTAAAAGGGACCTAAGGGGCAACTTTTTAACACAGAGGATGGTGCATGTATGGAATGAGCTGCTGGAGGAAGTGGTGGAGGCTGGTACAATTACAACATATAAAAGGCATGTGGATGGGTATATGAATTGGAAAGGTTTAGAGGGATTTGGGCCAAATGCTGGCACATGCAACCAGATTTATCCAGGATATCTGGTCAGCCTCATAAAGCTCGACTGAAGGGTCTGTTTCGGTGCTGTAGATCTCTATGACTCACCTTTGGCTATCGATGATGCGAATATCTCAGCAAGGGGCTCAGCAATCACTTCCCTAGCTTTCCACAGATTTCTAGGGTACACCTGATAAGGTCCCGCGGATTTATCCATCTTTATGCATTTTAAGACATCCAGCACCTCCACTTATGTAATGTGGACAATTTTCAAGATGTTGCTATTTACTTCCCATGGCTTGCTATGTGATTTTAGAGAACAGTTGAGAATCAGCCGCATTGCTGTGGGTCTGGAGTCTTTCGTAGGCCAGACCAGGTGAGGATGGCAGATTTCCTTCCCTGAAGGACATTAGTGAGCCAGATGTGTTTTCCCAACAATCGACCATGGTTTATTACTCATCAGTAGATTCTTAATTGCAGATAATTTTTTTTAATCAAATTCAAATTCCACCATTTGCTGTGGTGGGATTTGAACCCCTATCACCAGAATGTTAGCTGAGTTTCTGCATTAATAGTTTAGTAATTCAATTCACTCCATATGATATTAAGAAACAGTTGGAGACACTGGATAATGTAAAGGGCTCTGACAACATTCTGGCAATAGTACCGAAGGCTTATGCTCCAGAACTTGCCGCTCCCCTAGCCAAGCTGTTCCTGTACAGTTACGACACTGGCATCTACCTGACAATGTGGAAAATTGCCCAAGTATGTCCTGTATATAAAAAGCAGGACAAATTTAACCCGGCCAATTTACGACTCCTTCAGTCTACTCTCAATCATTAGTAAAGTGATGGAAGGTGTTTTCAACAGTGTTTTCAAGCAGCACCTGCTCAACAATAACCTGACGCCCTGTTTGGGGCCTGCCAGGACCACTCAGATCCTGATCTCATTACAGTGTTGGTTCAGACCTGGACAAAACAGCTGAATGCCAGAGGTGAGGTGAGAGTGACAGCACTTGACATCAAGGTTGGATTCGACTGAGTTTGGCATCATGTAGCCCAAGCAAAACTGGAATCAATGGGTATTGGGGTCAAACTCTCCAGTGGTGGGAGTCATACCTGACACACAGGAAGATGATTGTGTTTGTTGGAGGTCAATCATCTCAGCTCAGGACATCTCTGAAGAAGTTCCTTAGGGTAGTGTCCTCAGACCAGACATCTTCAGCTGCTACATCAATGACTTTCTCTCCATTATAAGGGCAGAAGTGGGAATGTTCGCTGATGATTGCACAATGTTCGGCACCATTCACTACTCCTCAAATACTGAATGAGTCCATGCTCAAATGCAACAAAATCTGGACAATATCCATGCTTGGGCTGACAAGTGGCAAGTGACATTTGCGCCACACAAATGCCAGGCTATGACCATCACCAATAAGAGACAATCTAACCACCACCCCTTGACAATCAATGGTGTTACTATCACTGAAACCCCCCCTGTCAACATCCTGGGGGTTATCATTGACCAGAAATTCAACTGGACTCACCACATAAACACAGTGGCTGCAAAAGCAGATCAGAAGCTAGGAATACTGCAGCGGGTAGCTTGTCTCCTGTCCGCCATCTACAAGGCACAAGTCAGGAGTGTGATGGAATACTCCCCACTTGCCTGGATGAGTGCAGCCTCAACAACACGCAAGAAGTTTGACACCATCCAGGACAAAGCAGCCCGCTTGATTGGCACTACATCCACAAGCATCCACTCCCTCCACCACGGACACTCAGTAGCAGCGGTGTGTCCTATCTACAAGATGCACTGCAGAAATTCACCAAAGATCCTCAGACAGCACCTTCCAAACCCATGACCACTCCATTTAGAAGAACAAGGGCAACAGACATATGGGAACACCAGCACCTTCAAGTTCCCCTGAAAACCACTCACCATCCTGAATTGAAAATATATCACTGTTCCTTCACTATTGCTGGGTCAAAATCCTGGAATTCCATACCTGATGGCATTGTGGGTCAACCCACAGCTGGTGGACTGCAGTGGTTCGAGAAGGTGGTTCACCACCACCTTCTCAAGGGCAGCTAGAGATGGGATAAATGCTGGCCAGCTAGCGGCGCCCATGTCCCATAAATGAATTTAAAAAACCCACTAAGACATCACCTCCCCCAATGGCCCAGATATTCAGATTGTCAGAAAGTCAATGTAGCAGTTTAGACTGGAGTTTCTCCTCAGAATTCCACTAAGCTGTCACCATGGGATTCTCTAAAGAATTCTCTAAAGAAGAAGGATAATTCTTCTCCATCTGGAACTCTCTGAAATATCCATTTTAAGTTGGAGAATTTGAACTCGCTTCAGCCTAATAGTTAACCAGGAAGAGCTGAAGGATTAAAAACCTACCCTGGTTCCCTGATAATGATGAAACTGAACTGCTGACTCACCCCTGACCTCCCTCTACAATGTACATCCCCTCCTCCAGCCCCTGAAACTCTGAACCAACAATCCCACCTGAACACATTTGACAACATCTTTAACCTACATTGTCCCATTCCCACTCCACACTTAAAGCTCCCAACATGACCTCGGATCACATCACCCCTGGATTCGAGGATTCCCAGACAGGCTCACAACAGGAGACCATGTCTTAGAATTTCAATTGCAAAAATTAACTGAAGATAAGTAGGCGATTCTTAATCCAATTAGGGTCCAAAATGGAGGGCTAAATCCTCCTAGACATCAGCCTAGTGTCATTTTTGGCAAGTTTCATGAACTGTTTCTCACTGCAAGGCCTAGCGAGTTTTCTTACTATATCATTTCAAACTTGGCTTGTTAGCTATCATCACGACCCACTTGGGAAAATGTGCTAATTCTTGAACTCCACTCCTCCTGGTGTCATCACAAAAGTTAAAGATTTCGTCAAGTTATTCAAAGTCCCCGATTTACCTATTTAATGAAGTCAAGTTAACAGAAAATACTGACTTAATATGAAACTACTATTTATTACATACTAATCAGTTCTAACTATAGGTGAACGGAATATGAATTATCAAGATATAACTCTACCCCTTCTTGAACCCCTACACACACATGCCGACAGATTAGACAAACAAAAATACATCGATGTTACGGGTGTAGTAAAAAGTATTAGGAAAGCACACTTCAATAGTGCTCCTAAGTTCTGATCTCCGATCTTCTCCCTGCCGAGTCCTGTCAATTCTTTACTACATACACAGCACAATTGGCACACTAATTGTTCAGTATCTCTGGTTAGAGGCAGCAGCTTGTATGCAACTAGTAAATGAGAATAGCTAGCTACTTACAATTCTTTGTTACTTCTTTGCAAGGAGAGAGAGATGCTGTCTTTTTAGAGTTTGAAAATTTTCTGCCTTTGTATTGTGAGCATTTAAGCTCTGGCTGAAGAGACAGAGCGCAAAGAGACAAGGCAGTGATGCTGTGATCATTGAAGTGGGCAAAAAGTGAGTGAGCACTAAGAGAGAACAAGGAACCCTGAGGTACAGCCTCGTCCAATTCATGAGGTGCAAAATGTGCAGGCAGCAGTGTTAAATCAAAACCGAAAGAACTGCGGATGCTGTAAATCAGAAACAAAAACAAAGTTGCTGGAAAAGCTCAGCAGGTCTGGCAGCATCTGTGAAGGAGAAAACAGCGTTAACCTTTCGGGTCCGGTGACCCTTCCTCAGAACAGTATTAAATCAAAGTTGCTGGTGCGCTCCAAAGTGCAGCATTGAAATATAATATTGTAAGTGGTTTGGAGATGTGCCATGGTGTGCAGTGAATCTGGTACAAGTGGGATGCCAAAGTCTGTCGATGGGGGGTGCATGCAGTTGCTGCCCATAGAGTGTGCTTTGAGATGTTGGTGACTGATGTCCAAGATGAATGTCCAGAAGAGTGATAATAAGCTGGAGTCACCAGATGACTTCTCTGACTTTAATGTCAGGAATTATTGTTGTCTAGCTTCTATCTCAGGAGAATAGGAAATGAGGCAAGATGAACTAATAATGCATTGTAAGACCAGTCACCACTCACAAACAAGAATCTTGTTTTTGCCATTTAACATGGTTGGAAAATAGGATATTTTGCTCTCAGTGTCAAAAACTCCTTGCAGGCCATCTCTCACAATCTTCCTACTTTCTCACTGGTTCATTTGTTCAGGGGCAAAGAAGATTCCACCCAGAGTTTACACCCTGATCAGAATTACTAGGATAACATTCATATTATAAAATACTACACCTAAAGGGTGTTTAAATAATGTTTTAACAAAACAAATACTTGCTTACAGTGAAATGCATCTGTCTGCTCCCCTCCTGGGTATGGCAGCCAGCCTACTCTGCCTTGCATGTATTGTAGCCGAACTTTGCTCCTAGTGAGCTGGCTTATTTCAAGCCCACCTTCAGTTGCCACACATTCACTTAAGGGCTCAGTAAACATTTTCTAATTAGTTTACTGATCCATTAGAACTCTCCTATACGTGTTGGACCTGGTGTGGGACCTGGAAATGTGTTAACAATCCATTGTGTATGGTAAACTTGAAGGTTTGGGAAATTTATACTTTAAACTATTTATATATGCACACTGGAAAATGCATCCCATTAAATTGCACCATTGTGTGCATATTCCAGGTTTAACTCTGAGCTGAGTTAGTTAATCTCAGTGAGGAACTAAAAGATGTTTGGTATTCTTGCAATGTACAAGAGAAAGACAGATTGAGGTTCATGTTACTAATTAGGTGATGCCAACTGTGGAACTCTGTGATTTGGCTGTCTGTTACCTAAGGGCACTTGCAGTCATTTGTTAGTGCTTCAACCACACCTTGGCTGCAATTGATTAATCGATCAGTATCTTGGAGCCCAGATTGGTCTTTATGGTTTAGCTGTTTATTATTTTAACCAGCTAAGATTCCAATTTCCTGATCTCAGACAGTTCCACTGGGTTAAGGATTAGGATGGTTCTTGGTCAGGAGGAGTAAGAGAAAGTGACCCGGCAGCTCTTACAGTCTTGCTTGCCTCCTGACACAGTAGTGTAAATACAGAGAGTTTGATGATGGGTTGTGTACTCTATCAATTAGATCCAAAAGAAGAGCATCACTTCTATAATATTAAGTAAACTAGAGAAGTAATTATTTTCAATACCTTATTGACTTCCTTTTTACAGATTCACTTATTCTGTGTTCAGATTTAATTGATACTGAAATCAATAACATTCTTACCAGTCCTGCACCATCACTTAATGCAGGTCAAGATTTCCGATGTTCAGGTATGTCTTTTAACTGTTAAGTTTTAGTTTTACCTGCTCTTGTACATTCTGTGTATTAACTTATGACATCATTTTTGTTTAGCCTTTATTCACTTTTACTTTGTAACCTGGTTAATGGAAATTGTGTTGTCTGATAGGGTAGCTTATGTACACATAGGAGAAATGAAGTCAGTTTTCGTAAGTTGGCATTTGTGGAATGTCTGGTCAACAGGCAGATTATAGCCATTACAGCACAGATGGAGGCTATTTGGCCAGAGGAGTCCAAGCTGCACCCCGTAGACCAATCCAGTCAGTCCCATTCCTCTGTTCTATTCCCAACTCCTGGTGACTTATCCACTCTAAGCATACTCAGAACATCTTACCTATCAATTTTCACCCAATCCATTACTTCTCCCATCACACCTTCTACCATTATTCTGTCACCCTGTTTACGTATTTCCACATTTGCACATGCTCATGCACTGAAAAGATTACAGTCCTCCCATCTTACACCAAGACTAGTAGATAATAGATCTGAACTGTAAAGTTACCCCTTGTAAACATAGAAGAATAATAATGAATGCTGGAACTATAAAAGTAAAAGATTCAGTTAGTTCCTTGCTCTTATGCAAACATTACTGTCTCAAGCTGCAACAGTGCTTCAGTGAAGCCCAATGCAAGCTGGAGGAACAGCATCTTATTTTCCACTTAGGCATTTCACAGACCTCAGGACTCAACGTTGAGTTCAACAATTTCATAGTGTGCCCACTGTCCTTTGATTAATGACAACCCCCACCATGTTTTGTTTACTATCAGCAAAGTCAACATGGTTCTACTATACATTGATACGAGGGGTGTTATTAAACTTGCGAGGGTGCAGAAAAGATTTACGAGGATGTTGCAGAACTGTAGGGTTTGAGTTGAGAGAGGGAGAGGTTGAAAAGGCTGTGACTTTTTTTCCTGGACTATCCAAGGCTAAGTGGCTATCTTATAGTAGTTTATAAAATCGTTATGAGCATTAATAGGATGAATAGCTAAATTCTTTTTCCAGGGTGAGGGAGTCCAAAACTAGAGCACGTAGGTTTAAGGTAAGAAGGGAAAGATTTAAAAAGGACCTAAGGAGTAACTTTTTCACACAGAGGATGGTGCATGGATGGAACTAGCTGCCATATGAAGTGGTGGAGATGGGGACAATTACAATAATTAAAAGGCATCTGGATGGGTATATGAACCGGAAGGGCTTACAGGAAAATGAGCCAAATGCTGACAAATGGGACAATGTCTGATTGGGATGTCTGAATGACGCAGAGAGGTTGACCAAAGTATTGTTTCCATGCTGTATGACTGTATGACTCTGATACCTATTTTGCATCTATTTATAGATTCATAGAGTCGCACAGCATGGAAACAGACCCTTCAGCCCAACTCATCTATGCTGATCAGGTTTCCCAAACTGAACTTGGTCCTATTTGCCTGCATTTGGCCCATATCCCTCTAAACCTTTCCTACCCAATGTACCTGTCCAAGTGCATTTTAAATGTTGTAATTGTACTCACCTCTACCACTTCCTCAGGCAGCTAGTTCCACATATGCACCACCCTCTTTGTGAAAAAGTTGCCCCTCAGGTCCCTTCTAAATCTTTCTCCACTCACCTTAAACCTATGCCCTCTAGTTTTGGACTCTCCTACCCTGGGGAAAAGACCTTGTCTATTCACCTTACCTTTGCCCCTCGTGATTTTATAAACCTCTATAACATCACCCCACAGCCTCCTACACTCCAGTGGAAGAAGTCCCAACCTAGCCAGCCTTTCCTTACAACGCAAACCCTCCAATCTCAAACTAAACAAGTCCCATCTGTCTGCGCTTGGCCCATATCACTCCAAACATTTCTTGTTCAAAGACCTATCGAAATGTCTTTTAAATGTTGTAACTGTACCCACATCCGCCACTTCCTCTGGAAGTTCATTCCTCACAGAAACCACTCTCTGTGTAAAAAAATTTCCCACCAAGTCTTTTTTAAATCTTTCTCCTCTGACCTTAAAAACATGCCCCCTAGTCTTAAAACCCCCCTTCCTGGGGAAATGCATCTGCCATTCTTACCTATTTCCCTCATGATTTTATAAACCACTTTAAGGTCACCAGTCAACCTCCTATGTTCCAGTGAGAAAAGTCCCAGCCTATCTAGCCTCTCCCTATAACTCAAACCCTCCATTCCTGGCAACATCCTGGTAAACCTCTTCTGATCCCTCTCCAGCTTAATAATATCTTTCCTATAACAGGGCAATAAGAACCGGACACAGTACTCCAGAAGAGGCCTCACCAACGTCCTATAAAACCTCAACATAATGTCCCAACTCCTATACTCAAAGGTCTGAGCAATAAAATGAGCGAGCTAAATGCCTTCTAAATCACTTGCTGTTTCTTGTTCAGTTAATCGTTTAGCATGCTGTGAAAGCATGTGGAACAATTACTCTCCACATATATTTCTGATTTATTGTGTCCACTTTTCATTCATTTTCTAACAGATTAAAAAATTTATCCTGTTTCTTTCAATTCCTTCCATAATACTGAGTTAACCAATCATAGTAGGGATGACAATTTGGATGCTGCAATTAGCCATAGTATTTATGGGCTAAAGATATAAAAGACAGTAAAAATTTCAATCCATTATTGCTGTGCAGTAAACCGTTTTAGAAATTTGTGTGTGTGTGCAAGCGTGTGGCCTTTAAATGAAGACCCAGATTACTGAATAACATGAACCTTACTGCCTAGGTATACATATAAAGAATGACACTTGCGAGAGATCCCATCTAATGATTATTAGCCACAGAATCATACTGTAGCACAAAATCTGAGCCTCGAGGATAATGGGGGCAAAATTGAAAAAATGTGTGTCAGACAAATCCAACAGGGTGGTCAGCCATTGAAACAGCATGTTAAAAATTCTGGTAAAGTCCTTTGTCACTGTTATTCATCAACAATTGTTCTCTGATTATTCCCAAATCCAATTGTCAGAAGTGACATGACACCAGCTTATAGTCCAGCATGTTTATTTGAAATCACAAGCTTTCAGAGCATGATCCTTCATCAGGAGAAGTCACCTGATGAAGGAGCAGCACTCCAAAAGTTTGTTATTTCAAATAAATCTGTTGGACTATAACCTGGTGCCGTGTGATTTCTGACCTTGTCCACCCCAGTCCAACACCGGCACCTCCACATCAAATCCAATGGAATATGGTACATTGGGCATCTGGTACACTGGCACCTTACTTAAATGGCCAGTCTTCATCAGTAAAGTGAGTCCATTCTCATGAACAAAGATCACTGTCAATATCAGAAACCGTGTGTGATATTAAATTTTTTGTATCCTAAATGTAATCTATTTCAAAACCCACACATTGGCGCAAGAGTTAAAATCAGGTGGCATGGATGTTTGAGTCCAAATGTAGAACCTTTCCAACCCAGCTGACATTCTTACCAGCATCACTAACATTACTAACTGAATACTGTCTGGGAAACAAGTGAATTGATTCTGATTTTACCTCTTTAACTGTCAAGGTAACTGGGACACAAATATTTTAGTTTTCAGTGACCTAAACTCAATAAAGTAATATTTTCAAAACTCCTACAAGTAAAAGAAGCCTAGTGCAAAAATTACATTATTGAAAATTCTCATCTATCTTGTTTAATCTTTATAGGTTGTTCAACTGTAGCAGCATCCCTGAATAGTAGAAATTTCTGCAAAATTCTTCAGTTGTGCCCCAATAAATGTGATCGACACAAAGTGATTCAAGACTGTGAAGATAGATACAAAAGGGAATTAAAGAAGTTATTAAACTGTTACAGTTCTATGACTGACAAAAGTAAGCAATCAGTTTATCAACCTTAAGAATAGTCATATCTGTATACCCAAACTGTCACATTGAGATTTGGGGATTGTGGGGGAGCAATGTCTGCAAAACAAAGAGAAACCTTTTAGTTTGAAGGCTAGCATGGGAACTATGTTGACACTGCACAAATTTTTGAATACAACAGCAACAGTGTAGATTAAAGCTGAAAGAACTGTGGATGCTGTGAATCAGAGAATAAAATAGAAAGTGCTGGAAAAGCTCAGCAGGTCTGGCAGATCCGTGGAGAATAAACACTGATGCTGCCAGACCTGCTGAGCTTTTCCAGCAATTTCTATTTTTGTCAGCAACAATGTAGAGGCTAGATCACTGTTACCAATATACATTAATTTTTTTATTGATTTACGGGATGAGGACATCGTTGGCCAAGCCTGCATTTATTGCCCAGAGGGCAGTTTTTAAGAGTCAACTACATCGCTGTGGGTCTGGAGTCACAAGTACTCCAGACCAGGTAAGGATGGTAGTTTCCTTCCCTAAAGGTCATTAGTGAACCAGATAGATTTTTCCAACAACCAATAATGGATTCATGGTCATCTTTAGACTCTTAATTCCAGATTTTTATTTAAGTGCTTATTAAATGACCTATTTACCATCTGATTCCTTGCTAATAAAATGCTGCCCTGGATTCAGTGTTCATTAGTCACAGTCATAGAGTTTTTACACTACAGAAAGAGGCCCTTCAGCTCATCATGTCTGAGCTGGTCATCAAGCATTTTAATCCCGTTTTCCGGCACTTGCCTGTAGCCTTGTTTGCTATGGAGTTTCAAGCGTTCATCTGAAAGCTCCTAAATGTCTTGGGGGTTCTTGCCTCTACCATCCTTTGCAGCAGCAAGTTCCAAATATCCATAATCTTCTAAGAAAAAAAAACTTTCCTCATGCCCCCTCTAAGCCTCATGC
Organism: Ginglymostoma cirratum; assembly: GCA_024137785.1. Lineage (NCBI taxonomy): Eukaryota > Metazoa > Chordata > Chondrichthyes > Orectolobiformes > Ginglymostomatidae > Ginglymostoma > Ginglymostoma cirratum. The sequence goes on from JAHRHZ010000222.1 coordinate 430,411, forward strand.
TCCTTATCTGAAACTGTGCACCCCCACACCCCTTTGTGGGTTCCTACTAAGGGAAAATGTTTCTCCCTATCTACTCTGTCTATGCTGCTCAGAACTTTGTACACCTCAATCAGATCCCCCTTGGCGTTCTCTGCTCCAAGGAAAATAACCCTAGTCTCTCCTTATAGCTGAGTTGCTTCAACCCGGACAACATCCGGGCGAATCTTTTCTGTACCTTCTTTTATGCAATTATATCCTTCTCATTGTGTGATGCGAAAAACTACACACAGTACTCTAGCTGTGGCCTAATTAATGTTATATACACCTCCATAAAACCTTCTTGCTCTTGTATTCAGTACCTGCTTCAAGGATCAGTGGACATACAGACAAAAATCCCTCTGATCCTCTGTACTTTCTAGGATTCTACCACTCAACGTGTGTTCCCTTACCTTGTTAGTCCTCCCAAAATGCATCACCGCTCACTTTTCAATTTTAAATTCCATTTGCACTGTTCAGTCTATTTGACCAGCCAGTCTATATTGTCTACGCCTTCCCTCATCAAATTCAATCTAATTTGTTCGACATGATCGCCCCTTACAAAGCCAATCTGACTATATTTGATTATTCCTTATCTTTCCAAGTGGAGATTAATTCTGTCTGTCAGAATTTTTTCAAGTAGTTTCCATACAACATGATAGACTTACTGGCCTGTTGTTTCCTGGTTTATCCTTATCACCTTTCTTGAATAATGGTACTACATCAGCTGTCCTCTAGTCCACTGGCACCCCTTCTTTGGCCAACAGGATCTGAAAATTAATATCAGACCCCCTCCAACCTCCTACCTTGCCCTTGCCACTGTTTTCTTAAACTGGAAATTGCATATGCAGAATTATGATGATGATTCAATGTTGCCTGGCCACAGCTGTAACCTGAGGAGGATCACATCTGCTCCCAAACCAGTCACTCAACAGTATTGAGCTAACAGTTCCAAGTAATGATAGGAAAGTGCAAATCCACTCTGGTAGAGCCTTTAGAGACCTGGGAAGGTATGGATTACATTGCATCTATTCCAATGATTTACTCCATTATTTTTCACTCTAATTTTTGAGGTGTATTCTGATGTTTCTGCTTTTGCTATGTGGAAATAACTGGTCTTCGCTACATATTTTTCTCTTGCTAGCTTAACTGATAATGTAAGGTTTTGACTTGGAAAAAGTTTGGCTGTGAACTTCTATCTTACTTCATAATTCTTTCACAAGTGTGTAGCTTGTGATCATAGTCCTATTTACTACATTAATGTTGAATTTTCAAGCCCACAAGAACCTGAGAAGTATCAAAGATTAACTTTCAATAGCACTGTTGACTACCATGTTGTGGATAAAAGACAAGCGAGTGGTCCTCTATCCAGTTTAAATACTTTCCATCACTGGCAAGTGGGAGAAATGGAGAAAATGGATGAAAAATAGTGAGATTGTATTTCACAGCATTTGTTACTGTATAGGACATTATTCTGGTTTAATCACAACTATTTGAACGGTCCTTGAAGGGTAGGATTTTAACCTTTAAGCAATTTATATATTCTGTTGTAATGAAGGTTAATACATTGTTATTTCAGAATTTGAGTTTTAAAGGGGAGGAAAAATGGGTTTTAGTTTTTATTTCTATGATGATGTCAAAAAGTAATTTTGATCATTGAGTAAAAACAGCATTTACAAGAAGTCATGTAGCTTAAGTTAAATGAACAGCAGGCACCCGGGGGAATAATCGCTAAAGCGTTTGTTATTATTTTTGCCTTAATTATTTACCCACAAAAAGAGCGTTGGGAGGGGTTTGGGGTGTGTGTGGAAAAATCTTGATGCAGAAAGAAGAGGTCCATAACAGCAAAAGTGCTATTATAGCAGTCTTCAAGTAGTCAGGTTGGTGTTGAAGTCCTGAGTTACTTAGAAGCCAATGAAAAGAAAGCTCCTGAAATAGAAGGCAGTGGAAATATCAGACAGAAAGATGTCCAGAAGGCTGTTGAAGACATGAGTTTGGAAAACCTATCTTCAGTAATAAATGAGCTGAGTTAGCAGCTTGTTTTAAGAGTGTCAGGAAATATATCTGAAGAAGGTAGCATTGAGTGAATGTTAGAAATTTGCCAAAAATGTGCCAACTGAGCAAGAAACGTTAGTACGGAGATAGGGGTGATTCTTAACCGAGGTTTGAGTGCCTGTACGAATGTTGCTGAGATAAAAGGAATGAATTTTTCTTTTTGATATTTTGATATTAGAATTGCTCCAATACTTCTTGTGCAGTATATTGTAGCTTGCATTTTTCTTTTGTGTAATAAACTTTTATGGTCTTTTGTTAAAAGCACATTAGAAACCCCTTGTGAATGTGTTCAGAAAAAGAAAAATAAAACTTGTGGTCTGTCAAGCCAGGTTTCACTCTGGGATGTGACATGCCCAGTATTTTCATTAGCTGGGATCAGAACACTTTCTGAAGCAAAAAAAAATGATAATGGACATTTTTGCTTACTTTATAAAGTTGTGTATAGTTATCTGAGATTAAAGGTCTAGAAATAAACAACCAAAGGAATTTGATATGACAAGGTGTAGAGCTCGGTAAACACAGCAGGCCAAGCAGCATCAGAGGAGCAGGAAAGCTGACGTTTCGGGTCTGGACCCTTACTATCTCAAAGGAATTTGATGCCACTTCTTGTGGGGTATCATAATGCAATTTCCAAATTCTTGTAAATTTAAAGAACTCTTGCCACATTGCTACTGAACTCGGTCAAAGTTTGTTGTAGAATATCGAACATACACACAAAATAATTTTTGTACATTAAAACTTGTTACTTTTTTAAAAATCTAAAACGTCAAATGCATTTGAATTTTTGTTTAAAAATTCAGTACTCAAAAGGGTTGTTACACAAAAAAAAAAATCAGCACACACAGATAGCAGAAAGTCATGGTCAATTCTGACTTTGGTCAGTAGGTAGGTTTGCCTGATGGAACATTTTAAGCCATTTTGCAACATCTGGTAATCTCCCATAAGACTTGATGTTTCAACCCCTTTAAAAAACCAGGAAGTGTTTTATGTCACCCTTGTGTACTCAGTCAGTTTAGCCAATAAAAGTGGGTCTGTCTTTTTTTTTGACATTCTACAAATTTAAGGCTTTACATGAAAAGTTAGCTCAAAGCCAAAACTCTTTACTGCTTGTGAAGTTTCAGCAAGCTTTTACTTTGATGCAATTACTTCTTCCCTATAAAACAGGAATCCTAATTCAGAGTAAAAATGTCAGCAGTTGTAATTTGTTGAAAACATGAATGCTGTTGGTATGAAGAGCAGAATTATACACTGAAGCAGAATTAGTATGCTCAGAAGTCAGGCATTTGATTGTAACCCATGGACTTTTCTATTAGCAGTATATGTGGTAGATGACTAGATGTCAAATAGTCAACTTTTGAAAAACAAAACCAGAATAGCTTGCAGATTATAGCTATGAATCAAAGCATCCATGAAAAGACAAATGCAATATTCTTTGTGAATGTTGTTTTGAAGAACTCTTACAAGTAAAAATGTATCTATCATAGACAGTTAACGCTGTCAAACAGCCTAAGTGAGACTGGTAAAAGAACACTGTAGCAATGCAACTTATTTCCTACATATTTTTAAGTTCTTCACACATTTCTTTTCTTACGCTCCTCTCCTAAAACTGCTTATTGATCCTAAGGATATGATTCCGTAGGTATTTGCTGGCCAGCAGTATGACCCACTCCTCATCTGTGTGGTGGTCCCTCAGAATTAAGATGGCTTTTGTCCATGGCAAGAATCTGCACATGGAGAGGCCGTTGTGCTGCTGCAGCCACATGCTTCTGGCTGAACAAGAAACTCCCTTGCTTATTGCCTACAATAGGCATATCAGAAGGACATATAGATAGATTATCAACCTGTTCAGCCGCATTCTATGGCCATTTATTCCTAAGATGTGACTTGAAACCAGAATTTTTGACCAAGAGGTAGGGACAGTACACATTGCACTTCAAGACCTCCCAGTTCCTCATATGACAATAGACAGAATTCACTCACTACCCCTCCCTGCTCCCAGCCTCACTAGCTTCAACCTCTGTTGAGGATCAAGATGACACTATAAAGCTCCTTTTTTGCTTTGTTTGATTAATCTTGTTTCCTCTCTCCTCCATGTTACATTCAGATCTTTGTACATAACCATTTCATATCTCATTTGTTATTTAATTTCCCCTGCCCTCACCCCATTGCATCTTCACATGTCCATCTTTCTTCAGTTCTGATAAGAGGTCACTCAATCTTAAATATTAACTCTATTTCTCACCACAGATGCTCCATGACTAAAGACATAACAAGGTGTAGAGCTGGATGAACACAGCAGGCCAGGCAGCATCAGAGGAGCAGGAAGGCTGACGTTTCGGGCCTAGACCCTTCTTCAGAAAATGCTCCCTGAATAGCCCAGTTTCTCCAGCACTTTTTGTGCTTAGTTAAAATGTCAAACATCTACAATAATTTGATTCTGTTTAATACTTGGTATCTGAGTGTGTTATACCATTTGTTTTTCGTTTTGTCCTGCGATCATGGATCCATTTAGTATAGTTTCCTGGACGGAGTCAGGGTCACAATTCTACTGGTACTTCCACGGCCACAATCATTTGGTGCAGAAGTTGCCCTCTGCTATTTTTTTGAGAGTTAACAACACTGCAATCCCGAATCTCCCTCAGCTGGATCTCCAGAAAGGCGTAAAAGACCTGGGGACGGCCTGCCCAGGTTTTTCATCCACCCATGAGGTTGCTGCAGCCTGAAAAATTCAAGTGCTACTGAACTTATCTGAGACATGCTGAGATCCCTTTAATTAGAAATCTTCCATCTGGCAGAATGGATGCTTCTGTATGATGAGTGCAGCTCCCCTTTAAGAGGCACAAGTCAGCCGAAGTAGATGCCCAGATGTCCATTCTTTGTTTCAATCCCTGTAGAGACTATTAGCTTTTTAAAAAGAGATGACTTTCCCTGAAAAAGGAAAAAAACCAAAAGACAATATTTCACATTATAAGGCTTTTATTGAAACCAACTAAAATCAGCACACTTCAAATACTACTTAATAGGTAACTAATGCACAAGTTTAAAGACTAGATAAAAACTGAAGGAACTGCGGATATTGAAAACGAGAAATAAAACAGAATTTGCTAGAAAAACTCAGGTCTGGCAGAACATATCTGAAGAAGGGTCATTGGACCCAAAACATTAGCTCTGATTTTTCTGCACAGGCGCTGCCAGATCTGCTGAGTTTTTCCAGCAATTTCTGTTTTTCTAATTTTCAGCATCCACAGTTCATTTGTTTTTTTTTAATCTATTCTTTAAACAAAACAGAAATTGCTGGAAAATCTCAGCAGATCTGGCAGAATGTGTCTAAAGAAGGGTCACTGGACCTGAAACGTTGATTTCTCTGCACAGATGCTGCCAGATCTGCTGAGTTTTTCTAGCAATCTCTGTTTTTGTTAAAGAATAGGTACTTCTGCATTAACCTAATAGAGTCAAATATGTGGTACAGCATGTTTTTACAATTCCCCATTCTTAGATTCATAGAGTAATGCAGCATGGAAACAGGCCCTTTGGCCCAAATTGGTCCGTGCTGACCATGGTGCCCACTCAGCTAGTTCCAATTGCCCACATTTGGTCCATATCCCTCTAAACCCTTCCCATCCATGTACCTATCCAAATGCTTTTTTTAAATGTTGCTATTGTACCAGCCTCAACCACTTTCTCTGGCAGCCCATTCTGTGTACGCAACACTGTCTACGTGAAGAAGTTGCCCCTCAGGTCCTTCTTAAAACTTTCCCCTCTCACCTTAAACCTATGTCCTCTAGTTTTCAATTCCCCATCCCTGGGAACAAGGCTATATGCATTCATCCTATCTATGCTCCTCATGATTTTAGACACCTCAATACACCTCATTCTCCTACGTTCCAAGCAAATAAAGTCCTATCCTGGCCAACCTCTCCCTATAACTCATGTCTACTCGTCTTTCTGGCAGATGGATAGTGATTCTGTAGTCTCTGATTACTCAGGATTCTAGCAGGCTCATTTCTTGCTGCCGTGCCCTGTCCAACCTTGCAATATCCTTTGAAAATTGTTCCACCCATCTGGATCACTCCAGCCCTTGCTTCCACCTGTAAGACGCACGCCCGGTTCCTGAAATGTCAGAATGTCTGATGAATCCTGTTCCTTTCTTTCCAAAAAGCAAGCCAACTATTCCAAGCATTCCACTTAACTGCTAACACCAAAATAGTTAATTCTGCTCTTCACAGAAGCAACTGCTACTTTGCCACACAGTCATAATTCCTTTATTTCTGTTTCACATTCTTACCGTACCAGTTGTAAAAACCATCACTTGATTTTCAATTGGTTTCAGTTTGAGATCACATAGGCCTGTTTTCCTGGCAGAGTTTTAACAGACATTTTAAAACATAACCATGTTCAAAGCCCTGCAACCATAACACCTGGTTGAGCATTCAGCCTGTAGCAGTCATTGTGCTTGGCTAAACACTGCAATCAAAGCTAGTGTGCTGCCTGCCTCAACAGCAACTGGGCTTAGCTAATCCTAAATTTGATTCTATCTCCAGGATAAAGGAACAATCAGCTTTTAGCTCATTGCTTGGTGGTTTTGCAAAGAGTGTTACACATTTCCTTTACTGGACTTAATTTTTTGTAGTATTTTTGAAAGCAATGCAGTAGCTCAAATTTGTGGTGATATAAACTTTTGAGAAGTCAGTCCTGTTCTTTTTGTACCTCAAAACCAGTGATCTCAGCAAAGGGATATTCCAGATGAGTCATTTTAGACCCAGTGTACGTAAAATGTTGTTGTTTAGTTTATGATCTCTGGGTGTCAGGAAGCTTTTGAAAATTTTAGACATTTATGAGATATAGTGTTTTTGAGATGCCAGTTTCAGGAAGGTAAATAGAGATCAATTACTTTATGAAAATCACTTTTATCATACCGAATTATTATAAAGTGCAATCCAACTCAGTAGATTGTAATGCAGCTTCTGTAAAATGTCAGGCTTAAGTATGTGATCTTGGCTGAATTTGCATTGCAGTGGAAAGGAGATTCTACATTTTACAAGGTGCAATCTTTTGGATAAGATGCTAGAACTAAGTCTGCCTGTGAAGGCAGAAGTAAAAGATGCTCTGACACTTTCTCATGAAGAGTGGGCAGCTCTTCTGATGTACCACCCAACAATCCCTCCACCAGAATGAAAAGAACAGATTAGTTTAGCCATTTGCTGCTTATGCAACAGTCCCTTGTACAAGTCTTCTCTGCCTGTGCAAGAACAATGTCTGCTTCAAAAGTGTACTGAATATGAAGTGCTTTGGGACATTGTGAGGCCAAGATCTTAAAGTGTGGTTCTTCTCCCACTTTGAAAATCTTTTAATCCATCTGTCAGTGACTATGTCATTCAAAAGTTCTAGTTTAATTTGTTGTCTTTCAGTGTAGAACTTTGTGAAGTTCTTTTAAGATGGTTATGCATTAACTTTTTATGACAATTATTGTGGGTATGATAATCTTGATTGGGAAATCTTGCTTTTGATAAATTTTATTTGTGAATAACAAATGCTTTACAACATTGCAAGATTTCTAACCATGCTTTATTCTGTAGAGAATCTTCTGACTCCAATCAAGAAAGCTACGTCTCACATGACAAATTTCCACACACAGCGCACAGATTTTCAAATCATGCCTAAACCATCTACGAAAGATTTTCACACAAAAAGTAAGTAAGTTTTGCCGTTGGGTACTGGATTACACCTTTGGGTCCTGGACTCAAATTCAGGTCAAATATGCACTTCTTTGGACAAAATCCATACATGTGCTAGTCAGGTGGATTAACCATGCTATATTGCCCCATAGTGTCCAGGGATATGTGGGTTAGGTGGATTAGCCATGGTAAAAAGTAATGTACAGGGTTACAGAGAGAGCGTGAAGTGATGGGTCTGGATGGGTTGCTTTCCGAAGGGTCAGTGCAAATTTGATTGGCCAAATGCCCTCTTTCTGCTGTAGGGATTCTGTCATTCAATGCATTATAAGTACTGTTTCCTTTAAGATGCATACAAGCATAAATGTACAGCCATCTTAAAGGGACCACACATTGCAATAAGCCAGTTCTACACAGTAAACGAAAGTCAGGGGAAACATTGCTTAGAATTGATACACTACAATTTGGCAAACAATCAAATAGTCTGTGCCCATGTGTAGTATGACCTAAACAACATTCAGGATTGGACTCAGGCAAGTCACGTTTCACACAAGTATCACATGATGGCCATCTGTAATGAAAGAGCATAACCATCTCTGTCACTGGATCAAAATCCAGGAATTCACTGCTGAACAGCTATGTCGGTATATCTGCACCACATGGACTACAACAACGCAAGAAGGTAGAGATAACAAGGTGTAGAGCTGGATGAACACAGCAGGCAAAGCAGCATCAGAGGAGCAGGAAAGCTGACATTTCGGGTCTAGACCCTTCTTCAGAAATGGAGGAAGGGAAAGGGATTCTGAAATAAATAGGGAGAGGGGGAGCCGGACAGAAGATGGATAAATGAGAAGATAGGTGGAGAGGAGACAGACAGGTCAAAGAGACGGGGATGGAGTCAGTAAAGGTGAGTGTAGGTAGGGGATAGGGAGGAGATAGGTCAGTCCAGGGAGGACGGACAGGTCAAGGGGGTGGGATGAGGCTGGTAGGTAGGAGATGGGGGTGGGGCTTGAGGTGGGAGGAGAGGATAGGTGGGAGGAAGGACAGGTTAGGGAGGCAGAGACAAGCTGGGCTGGTTTTGGGATGTGGTCGGGGGAGGGGAGATTTTGAAGCTTGTGAATTCCACATTGATACCATTGGGCTGCAGGGTTCCCAAGCGAAATATGAGGTGCTGTTCCTGCAACCTTCGGGTGGCATCATTGTGGCACTGCAGGAGGCCCACGATGGACATGTCGTCTGAGGAGTGGGAGGGGGAGTTGAAATGGTTCGCGACTGGGAGGTGCAGTTGTTTGTTGTGAACCGAGCGTAGGTATTCCACAGAGCAGTCCCCAAGCCTCCACTTGGTTTCCCCAATGTAGAGGAGGCCACATCAGGAACAGCAGATAAAGTATACCACATAAGCAGATGTGCAGGTGAACATCTGTTTGATGTGGAAGGTCTTCTTGGGGCCTGGGATGGGGGTAAGGGGGGAGATATAGGGGCAGGTGTAGCACTTCCTGCGGTTGCAGGGAAAAGTGCCGTGGGTGGTGGGGCTGGTGGGGAGTGTGGAGCAGACAAGGGAGTCACGGAGAGAGTGGTCCCTCCGGAAAGCAGATAAGGGTGGGGAGGGAAAATTGTCTTTGGTAGTGGGGTCTGATTGCAGATGGCAGAAGTGCAGGAGGATGATGCGTTGGATTCGGAGGTTGGTGGGGTGGTACGTGAGGACGAGGGAGATCCTGTTTTGGTTGTTATTGCGGGGATGGGGTGTGAGGGATGAGTTGCAGGAAATGCGGGAGACGTGGTCAAGAGCGTTTTCAACCACTGAGGGGGGGAAGTCGCGGTCCTTGAAAAACGAGGACCTCTCGGATGTCCGGGAGTGGAATGCCTCATCCCGGGAGCAGATGCGGCGGAGTCGAAGGAATTGGGAATAGGGGATGGCATTTTTGCAGGAAGGTGGGTGGGAGTACATGTATTTTGGTAGCTGTGGGAGTCGGTGAGCTTGAAATGGATATCGGTCTCCAGGTGGTTGCCAGAGATGGAAACAGAGAGGCCCAGGAAGGAGGGAAAGGTATCAGAGATGGTCCAGGTGAACTTCAGGTTGGGGTGGAAGGTGTTGGTGAAGTGGATGAACTGTTCGACGGCGCTGATACAGTCATCGATGTAACGGAGGAAAAGGTGGGGGATAGGACCAGCGTAGCTTCAGAAGAGGGATTGTTCCATGTATCCTACAAAGAGGCAGGCATAGCTTGGGCCCATGCGGATACCCATGGCCACCCCCTTTATCTGTAGGAAGTGGGAGGAATTGAAGGAGAAGTTGTTACGGGTGAGGACGAGTTCAGCTAAGTGGATGAGGGTGTCAGTGGAGGGGGACTGGTCAGGCCTGCGAGACAGGAAGAAGCAGAGGGCCTTTAGGCCATCTGCATGGGGAATACAAGTGTACAGGGACTGGATGTCCATGGTAAAAATGAGGTGTTGGGGACCAGGGAATCGGAAGTTTTGGAGGAGGTGGAGGGCGTGGGTGGTGTCACAGACGTAGGTGGGGAGTTCCTGGGACAAGGGGGAGAAAATAAAGTCGAGATAGGTAGAGATAAGTTCGGTGGGGCAGGAGCAGGCGGAGACAATGGGCCAACCAGGGCATTCAGGTTTGTGGATTTTGGGAAGGAGGTAGAAATGGGCAGTGCAGGGTTGGGGAACGATGAGGTTGGAGGCTGTGGGTGGGAGGTCACCTGAACTGATGAGGTTGTGGATGGTTTGGGAGATGATGTTTTGGTGGTCGGGGTGGGGTCATGATCAAGGGGGTGGTAGGAGGAGGTGTCGGAGAGCTGGCGTCTGGCCTCAGCGATGTAGAGGTCAGTGCGCCATACTACAACTGCACTGCCCTTGCCTGCGCGTTTTATGATGAGGTTGGGATTGGAGTGGAGGGCTGCATGTTCTGCGGGGGAGAGGTTGGAGTGGGTGAGAGGGGTGGAGAGGTTGAGGCGATTGATGTCTCGATGGCAGTTGGAGATGAAGAGGTCGAGGGAGGGTAGGAAGCCTTGGGGTGGTGTCCAGGAGGAGGGGGTGTGCTGGAGGCAGGAGAAGAGGTCTGTAGAGGGAGGGTTAGGCTCACGTTTAAAGAAGTAAGTGCGGAGGTGGCAGAAAAACTGTTCAACGTCCGAGTGGGTGCGGTATTCATTGATGTTAGGCTGGAGGGGGATAAAGGTGAGCCCTTTACTGAGGACTGACTATTCGTCCTCAGTAACAGGGAGGTCTGGGGGGATGGTGAAGACCCAGCAGGGCTGGCTGTTACTGTCTCCTCTGGAGCTGCTGGCTGTGGAGACGGTGGATGGAGCGACATCGGTGGTGGGCGGAGTGACAGCGTCGGTGGTGGGTGGAGTGATGTCGGCGGTGGGCAGTGCGGCATCGGTGTCAGCGGTGGGCAGAGCGACATCGGCAGTGGGTGGAGTGATGTCGGCTGTGGGTAGTGCGGCATCAGTGTCGGCAGTGGGTGGAGCAACATCGGCATCGGTGTTGGGCAGAGCAACATCCGCGGTGGGCGGAGTGGGGTAGGCGGTGGGCGGACTACTATCTCTGAACGCAAGAAGGTAGTTCACTAACGTCTTCTCAGACAGGAATGAACAATGAATGCTCGCCATTCTAGCAGTTCCATATCTCATGATTATGATTAATTTTATATGTGATTTTTAAGTGCATTGTGACATTATAAAGTTTGTTTGTTTAATATTGCAGAGATTCTTTTGACTCCAATCCAAAAAACGGCATCTCAGATGACGAATTTCTGCAGACAACAAACAGATTTTATAACTTGGCCTAAGCCATCTACAAAAGATATTCATGTAAAACGTAAGTATGGTTCTTCCTGCTGGATACAAAATTACGTCTTCGAGTCCTAGGTTCAAATTCAGTTCAGTTGTGTTGTAAACACGATGATTGTTAAACAAATCATGATCTAAATATGACTAATAGTGAAAGAAAAGTCCTCTGGAAAATACAGATTGTTCCACATGGAAACATTTACAATGGGTTTTTGCCTTTGTAGCATGATCTCAGATTTCAGTTTTCCCAACAGCAAGCTGAATGCTCCTGCTTATACCTGGCATGGCGTTCAAACTCAGTTCATATGAGTTAAGAATACTTACTGGGCCTCGGTCATTGCACCGGGTGCTCTCATATCAGACAGAAATAATCTGCATGGACATTGATATCCTCAAAAGGAAAGGTAGAACAAACATTTACATAAAGGGACATGAGGTGTTTTGTTAGATTTTATTGGGGCACAGATGATCAGAAGACCAGAATATCTTATCTTTCGAATATGTTTCCATGGAGCAGAATCTTTGCGAATCCCACTGAATTCAGAAATAAAAACATAAGAGACCTTATAGCAATAAAATTTTTGTCAGGTCAGATCTGCTGTCCTATTGATGGCCTTGTCTGAAACTAGATCCCTCAGCAGCTATTTCTCCTAGACTGGTAGGAACTTTCTTTCCTGCCACTGGGGACCAGTGCCTTCCAGGGACTGCAGTCACATTGACAGTTGCAAGGGCACTGAATGTACAGTAGACAGTGGACTTCAGTAGTGCTCAGTAGCACCACCACTGACTGAGCAAGCAAGTCCTAAAAGACATAGCTGCCAGAAGGGCCTGCAGCAGGTTGTGATAGTACCATCAAGAGAGAAAACCTACTTGACCTCATCTCCAGCAGAATACCCTTTGCAGATGCCCACTTGGAGTCAGAGTTTATGGTGGAAGTGCACAGAGAACTACATTGAGAAACTGTCCCTGAATCACATTTCACCTGATGAAGGAGCAGCGCCCCAAAAGCTTGTGATTTTAAATAAATCTCTTTTAAAAGTTGATGCAAAGGTGCCAGGATGGAGGCCAGCTTATGTATGAACTTTCCTTGTTAATTCACCAGCCCAAAGAAAGACCCAGGTTCGGCCACAGATATGGGAGCTGGGGAACCTTTGATTGCCCTTGCTTTATCTTCCAACAGGCATAACCCAATCTTGTCGACTCTGTAGCCTAAGTAGGTCACTTGGGATGCCTGGAAAACACATTTTTCCCTTCTAACGTGTATGCCTGCCTGGGAGAAATATCTAAGGACTATGTCCAAGTTCTCTAAGTGCCGTTATTGGTCTTCCCTGTTATTAGCATGTCATCTAGATAAATGGCAACCTGGGATAGACTTTGTAAAATGTTCTCCCTCATCAGTTGAAAAATTGTACAGGCTGACAGTACCCCAAATTGCAGTCTCATGTACTGGGTATTAATAATCTTACAGGTATTAATTGTACCATACTTCTGGGAATCCTCATCTAACCGCAATTGCAGGTACTCATGGCTCATGTCCAGCTTTGTGAAGGACAGCACCTCTGACAGCTTTGCATATAAATGCTCTATGTGAGGGGATGGTATATATCCAGGTGCGAAAAGTGATTTACCATTTGCTTAAAATCCCCACAAAGGCAAACCAACCAGTCGGGCATTGCAATCAGTATGACCAATGCTGCCCATCCCACAAACTGGACTGGTTTGATGATTCCTTCACTCTCCAGCCTTCTAATTTCTGCCTCTATTTTTGCCCATAAGACAAATGGCACTGGGTGAGCCTTGTAGAATTGCGGAATTACCTCCTGGTCAACATGCAAGGAGGCTTTGCCTCCTTGGATAGTCCCCAGACCTTCCTGAAAAACTTCCAGGTATTTAATGAGGACTTCACTCAGGCAGCCATTTTCTAATCAAAAGATGTTGAGCCAATTTAGGTGAATCTTTCTCAACTAGTTTTGCCCCATCAAGCTTGGGCCTGAGCCTTTTATGACAATCAGTGGTAACTGAACCAGCTGCTTCCCATAAGAGACCGGAACCGAAGTTGTTCCCTTAATCTGTAAAGGTTCCCCAGTACAGGTTCTCAGTCCAGTCAAGGTCTTGCGCAAACCTAAGATATGGAGTCCAGAGCGAATTTTGTTAAAGGCTGATACTGCAATCACTGAAAACATCCACACCAGTATCAACCTCCAATAAAACAAGGTGACCATTTAACCAGACATTTATTTTGATTGAGAGATAGTAAGAACTGCCGATGCTGGAGTCAGAGATAACACAGCGTGGAGCTGGAGGGACACAACTGGCCAGGCAGCATCAGAGGAACAAGAAAACTGACGTTTCGGATTGGGACCCTGCTTCAGAAATGGGGGAGGGGTACGGGAGCTCTGAAATAAATAGGGAGAGAAAGGTAGGTGGGATGGTGATAGGTTAGTGCAGGTAGGCAGTGGTGGGGATTGGTCAGTGAGGTTGGAGGGATGGATAGGTGGGAGAGAAGATGGACAGGTTGTGTCAGGTCAAGGACGCGGAGATGAGAGGGAAGGTGGTCATGGGATGAGGTCGAGGGTAGGGAGATTTTGAAACTAGTAAAGTCCACATTGAGACCATTGGGTTGTAGGCTTCCAAGGCGGATGATGAGGTGCTGCTCCTCCAGTTTCTGGCTGGCGTCATTGTGACACTGGGGGAGGCCCAGGATGGACATGTTGTCCAGGGAGTGGGAGGTGGAGTTGAAGTGATTCGCAACTGTAAGGTATTGTCATTGGTAGCGAACAGACCGCAGGTGCTCTACAAAGTGGTCTCTGAGCCTCCGCTTGGTCTTACCGATGTAGAGGAGGCCATATCAGGAGCAGCGGATGCAGTAGACCACATTAGCAGATGTGCAGGTGAACATCTGTCTGATATGGAAGGTTTTTTTGGTTCCTTGGATGGAGATGAGGGGGGAAGAGTAGGGGCAGGTGTACCACTTCCTGCAGTTGCAGGGAAAGGTGCCGGGGGTGGTGGGGCTAGTGGAGAGTGTGGAACGGATGAAGGAGTCACAGAGAGAGCGGTCCCTACAGAACGCAAATAGGGGTGGGGAGGGAAATCTCTCCTTGGTTGTGGGATCGAATTGTAGGTGGCAGAAGTGGCGAAGAATAATAAGTTGAATCCAGAGGTTAGTGGAGTGATACATGAGGACAAGGGGGATTCTGTCTTTGTTTTTGTTGCGGAGAGGGGATGTGAGGGCAGAAGTACGGGAAGCACAAAGAGATGCGGTTGAGAGCATTTTCAACCACTGAAGGGGTGAAGTTGCGGTCCTTGAAATAAGAGGACATCTGGGATGTTCGGGAGTGGAATGCCCCATCTTGGGAGCAGACGCGGCAGAGGCGGAGGAATTGGGAGTAGGGGATCGCATTCTTGCAGGAAGGTGGGTGAGATGAGGTGTAGTCTAAGTATCTGTGGGAGTTGGTGGGTTTCAAATATATATCCGTTTCGAAGTGGTCACCAGAAAGGGAGACAGAGAGGTCCAGGAAGGAGAGACAGTGGTATCAGAGATGGTCCAGGTGAACTTGAGATTGGGGTGAAAGGTTTTAGTAAAGTTGATGAACTGTTCAAGCTCCTCATGGGAGCACGAGGCAGCGCCGAAACAGTCATCGATGTAGCAGAGGAAGAGGTGGGGGATCGTGCCGGTGTAGCTGTGGAAGAGGAACTGTTCCACATATCCTATGAAGAGCAGGCATAGCTTGGGCCCATGCGGGTTCCCATAGCCACCCCCTTAGTCTGTAGGAAGTGGGAGGAGTTGAAGGAGAAGTTGTTAAGGGTTAGGATGAGTTTGGTTAAGCGGATGAGGGTGTCGGTGAAGGGGGACTGGTTGAGCCTGTGGGAGAGAAAGAAGCAGAGGGCTTTTAGGCCATCTGCATGGGGAATGCAAGTGTATAGGGATGGGATGACTATGGTAAAGATGAGGTGTTGGGGGCCAGGGAGTTGGAAGTCTTGGAGGAGGTGGAGGGTGTGGGTGGTGTCCCGGAAGAAAATAGAGTCAAGGTAAGCGGAGATAAATTCAGTGGGGCAGGAGCGGGCAGAGACAATGGGTCGGCCGGGGCAGTCGGGTTTGTGGATTTTGGGAATGAGATAGAAACGAGCGGTGTGGGGTTGAAGAATGATGAGGTTGGAGGCTGTGGGTTGGAGGTCACCTGAGGTGATAACGTTATGGATGGTCTGGAAGATGATGTTTTGGTGGTCAGGGGTGGGGTCATGATCGAGGGGGCAGTAGGCGGAGGCGTCAGGGAGTTGGCGCCTGGCCTTGGCAATGTAAAAGTCAGTGCGCCATACCATAGCTGTGCCTCCCTTATCCGTGGGTTTGATGGTGAGTTTAGGGTTGGAGCAGAGGGCAGCACGTTCTGTGTGAGGGAGGTTGGAGTGAGTGAGAGTGATGGAGAGGTTGAGGCAATCGATGTTGCGACAGCAGATGGAAATGAAGAAGTCGAGGGAGGGTAGGAGGCCTTGGGGTGGTATCCAGGAGGATGAGGTCTGTAGAGGGTGGGTTAGACTCGTGGTTAAAGAAATAGGCACAGAAGCGGAGGCAGCGGAAAAAGTGTTCGATATCCAAGTGTGAACGGTATTCATTGATGTGTCGGTAGAGGGGGATGAAGATGAGTCTTTTACTGAGGACTGACTCAGATCTACAGCCAGCCCCAGCCCCAAGCCCTGCTGGGTCTTCACCATCCCCCCAAACCTCGCCCTCACTGAGGACTGACCATTCGCCCTCAGTGAGGGCAAGGTCTGGGGGGATGGTGAAGATCCAGCAGGGCTTGGGGCTGGGGTTGTCTGTAGATCTGGTGGCTGTGGGGGTGGAGTTAGGGGGTACTAGGCAGTGGGTGGGGCAACATCAGCGGTGGGTGGGGTGATGTCGGTGGTGGGTGGGGCAATGGTGGATGGCTTTGATTGGTTCTGATTTGGATGTTGCTAAGCAAATTAACTGGTCCAAACCAGAAGTAGGTGGACTTTCCAGGGTGTGCACTCTCCTGGAAACTGGCCTATGAGTTCTCTTACTTAATTTAGGTCTAATTGGACTCTTTTGCTGTCTTGAGTCTATATACTGGCTGCAACTACAATGGCTTGCCGGTCTGGATCCTGAAGACAATTTTAACCGCAAACGAAAACAACATTGCTGGAAAAGCTCAGCAGGTCTGGCAGCATCTGTGAAAGAAAAAACAGAGTTAACATTTTCAGTCCAGTGAGCCTTCCTTAGAATTTTAACCATTTGGCTGAGGCATGGTTTTGTTTTGGGATTTTGCTGCGGGCTGTCCTTGAGTGCCTCTGTTCACACCCTCTGTGAGGCTGTGCAACTGCCTTCACTCAAATAGTGTTCCCCAAGCTCAGCTGGACTGGTGAGAGTGTCCATTTCCATCAGAATACCCTGTAACTCATATTCTGTACTTGCTACACTTTTCAACAATAAAGCCAGTTGTAGTGCCTGTTTGAAGTAGATGCTTTTGCATGGTTACAGCGTTAATCCCACATTCTAAATGGTCTCTCAGCATCTTATTGAGGGTTAAACCAAAGTCACATTCCTCTGCCAGTTGTCTTATCCTAGTCAAAAATCCCAATACGGAATCCCCAGCTCTCAAATTGCTGAGTAGAACTGATAGCACCTCAGAATTAGAGGAGGCTTGCGGTTGTAATATTACTTTACTAAATCTGTCAACTCTTGAAAGGTTATAGTATCTGGTGCTTCAGGGAAAGTTAGGCTCCTAATAACTGAAAAAGCTGTGCGTTCACAAACTTTTAGGGGAATTACTCGTGTCTTTTCATCTGCCCCAATGTCATTTGCCCAGAGGAAGTAATGTGTTCTTTCCACATACTGGGCCCAGTCTTCCACAGCAAGGTTGAATGAGACAAGCTTCCCAAATAACAACATGATGCAAGCAATGCTTACCCCAACTCAAAGACGACTGTTGCGACCAAGTTTCTTCAGGACATGCTTTACTCTCATCGCCACTGAAATAACTCCACAGGGGCCGATATCCCATCATCAAGACACGCTTTAATTATTTGTGCAAAATCCTTGAACCTGATTCAGCTCCGTCAGAGCCAGCTGTCAGAGTGCCAGAATGTCTGACATTCCTGTTTTTATCTATCAGCCAGGGCTCCGCGATTAGACCAGATTAACAGCCCCAGTCAAGGAGCTCATATTCTGTGAGGTCTACCTAGCTGATCTTGTTAAAATCACAACAGTAAGAAGGGATGATATCTTGAAATGGTCATCGAATGAGGCTTTGTGGTAAAACTTAGGAATAAAAATGGTACAATCACACTGTTAGGAGTGTATTATAGGCTTCCAAGCAGTCAGCAGACATTTGAGGAGTAGACACATAGTCAATTCACTAAGGCATGTAAAAATAGGTAATTGTATTATAGGATTTTGACTACCGCAAAACTAATTGGGATAATCAAAATACAAACAGTTTAGAAGGGGCACTTTTCTTGAAATGTATATAGGAAAGCTTTTTATGTCAACATGTAGATGGTCCTACATGTTGACATAAAACTAGAGAACTAAGTTCTAAGGTAGGGTCACTGGACCCGAAGTGTTAACTCTGATTTTTTCTTCACAAGTGCTGTCAGACCTGCTGAGCTTTTCCAGCAGCCTCTGTTTTTGTTCTTGATTCATAGCATCCGCAGTTCTTTGGGGGGTTTTTACAATGAGGTAGAGTCAGAACAGATTGAACAGTTTAAAAACTGGGCATCCAGCAGCAACAGAATTGAATCCATCATACGCTGTAACTTGCCATAAAGGCCAGAAATTAACCTTGGTTCAACAAAGTATTGCTACAATAGAGGACTGCATACAAGCTAAACAATAGAAACAACATGCTCCATACATAGCTAAATGATTCCACAAAGAATCGGATCAAACTTCTGCCGTTCTGTCACAGTCGCTAGTGTATGATCTTTGAGCATTGAACAGTAAATGGGAGAAAAAGGAGGCTGTATGAACATCCCATACTCCTGGCTTAGCACTATACTGCTGTTCTTTCATTGTTGCTGGATCAAAATCTTTGCCTAAGATCACTGTGGGTGCACCTACAATATTGCATGGGTTCAAGAAGATAGCTGATCAACACCTTCTTGGACATTTAGGGAATGAAAATTAGCCACTTGAGTTATGCTCACATTCCATGAACAATTGAAATAAACAAAAGAATCCTTCCTTGTGTCAGATGAGAAATGAACAACCAGTGGTCATTGTAAATGGAAGCATGGAAATCTCATCTGAGTGAGATGACAGTTGGCCGCCGGTCTGAATTTTCCCACATTTTTCTCTGCAATCCACTCAATTTCAGGAGGGATTACAGAAATCTAGTTCAGATTACTGTTTGTCAGGTTATTCTACATGTTTTATTATCTCCATATTATCTTGTTGCTGAATACTAAACTTTTGAAAAATTTGCAGAAAGACTGTGTTATTTTGCCTTTCAGAAGATAGTATATAAATTCTTGGGAATGTGTTAATAGTTCCCACAGAGAAAGTAGAAAAAGATAAATTGAAGGCTAGTGTAATGGTGCAGATCTTTGGAATGATAAGTCAGAGATAAAATAGGTGTAATCAAGCCTGCATGTATGCAAGACACAAAGAATTGCTGATCATTCTGTGATTATTCTCATCTCTCAGTCGATATGTAACGTGTTTATAATTATTAGTCTTATCAATTGTTTCTGAAGTGCCACTAATATAAAATTTAATAACGTTAATATCTCCCAGGGAACTATGAATAATTCAGAGGTTTTCAGGTTCAATGCTTGGACATTGGTATATGATCACAAATAGGTCATAAGAATAGGCAGTAATGGAATAGTCACAATTCTTCAGTGAGCATGAAGTTGGAAAGAGCTGTGCATGAATTAAAATATTAATATGTGAGCTTTCATGTTTCATTTTTCTTGTCTTGGAAGAATATTTCACTTTTTCTCAGGCAGTGAAAACTTCCTTCATTAATAACTCGTCTTTTTTTATGCTATTGCATGTGATGAGTCATGATCAAATGCCAGTTTTAGGTTTCTATTTTAGCAGAGGGAGGGTTCCAGTGTCAGGATATCTTCTAAGGTGCAGAGAAAGATGGATACCTAGCCTCCTTCAGCTTTAGGATCTTGATTTGTTTTAAATTCTTGCTTACTGTGTAAATTCAATATTTGTGAATTCAAAATCTCTGCTAACAAACTGCTGCAACAGAACAATTTGTGAATGTCTAACGGATTAGCGTGGTAGTGTAAGATATGATACATTTCTCACTCAGGCTTAGGCAAGGTTTTTTGGATTCAGGATATCTGTTGGTGCAACATAATGCAGAGGTAAGGCAGGAGAAATTCACTAAAGCCAAGCTCTAACTCTTGAACATTCTTAATCCAGTTTTGTCATTGTGTCCAAATTTGTTTGGATTTCTGTTTGAACCATTCAAAAATCTTTAACTTTACTAAGAGACAATGATTCAGGGTGGCACCTTGGTAGGTTTTTATTGTTTAATTTATCAGCATATGTTTGCTGACAGAAGTAGGCAATTCAGATTGGATTTTATGAGGGGAAAGCAGCTGTACAATTTGCTGTACCTTACAGTCATCTACAGTGATTTTCAGCCTTGTTGCAGCTTGAATAATTAGTTTGAGAAAAACTGTACCAGAAGCTTGGGTGCAGACTGGGAGAAGCAGCCCAAGTGTGGCCAAAGCCATGACAAGGAGCTGAAGGGAATACAATCATGAGGATTTAAAGAAAATTGGAAGATTGTTTAGCCAAAAAAAGAATCTCCTTGAAATTTGAACCTCGAGGAATAGGATCATTGGAATACTCAGGAGAATTGCAGTTAATTTTGAAGTACAATGGCATTCTTTTGGGTTAATTCAAGAAAAATTGAATGAACATTCAAGGACGGGATCTTTCATAGAATCCTTACAGTGTGGAAACAGGCCCTTTGGCCCAACAAGTCCACACCGACACAAAGAGCATCCCACCCAGACCTATCCCCCTAATCCACACATCCCTGAACACTATGGGCAATTTAGCATGGCCAATCCGCCTAACCTGCACATCTTTGGACTGTGGGAGGAAACTGGAGCACCCGGAGGAAACCCATGGAGACACAGGGAGAACGTGCAAACTCCACACAGGCAGTCACCCGAGGGTGGAATCAAACCCAGGTCCCTGGCGCTGTGAGGCAGCAGTACTAACCACTGAGCCACCGTGCCGCCCCTTTCTGGAGAAAGTATCCAGTAGAACTGAGTTTGAAACATGAGTCTTTCTAAGTTGTAGTATTACACCAGTGGTGCTTTCTTTAATTTCCATTTATATATGATTATGTATAAAAAAGTTGACTTTCCGAGAAAATTCAAGAAGTGCTGTTTATAATTGCAAGTTATTTCTTTTCAGAAAAGTTGATTTGTCAGAATGGTGATAGTTGTGTTATGGAAGCAGTAATCCACAGGCATGAACTAATGTGTAGAGGATATGAGTTCATATCCCACCATGGCATTTTGAGTATTTGAAATTCAGTTTAAAAAATGGCAAAAAAAAACCTTTTGGATGGTTGCAAAAAAAAAGATCTTAGGAAAAGAAATCTACCGTCTTCACTCAGGCTGAGTTTATATGTGGACTCCAGGCCTAACCTAGTGTGATTGACCTGTGCTCTGAATTAGCCCCTGCACAAAAGTATCAATCATAAAAGGCTTTAACAAACTGAACTGTCCGAAGAGCACTTCCTTGATGTCTCTTTGCAGCACTTATCCAACATGCTGCATAATTGCTAATATTTTAAAAATTATTTGCAGGATTTCTTTTGACACCAATGAAGAAATCTGCATCTGGTGAGGCTGCTTTCCGCCTGCGAAAAGATGATACAATACAATTTAAACCAACTATGGGACAAGGTTGTGTAGACAATGAGAGAAATTAGTAAAAGATTCAAATCTGTAAATCTATGTTTGTTTATGATACTTTGCTTAAACAAATTGTGATAAACTATATTTTATTACGTTATTCTAAATGACTTCTTGAAAACTAAGTTCTGGTGCAATGTTGTTCACTGGGGTTGAGTTTTAAGAAATCATTTGCATTTCTCAAGATTTCATGATATATGCGTTCCTCGATGAAAACTGCTCAAATGTGATAAAAGGTTTACAATTGTTCCTGTATTGCTGGATTTTGTTAATTGTTTTGTAATTTTAATGATCATTAAAGATAGGAATTTTAAGTAATGTGTGACTTACTATAGGTAATCGATAACAGAATAGAGATTAGAGAGTTGAGTGCCAGTTACCATCAAGGTAGCCAGTACCAACATTACAGAGTTTGGACTGAAAAGATGTAAAGCAAATATCACGAATGAGCCACTATGGACAGTAGTAGTACAGTGGAGCGCAGGCTGCTATGGGGACATGGGTTCAAATTTGAACATGGCAAATGGAGAAATTTGAGTTTAGTAAAATCAGGAATTAAAAGATGATCTAATCATGTAACCATTGTCGATTGTGATGAAAACTGATCAGGTTCACTAATATCACCGAAGTCCTTTATGGAAGTAAATCTGATGCCTTACCACGTACTTGATATTTATGACTCCTGACCCAGAGAAATATGTTTGACTCTCACTTGGCTTCTGCAGTGGCCTGGCATGCAACCAAACCTCTACAAAATCTAAAACAAGGAATGAAACCAGATAGACAACCCAGCATTGACCAAGGTACCAGAAATTGCAACAGCAAAACCAGTCCTGTCAGCCCTGCACAGTCTCCCTTACTAACATCTGGGAGCTTGTCCCAAAGTTGAGAGTTGTCCCACAGACTAATCAAGCAACAACTTCACATATTCATTACATTACAATGTCCTGGGCAATACCCTTAATGTCCCCGGGATATCCAGTCCACTGAAAGAACAGATCTACTAGAGGGAGCAGCACAGTGATATACAGTTGGGAGGGATTTGGCTTTGGAAGTCCTCAATATTAACTCTGGGTGTCATGGCATCCAGTCAAACATGGACAAGAAAACATCCTGCAGTTTACTGCCTACTGATACCCCACCCTTCCGATGATAACTCAGTATTCTTCCATGTTGGACTCCACTTGGAAGAAGCACTGTGGGTGGTAAAGGCCTAGATCTCTGGTCAGAGGACTTCAAAGTCCATCACTATCAGTGGCAAGCTAGCACCACTGAAAAAGGTGGCTAAGTCCTAAAGGACATAACTGTTAGACTGGGTCTGCAGCAGGTGGTGAGGGAACCAAAATTTACTTGACCTCATCCTCACCAGTAAATCTGCAGCAGCTGCATCTATCCATAACAGTTCTCACAATCCTTGAATTCTCTAGGTAACTCCCCTAGGACATTTATGTACATATTGCTCCATCGCAACATCATCCAAAGAAATGCAATCTCAATCTACGTTAATGCTGTTTACACCTAGCTCAGCCTTTACAGGACCACTCTTGTTTCCTCCACTGCCTCTACGCTTAGAAATTGCTTTACTGACTTTCAAAGCTGAATGAACCAAAATTATCTCCACTTAAACATTAAGAATACCAAAGCCATTGCCTTTGGCTCATGCAAGAGCCTTGCTGCCAAATCCAATCCTGTCCCAGCAAATTGGTTTTTGTGTTCAGTCTTTTAATAGTCCCTCCATGGTGCGTTACTCATTCCCTCAATCCCACCATTGGCAACCTGGCCTTCAACTGCCTATTCCCCAAACTCTAGAACTCTATCCCTAAAGCTCCTGGAAAACAACCTCTTTGACCAAGCTTTCAGACACCCCTCCTAATATATTGTTTCCATTTCTTGACATCAATTTTCAGACACCTGATTACACTTCTGTCAGGTGCCTGGGGACATTTTTCTACATTAAGCACATTTGTAAGCACAAGTTGTTGTTATGTATCTCTGAGGTTGTGCCATTTGTAATTCTTCTGCTCATCTCTGGTTATGCACTGATGATCTGTTCATTCGAAGTTGAGGTGCTTTGTTTTATCAGATTGACAGCTTTCCAGACAGTAATGCATTATTTAGCCTGATGTGAAATGGACTGTAATGAGCCTCTGAAATTTCAGTGAAGGAGCAGCAGTTTGTCAGTGCTTTTCTTAACCACAGCTTTGTTCAGATTGGTCATGTTTTTGCATTATTATTAATCTAACTGCTGTTTTATTGGTCTGCTGGTCCATTTATATTATTGGAGTGTTTTGTTAGATTCTTTCCCTGACCTTGAGGTGAAGGGGACAAACAGCTCCACAGGCAAATGCAGATGGCTGTCAGTGCTTGCCATTTTAATCTCTATTTTCTCTTGAGGTCCTGGATTCTTAGTGGGGTGTGGTTGCAACATTTTTTAAATCCAAATTAATTAATACCTTTGTACTTCAAAGTAATGAGGCTAGTTGCAGAGGTAGCTATAGTTCACCTCAGATTCTGAAATTTGCATCAATTTGATTTACACCTGAAACGATGCCTTTACTCACCTTAGCCCTTTCTATTTTTGAAATTATTTCTCTCAACTTGCTGATACAAGACCCTCCATCCTATCTTCTTTTTCTGTTCTTTCCATGATACCTCTTATCTGAGAAATGCACAGAATACGTTTGCAAGCTCTCCTAGTGCAAGTATACCACCTATTTCTTTTAAAAACTGAAAGAACAGCAGATGCTGTAAATCAGAGTTCACATTTCAGGTTAGGTGATCTTCCTCAGAACTATTTTGAGGAAGGGTCACCCGACCGGAAACGTCAACTCTGATTTCTCTCCACAGATGCTGCCAGACTTGCTGAGCTTTTCCAGAAATTTCTGTTCTTGAACCTATTTCTTTTACCTTGTGTCATGGATGAGAATTAAAAAAAATGAAAATCTTCCATGTAATATTTGTTTAACAAATATCAAAATGTCTATACTTCAAAGTATTATATGTAGATAAGCAAGTTGAGAAATATGATCAGAAATTGCCAGAAGAAATGGAATAATATACTACAATGTAGTTTTGATTTGTCCATAGGCAGGACGTCTGCTCATTTCTCATGCCTTGAGATCTTGCATTTTTTTCTTAAGTTCCTTGCAACAGCCTCATGTTTTCAGTGTCAATGAGCAGGATGACTTGGAGAAAGAAATATAGAGATGCTTTCCTATAACCTTTTCCATGTCTGCTTAAAGGAAACATAAATTCTCTTCCCGAAGTAAATGACTTCTTGTAACTTACAGTTTTAGCTCTTTCACCATCACCACTAGATATTCATTTGTTCTGCCACTGACTCTTAATCCTGAGCATAAAACCCTCACTTGAGCCTAGGGTGACTTTCAAATGGGCAGCCACAACTATAACTAGAGTCCTCAACTGTCCTTGTTATTCTAATATGTAAATGGAAACACTATTTACAGTTAAAATTTAATTCATAGAATGTAAGGTTCTGCACATAGGCTTGAAAATCAAGCAGTCCAGTGAACTATGCTGAAATAACTAATAGGTTGAAAAAGACCTGTGTGTCCTCAACTCAGTGCTAACCGTATCACTAACTTAATGAAGAAGAGTGATCAACAAAGCCAGTAGAATGTTGAACTGCGTAGCCAGATAAGTAGAATATAAATCAGAGAAGGCAGCAAGCTAAAGGTCCCTGAAAGTTTTTACCTTAGGGATCAGGTACAAGTCTTAAATTTATTCCTGATAAGTTCAGATAGTAGTCTAAGAGATATTCAAAAACTGTTCCAGTATTTTCCTGCTTAGTGTAACCTATGTGCAGAGAAAGAAAAGAAACTTGCAACAAACTAAAATATAAAATGCAGAATAACATAAATAACCTAGACTAAGAAATGGTCAAAAGTCACACAACACCTGATTATGGTCCAACAGGTTTATTTGGAATCACACATGCTTTCGGAGTACAGCCCCTTTGTCAGGTGCAGTGGCAGAGCGGAGCACACAGACCCAGAGTTTATGGGCAGAGAGATCAGAAGATCCTACAACTGGTGTGAGTGGAGTGCCTGATGATAGGTCTCCGCAGGTGACCTACATGGCGAGTCAACAGCTGAATAACCAGCGATGGGGTGACCTGTAATCTGATTAAGTGAGGCAGAGAGATAATTACAAAAAATTAAAAATAAGGTGGTGCTGGAGACGAACTAAATGACTGGAATTGTATGCTGAATTCAAAACTATACAAGCTAATTAAGGTAGAGAGATAATAACAATTTACCAATGTGATGCTGTCAAATCAGGACAGTGAGGAAGATTTTACAGATGCAGAACTGTATGGTGGGGTCACCTGTAGCACGACATGAACCCAGGATCACAGTTGAGACCATCTTCATGGGTACCGAACTTGGCTATCAGTCTCTGCTCAGCGATTCTTTGTTGTGTATCTCGAAGTCTGCTTTGGAGAACATTTACCCAACGATCAGAGGCTGAATGTCCTTGACCGCTAAGTTTTACCTGACTGGGAAAGAACATCCCTGTCTGGCGATCATTGCATGGTGTCCATTCATCCATTGTGTGAGCATCTACATAGTTTTGCCAATATACCATGCCTCTGGGCATCCTTGCCTGCAGCATATGAGACAGACTTCTGACTTTGTCTACCCCAGTCCAACACCGGCACCTCCACATCAAGACTAAGATATGGCAATTGGAAGTCTGGACTTCTGAATACGGAAGTTCATGAGTAGCAAAACTGTCTCAGTTGAATACATCTGCAGCAGTTGTTCCCATCTCAACTCAGAGCTGCCTAGCAATTTTTAAACTTCACTCATGGAATGTGGGCGTCATTGGATGGGCTATTGCCCACCTCTAGTTACCCTTGTGTATTTGATGATGAACTACCCTCTTGAACCACTGCAGTGTGGTGTTCTGTATCTGCCACCCAGTCAGTGGCTGGCAACTTGAGAAGCCCGCAGCACCATGGCAAAGGATATGACTGCTGCAAGGTCAAAGTCTCAACCCTCTCTTCCAGACTCCACTGATAGAGGGTCACCCATGGGAAAGGCAAGTGATGTTTGGTGTGAGGGTAGGATCTCATAGGGTGGAGGTCCTCCCAAGGACTGGAGCCCTAGGTTCTGTAACAAGAACAGGATGTTGGCTTTTAGCAGCCCCTGCCTTATCTATTGTGCCTCAATCAGGTACAGGTGCAGATTGAGGAGCTTTCCACCTACAAAGTCAACCTCTCTCCCTGCTTCACCAGTTGGGTGGGTCTACTCTTATCCCAGCTTGAGCTGATATGTTTGCCTGCCCTTAGATCAATTGATGAGTCGGAAGTTCGAGCTTGGGGCAGTGGTGAGAATCTGGTCTGAAATCATCTTGCCCAATTAAGTTCTTTTTTCATCTCTGGGCCCAGGAGCTCCACACATAATGTAGGAAACATGGCAGTCAATTTACATGTCTAAAGGAAAGCAATGAAGTAATTAGCAGATGCTATATTTATAGTGTTGTTGGTTGAGAAATACAGAATAAGATCCCAAGGAGAACTGCCCTGCTCTTCTTTAAATAGTGACACAGAATCCTTTAAGTGCATAGCTAACAAGGTGCAGAGCTGGATGAACACAGCAGGCCAAGCAGCATAAGAGGAGCAGGAAAGGTGACGTTTCGGGTCTGGACCCTTCCTCGGAAAATGTACACCTGAGTTGCAGACAGAGCCTTGGTTTATTGTCTCATCAAAAGCTGAAATCTCTAATGATGATGACATGAATTCCTGATATGCACTCTCAACAGGTGCAGCTCTGTTAACTCCTAAGATTACCCATTGTGTTATTCTGATTGTTTGTGTTTATTCATAGACAGTTTGCCTGCATTGTGTTACATTTCATTGATTGCGCTGGGGGAGGGGAAGGAACAACTGACAGGGCCATCTGTCAAAATTAAGTTATCTCTTAAATGAATCTTGAGAACAATTCCTTTGAATTCTCACATACCTTGGCATTAAATGTACTATACATAATGTCCTTTACTAGTAAGAATCAAAGGAAATATCTGCAAAAGTGTGACCCTAAGACTATGCAGTTGTATTGTAATGCTATAGAGCGAGGCATTTTAGCAATCAGAACAACTTGTCTGGTAAAATGTAACCCTGGAGAATTGCAATGGAATGACAAGGGAGCAGGTGGTCATCCAATCTCAGCTGGCTGAACAAAATCATTGGAAATGCTTCCAGCAAAATGACTATAAATATCACTGTTAGGTTACAGCAGCTTTTAACATTTTTAGCTAACAATGTTGGTACTACAAAGCTACAGTTCTTGGCCTGGTGCTGTTTATAATTAGCTGTTTGCTTTCTTTGCAGAGATTGTAACCAAGAACTAAGTGCTGCAATAACTTGCTTGCACTGAAAGACATGACGTGGAGGTGCCAGTGTCAGACTCGGGTGGACAAGTCGCATGACACCAGATTATAGTCCAACAGGTTTATTTGAAAACACAAGCTTTCAGAGCTTTACTTCTTCTTCAGGTGTTAGTGAGAGAGGTAATATCAGAGACAGAATTTATAAGTAAAGGATAAAAAAGTCACACCACTGATGAGGATGTACTAAACAAACCTGTTAAATCTTTAATCAGTTAGAAGGTTTTAATTGATTAATATAATATGTAAATCCCCGAATTCCTTTCAAGTCACTGTCCTGTGAGAACTAAAGGTTTTATCAGTGTAAAGAAGAGGTAACATTTTAAGTCAGACAATGCATGTTAGGTGTGAAGCCTTGCTTAGGATCTGTTTGTGTTTTGGTTTGGAGTCAGATTGGTTTTATTTCTAAAGAAGGAATGCCATATTGACTGTCTATAAATTGTGTGCTTTTTGAACAAAATAAAATGTTTCTGCAAATGCAAATTCACCCCATAGATTCATGCGTGTGTGTGCGCACGCGCACACATGCATGCCTCCACTTCTCGCCTTCAAACAACCACCATAACTTAAACAGACCATTGTTCACAGCAAACTATCCAGCCTTCAGGACAACATCGACCACAACACTATACAACTCTGTCATGGCGACCTCTGCAAGGCATGAGAGATCTTTGACATGTACACTACCATCATATGTGGGAACACCACCCACCATGTGCATGGCAGATACTCATGTGACTCAGTTAATGTTGTCTATCTCATATGGTGCAGGCAAGGATGCCCTGAGGCATGGTATATTGGCAAAACCATGCAGACACTATGACAACAGATAAATGGATGCCATGCAATAATCGCCAGACAGGGATGTTCCGTCCCAGTGGGGGAGCACTTCAGCAGTCAAGGACATTCGGCCTTGGATCTTCGGGTAAACATCCTCCAAGGTGGACTTCGAGATACACAATAACACAGAGTTGCCAAGCAGAGGCTGTTATAAATTAGGTACCCATGAGGACAGCCTCAACTGGGATTTTGGGTTCATGTCACACTACAGGTGACCCCAGCACACTATACACTCACACATGCATACATAGACACACTCACTCACACAAACACACACACATACTCTCACACAGATCTTCTCTCATACACACACTGTCAAGCACACAGACACTCTCTCCCCTCACACATACACACACGCACTCTCTCTCTCTTTCCCCCCCCTTCACACACGCGCACACATACACTCTCTCTCCCACACACATACACACACACACTCTCTCTCCCTCCCACACACACACGTGTTACCTCTCCCTCTCACACAAACACACATGTGAATCTAAGGGGTGAATTTGTATTTGCAGATACATTCTATTTTGTTCAAAAAGCACATAACTTATAGACAGTCAGTCAATGTGGCATTTTATAAATTCCCACTTTAGAAATAAAACCAGTCTGACTCCAGACCAAAACTCAAACAGATTCTAAACAAGGCCTCACACATAAGATGCATTGTCTGACCAGTACAGTGTCCCAGTGGTTAGCACTGCTGCCTGACAGCGCTAGGAACCTGGGTTTGATCCCACCCTTGGGCAGCTGTCTATGTGGAATTTGCAAATTCTCCCTGTGTCTGTGTGGGTTTCCTCTGGGTGTTCTGCTTTCCTCCCACAGTCTAAAGGTGTGCAGGCTAGGTAGATTGGCCATGCTAAATTGCCCATAGTTTTCAGGGATGTGTAGATTAGGTGGGTTATAGGGGGATGGGTCTGGGTGGGATATTCTGAGGGTTGGTGTGGACTTGTTGGGCCAAAGGGTCTGTTTCCACACTGTAGGGATTCTATGATGAAAACATCACCTCTTCTTTACAATGATAAAACCTTTAATTCTCACAGGACAGTGACTTGAAAGGAATTTGAGGATTTACATATACATATTAATCAATTAAAACATTCTAACTGATTAAAGATTTAACAACATCTTGGGTTTGTTTAGTACATCCTCATCAGTAGTGTGGCCCTTTGATCTTTTACTTATAAATTCTGTGTCTGATACTACCTCTCTCAACAACACCTGAAGAAGCAGTAAGGCTCTGAAAGCTTGTGTTTTCAAATAAACCTGTTGGACTAAAAACTGATGTTGTGTGATTTCTGGCCTTGCACTGATAGAATCATGAGTTATATAGCGCATATAAACAGATCCTTCAGTCCAACTCATCTGCGCAGACCAGATATCTTAAAATCACCTTGTCCTATTTGCCAAGATTTGGCCCATGTCACTCTAAACCCTTCCTATTCATTTAT
This sequence comes from Ginglymostoma cirratum, assembly GCA_024137785.1. Classification (NCBI taxonomy): domain Eukaryota; kingdom Metazoa; phylum Chordata; class Chondrichthyes; order Orectolobiformes; family Ginglymostomatidae; genus Ginglymostoma; species Ginglymostoma cirratum. Next base: position 460,564 of record JAHRHZ010000222.1, read on the forward strand.
CTATCCAGATGCCTTGTAAATGTTGTAATTGTACCGCCCTCTCTGGCAGCTCACTCCATACACCCACCATCCTCTGTTTGAAATAGTGGTCCCTCAGGTCCCTTTTAAAAATTTCCCCCCTCACCTTAAACAACGCCCTCTAGTTTTGAACTCCCCTATTCTGGGAAAAAGACCTTGCTGCTCACCCTATCCATGCTCCTCATGATTTTATAAACCTCTATAAGGTCACCCCTCAGGTTCTGACGTCCAGGAAAAAAAGCTCCAGCCTATTCAGCTTCTCCCTATAGCTCAGACTCTCCAATCCCAGCAACATTACTCGACATTCAAAATCAAGACTTCAGTAATGGAACTATACTAGGAAATAAAAGCCAGAACATGAAGAAGATGTGGGGGTTTCCAAAATTTGGTTTTTAAGATGGATTTTTTAAAAGGGCTTTAAAGAAGAAGAGAGAAGTAGAGCATCAAAAAGGTTAAGGGGGAAAATTCTAGGGTGAGGTCAAGGTAGCAGAAAAAGTTAAGAGGATTAGGAACATGAAGTATCAGAGATAAAAGGTACTGCAGATGCTGGAGAATCCGAGATAACAAGGTGTGGGGCTGGATGAACACAGCAGGCCAAGCAGCATCATAGGAGCAGGAAAGCTTGACGTTTC
>JAHRHZ010000222.1:461613-472435 GCA_024137785.1 Ginglymostoma cirratum
GAAACGTCAAGCTTTCCTGCTCCTATGATGCTGCTTGGCCTGCTGTGTTCATCCAGCCCCACACCTTGTTATCTAGGAACATGAAGTGGCTGTTTGGCATGATCAATATTAAAGATGAAGGAGGAAACAGAGATAGGACAAAAACTTGAAGGGGTTTGAAAATAATGATTGTTTTTATGCTCAAAACCTGAATCCAATACAGACTAGAGAGGAAAGAGTTTGTGCAGGTAGGGCCTTGGGACAGAATCCAGTTGACTGCATTTTAGATTTGTGAAGGATGGAGAATGTGCAGTTGTTAGCAAAGAAATGACTGCTTCCCATAAGAATGGATGAACAGTTAGGGCTGATTTTACCCCATGAGTGGTGGACAAACAACTCTAAGATGTCCTGTGTGATTTAATTCAGACTGATCACACTGTCTTTCCAAATGTTGTGACTTTAAGTTACTGTTCTGCCTGCCAGAAGGCACAGTGACCTTTTTTGTGTTCTGATAACATGATGACCAGGCTGCCCTATTAAAGTGAAGGCCTGAGTAGTGAAACTGTTGTGGTTTCCCACCAGAAAAGGCCCAATAAGTCAATTTTATTCTCTCCTGGCACAATATGGAAATTTTAGTTTTCCTAACTTCCTTCCCTGGACTGTTCTTCCCAACTCTTTACCTGCACAAAAGCACTTAGCTAAACTCAGACTTTTCTTTCAAGTCCCTGATTCAGACCTTCTGCCATCCAATTTCCCACTCCTTCTTAAATTCAGAAGCCACTCAACTCCAGGATATAGTCCAACAGATTTATTTGAAATCCAACAAGCTTTCAGAGTACAGCGCCTTCGTCAGCTGCAGTGACAGAGCAGAGCACACAGATCCAGCGTTTATAGGCAGAGAGATCAAGGGCAGAGATGTCAAAAGATCATACAATTGGTGTGAGTGGAGTGTCAGATGATAAGTCTCTGCTGGTGACTTACCTAGTGAGTCACATGTCAACAGCTGAATAACCAGCGATGGGATGATCTATAATCCAATTCAGCAAGGCAGAGAGATGATGACAAAAAATTTTAAAATAAGGCGGTGTTGGAGACAATCCCCCAGCTTCTGTTGTGACACTACAGATTTCTTAAAGAAACTCAGCACCCACGGACCAGTCGAACCAGGAACATTCCCCATCACAATGGATGTTTCAGCACCCTACACCAGCATCCCCCACGACGACGGCATTGCTGCAACAGCCTCAGAACTCAATACTAACTGCCAATTTCCACACACCATCCTACAACTCATCCGCTTCATCCTCGAGCACAACGTCTTCACCTTCGACAACCAGTTCTTCATCCAGACATGTGGAACAGCCATAGGAACTAAATTTGCACCCCAATATGCCAACATTTTCATGCACAAGTTCAAGCAAGACTTCTTTGCTGCACAGGACCTCCAACCAGCACTATACACCAGATACATTGACGACATTTTCTTCCTTTGGACTCATAACAAGGAATCACTGAATCAACTACTCAGTGATAGCAACAAGTTTCGTCTCACCATCATACTTACCATGGACTACTCTTCAGAATCAGACCTCATTCTTGGATACACACATCTCCATCAAAAATAGACACCTCTGTACCTCACTCTACTGCAACCCCACGGATAACATCACAATGCTGCACTTCTCTAGGTTCCACCCTAAACATATTAAAGAAGCCATCCCCTACGGACAAGCCCTACGCATACACAGGAACTGCTTAGATGAGGAGGAATGTGACAGACACCTGAAGGGTTTGAAGGCGCCCTCATAAGAATGGGATACGATGCTCAATTCCATCGTGCCACAGCGAGAAACCACAACAACATCTTCAGAAGACAGCCACAGGATACAACCGATAGAGCACCTTTTGTTGTCCAGTACTTACCTGCAGCAGAGAAACTATGCCATGTTCTTTGCTTTCTTCAAAATGTCATTGATGATGATGAGCATCTCGCCAAGATCTTCCCTACGCCTCCACTTCTCACCTTCAAACCACCGCCAAACCTTAAACAGACCATCGTTTGCAGCAAACTACCCAGCCTTCAGGACAACATCAACTACAACACTACACAACCCTGTCACGGCAACGTCTGCAAGACATGTCAGATCATCAACATGGATACTACCATCACACGTGGGAACACCACCCACTACATACACAGCAGATACTCATGTGACTTGGCCAATGTTGTCTATCTCATACGTTGCATACCTGAAGCATGGTATATTGGCGAAACCGTGTAGACGCAACAACAACGGATGAATGGACAATGCACAACAATCGCCAGACAGGAATGTTCCCTTCCAGTCAGGGAACACTTCAGCAGTCGAGGACATTCATCTTCCGATCTTCAGGTAAGCGTCCTCCAAGGCAGACTTTGAGATACACAATAAGCTGAATTGCTATACTATACTGTTCTGTATCTGTAAAATCTTCCTTACTGTCCTGGTTTGACAGCTTCACCTTGATAAATTGTTATTATTGCTCTATCTTAATTAGTTTGCACGGTTTTGAATTTGGCATGGGATTCCAGTCATTTAGTTTGTCTCCAGCACCACCTTATTTTTAATTTTTTGTAATTATCTCTCTGCCTCACTTAATCAGATTATAGGTCATCCCATCGCTGGTTATTCAGCTGTTGACACTTGACTCGCCATGTAGGTCACCTGCAGAGGCTTATCATCAGGCACTCCACTCATACCACTTGTAGGATCTTCTGATCTCTCTGCCCATAAACTCTGGGTCTGTGTGCTCCGCTCTGTCACTGCACCTGACAAAGGGGCTGTACTCCGGAAGCTTGGGTGTTTTCAAATAAACCTGTTGGACTATAACCTGGCGTCGTGTGACTTCTGACTTTGTCCACCCCAGTGCAACACCAGCATCTCCACATCATGCTTACCTAAATTCAGTCAGAAGACCAAAGGGACATTATACAGATGAAGGCTCATTAGTTTAATTTTCCCAAACATCACAATCCAGCAGTCATCTGCCTCAACTTGTGAGTTAACATTGAGGCTAATATGTTCTTGTAACATTCTTCTAACATTCCGCTGTTTCAACACATTGTCAGTCTGTATCATGCACTTAAATAGGTTACTGTTATTTCTAAATCAGCATAATAATGACATTGCCAAGGAAGTTAAGCAGACTGCACACAATTTTACTGCAATTGTTTTTATCCTGTTTTTTTTCCAGTCTTCTGAAGATGTTCACTTATGCTGGATGCAATTATACTTTGCCCAGGAGGCAACATTTTGTCCCAGATCCTTCTCTCTTTTTTTCAGCAAGTCCCCAGCTTCCACGCCAATTAATTTAGTTTGGAGATGACTGCTAACTCCACATGTTGGGCAGATGTTGATTGAAGCATTGGCTTATAGAACAGTGCAGCACAGGATCAGGCCCTTGGGCCCACCTCTGTCTGTGCCGACCATAATGCCATTCTAAACTAATCCCATCTGCTGCACATGGTCCATATTCCTCTATTCGCTGACTATTCATATATCTGTCTAAATGCCTCTTAAATATTGCTAACATTTCTGCTGGCAACACATTCCAGGCACCTACCAGCCTCTATGTAAAATATTTTCCTTGCACATCTTTCTTAAACTTGCTCCCTCTCAGCTTAAACCTGTGCCCCCTATTTTTTGACATTTAAACCCAGGGAAAAAGGCTCCAACTATCCAATCTATCTATAATTTTACACACTTCCGTCTGGTTGCCCCTCAGCCACCAATAGCAAAAACAATTCAAGTTTGTCCAATCTCTCCTGAAAGCCAATATACTCCAATCCAAGCAACATTGTGGTAAAGCTCTTGTGCATCCTCTGCAAAGCCTCCACATCCTTCAATATGGCCAAACTAAAGTTTTATACAGCTGTAACATGATTTGTAAATGTTTATACTCAATGCCTCGACTGCTGAAGGCAAGCATGCAGTACACCTTCTTTACCACCTTATCCACTTTGTGTTGCCATTTTAAAGGAACTATGGACTTGGACCCCAAGATCCCTCTGAGTATCAATGCTCTGGAGGGTCCTGCCGTTAATTGTATATTTTCCTCTTGCATGTCATCTTCCAAAACTTCATTTGTCATTTCTCTGCCCAACTTTCCAACTGATCTATATCCAGTTGTATTCTTTCTATCTCATTTCTTTCTATTCTTCACTGTCTACGCCTCCACCAATTTTTGTGTCATCTGTAAACTTCCTCAACAAACCACCTAGGTTTTCACCTAAGTTATTGATATATACTACCAACAAGAAAGGGCCCACACTGATCCTTGTGGAACACCACTAGTCACAGACCTCTGGACCTCCACATCTACCCTCTGTCTCCTATAACCAAGCCAATTTTGATTCCAATTTGCCACTCACAATGGATCCCATGCAATTCAATCTTCTGGACCAGACTACCATGAGGGAACTTGTCAAATACTTTAGTAAAGTCCATGCAGACAACATCCACTGCCCTACCCACATCAATTATCATCTTCACTTCCTGAAAAAACTCAACTAAGTTTGTGAAACAAGACCTCCTCTCCTCCCAATTTATGTAGCTTGTGTGCCCCCTCTGATGCCCCAACTCTGTCTCTGCATGCTGTCATGAAAGTGGGAAACTTGGTTGGTATGGATGAGTTGGACCGAAGGGTCTGTTTCCATGCTGTATGACTCTAAGTCTCTCGATGTGTTTTGGTGGCTTGTTGAAGGAACCTTTTTTGATTGGTCACAAGCCAGAGTCTTCCATGAATCAGAGATGTTTGACTGCTTCAGACATCCTCTGAGGACATTCCTAAAGCTTTTCTGTTGTTCTCTGGGGAGTCTCCTGCTGCCACTAAACTCTGAGTAGAGCAGTCTTTCAGTCTGGCTTTTGTTACCTCTGCTTGAACCAGTGTATTGTCTGTTGACAGGGTATTCAATGATGGAGTCAGAATATCTGAGCCCAGATCTGTCCTTAGCCAATCTTTTCAAACATGATGCAGCAAAAATCAAGAGGTCACAATCGGGACTAGGGGCTCTGACATTTTTAAAAATGCCCAATCCTAGGGTCACTCTCAATTAAATTAAATCATTGGCCTACTGTAAAGCAAAACTAAACTTACTGTCAGATTGGGATAGTTTAGTATCATACCTAGTGGTGAAATTACATACTTGAACAGCGATTTTTAATTCCAAATTTTGAGCTGTTTTAGAAGTACAACAGTTATCAAATAGGTTGCTGAGTACTTCAGAATATCCCAGTCAACAATATATTTATTATACAGAATATGCACATAATCCTGAAGCCTGAGCCCTTCCTGAAGGAAGGGTTTAGAGGGATATAGGTCAAATGCTGGAAAATGGGACTAGATTAATTTTGGATATCTGGTCAGCATGGATGAGTTGGACTGAAGGATCTGTTTCCATGCTGTACAGATCTATGAATCTATGACCCAGGTGAAGGAAATTCCACATGCATTGATTGAAATCCATGCAGTGCTCTCAACTGGCTAGAACTAATGGATTTGACCCTAAAATGCATCTTACACTTATATGATGCATTTAACGTTGTAAAATATTAGATTCTTTACTAAACATGCTGCTTGGCAAATATATTCATCTGCAGAGCTTGCCTTTCAGATAATGTCTGCCTTCACAGACTGTACAGAAATACTGGCCTGATACTCCGAGACTATCGATGGAGACTTGACAGGAAATGTAATTTCTGTAACTTTAAAACCTCTTCAAGTCTGAGTCAGACTGACTGCCATCCTTATAATCTGTCTGTGAGCTTCAGGACTAGTTTGACATTTTCTCAGAGTAGCTAGAATCGGCTTTTAGATTTCCAGAGTTTTGATTGCAACTCTACAGGACATTGAAAAATTATTTGAGCTATAAATTGGAGGCAATCACATATACTTAGAAAAAAAAATTGGTAGCAGTCCAGGGAATTAGTAAGTGAGTGGACCTATTTGGTTAGTTCTTTCAAAAAACTTGCAGACACAGTAAGTTACATTGTCTTCTTCTGTGCTGTATGATTCTGTGAAACAACAGAAACGTGAAATTAGAGAACACGTCAACACAAAATACTCCAAGATGCTTCACCAAAGTGAAGGGGATTAAGATGGACAATAAGTTAAATGTGATATTAATTTGACAAAGAGCTTGTTTTATAAAGTGTGTTTTAGAAGTAGACGCAATGAAAGCGAAGAGGTAGAGTTTATGGAGGGAATTCCAGAATACAGGACATGTGAAACCATTGCATTTAACAGTGGCAAAGAATATAAACTAATGCACAGTAGACCAGATTGTGGGCAATGGAAAACTCAGGCATAGATGTAAGACTGGATGAGATTCTAGAAGTAAGTCTGGGAAAGGCCATGAAGAGAGTTAAATATAAGACAGAGCATTTTAAATTCAGACATGAATTAAGTGCTGTTCAGTGAGGTCAGTGATTATAATTGAATGGCACATGGTGAGTTCAGGTTTCCAGAGAACAGCTGATGAGGAGTTGGCAGGAAGATATTTCAACATTCCAATTTGAAGATGGAGGCAGAATGGATAGCGGTATAGAAATGGATCCAATAATCTTCCTGATGGCAATGATGTGGCTTCAGAAGCCCAACTTTGAGTTAAATAGGATACAACAGTTGCTAACAATCTGTTTCAAGCTGAGCCAGTAGTCAGGGAGAACATTTTTGGCATGGAAGCCGAAGGTGATAGCTCCAGTGTCCATCTGACTATGTGAATGAAATAGTGACCCATTAAAGTCTGTATGTTGGAGAAGCAATTTGACATCACAGACAGTAACGAAGTTAAAGGAGGTAGTGGAGAATTAGGGGTTGATCTCAGAGGTAGACGCTGATCTTTGAATAAGGTTAGGATGATCAAAGCAGAAATTCTGTGCCACAAACATTGCTAAAGAAGATCCTGTTCTTGTCCTAAGGTACGTGCACTTTGGAGAAGTTGGAAACCCAATTGAAAGGATTCAGACAAGAATGATAGGCATGGATCGGGGAGACAAAGACATGCTCAACGCTTTAAGGAAAAGCAGCAGTAATATATGAAGAGGTAGTTTGAAAAGATAAGAGAATGGATTATTTGAAGAAGTGGGAATGTTTGATTCCTTTGAAACGAAGGGAACAATTCCAAAGGAGGGGAATCCACTTAGGAGTTAAGCAAGCGTTGGTGCCAGGAAGTTAATTTTGTTGATCAGAGGGCCCTAGGGAGTGTTGTTGAACAACGAGACCTAGGTGTGCAGGTACATAGTTTCTCGAAAGTGGAGTCGCAGGTAGACAGGGTGGTGAAGAAGATGTTTGGCATGTTTGTCCTTATTGGTCAGTGCATTGAGTGTAGGAGTTGGGATGTCATGTTGCGGCTGTATAAGACATTGGTGACGCCACTTTTAAAACATTACGTACAATCCTGGTCGCCTTGCTTTGGGAAGGATGTTGTTAAATTTGAGAGGGTGCAGAAAAGATTTACAAAAATGTTGCTGGGACTGGAAAGTTGGAGCTATCAGAAGAGGCTGGATAGGCTGAAGCTAATTTCCCTGAAGTTTCAGAGGCTGAGGGGTGATTTTATAGAAGTTTATAAAATCATGAGGGGCATAGATAGGGTGAATAGCCAAGGTTTTTTTCCCCAGGGTGGGGGAGTCCGAAACTAGAGGGCATAGGTTTAAGGTGAGAGGGGAAAGATTTTAAAAGGATCTGAGGGGTAACTTTCTCATGCAGAGGGTGGATGGAACAAGCTGCCAGAGGAAGTGGTGGAAGCTGGTACAATTACAACATTTAAAAGGCATCTGAATGGGTAGATGAATATGAAGTGTTTAGAAGGATAAGGGCTAAATGCTGGCAAATGGGACGAGGTCAGATTGGGATGTCTAGTCAGCGAGGACGAGTTGGACCGAAAGGTCTGTTTCTGTACTGTATGAATCTATGACTCTATAAGTTTGGTGGGTTAGAGTTAAGGAAGTAAATGTTTGATCCGATGGATGAGATGATGTTTGAAGAAAGTATGGTGAGGGAGAAACATCGTAATCAAGCTAAAGACAGAGAGGGGACCCTTGGCTTCAGAGGAAGGGAAGGAAACAGCAGGTGAACTGTATAGGTGGTAACTATCTCAGTGACAAAGAACACCACAAATGTCTTGCACATTTTAGAAGTAACAGTGGAAGAAACAGATTTAAGGAGATGATTGCTAAGTCCAGTATCAAGGCATGAGTTACCCTGGGGAAATGTAAAGAAAAACTGCAAATGCTGGAAATGTGAATGGCTCCAGGGCTTCCATATATAGAGGACGCAGGGTCAGATTTATTCGACAACACCAGAGGCTGCCGGCATTCTCAAATTGTAAGGGAATTGAGGTCAGCCAGCAGAATCATATGTTTCACATATTGGCTTTTGCTTCAGTGTAAGGACTAATAGAGTCTGATTTTAATATTTTTTAAAGAAAATTAGCATTTATATAGCACCTTTCAGGTCACAGGACCTCCCAAGACGTTTCACTGCAGATTAATTACTGTGTGAAGCACAGTCATTATGTGGCCAGTAGTAAAAACTAAATTGAATGCAGTGACATCCCATAAGTAGCAGGTGTAATGACCAGATCTGTTTTTTATTCTATTCATTTGTGGGATGTGGGCATTGCTGGCAGGGCCAGCATTTCTTGCCCGTCCCTAGTCCCCCTTGAGAAGGTGGTGGTGAGCTGCCTTCTTGAACCGCTGCAGTCCTCCTGCTGTAGGTTGACCCACAATGCTATTGGGGAGGGAATTCCAGGATTTTGACTCAGCGACAGTGAAGGAACGGCGATATATTTCCAAGTCAGGATGATAAGCGACAGGGCTGTTTCTGCCATTGTCATTTTCAGTGCTTAGGTCAATGCCAGGTGATCTGTCCGGTTTCATTTCTTTGAGACTTGGTTGCAATTTATACGACTGAGTGAATTGCTAGGACATTTCAGGGGGCAATTGAGAGTCAACCACATTGCTGTGGGTCTGGAGTCACATATAGGCCAGACCAGGTGAGGATGGCAGTTTCCTTCCCTAAAGGACATTAGTGAACCAGATGGGGTTTTCCGACAATCGGCAATAATTTCATGGTGATCCATTAGCTGGGTTTCTGGATTAATAGTTTAGTGATAATACCACTAGGCCATTGCCTACCCTGTTTCTGCTGGATTCAGGGTTGAAGTTCAAATATTGGCCAGGTTGATGGGGAGATCTCTCCCACTTTTCTGCAAATAGTGTTACAGAATCTTTAATACCTGTTTAGGGACATCAGTTGAGTCTCTCATGCAAAAGGCAGCATCTTCCAACATAGAGTATTGATCCTAAATCAAGTGCCTGTAGAGATGGAAATCACAACCAGCTAACTCAGGCAGGGATAAAAGGTACTGCAGATGCTGGAGAATCCGAGATAACAAGCATGGGGCTGGATGAACACAGCAGGTCAAGCAGCATCATAGGAGCAGGAAAACTTGACGTTTCGGGCCTAAACCCTTCGGGCCTAAACCCTTCACGACCTGCTGTGTTCATCCAGCCCCATGCTTGTTAACTCAGGCAGGACTGGTTCCAGCAAGCCGAGCTGACTCATAGCTTCACTTTTGCATCAGCCCAGAAGGGACACAATCCCTGGCATGGGAAGCCAATCATTAATTCTTTTTACTTTCATTAAGGGTGTTGAAAGACAACAACGTTATTAAGCACAGCTATTATTCTGATTCCTTTTGATTGTATCTACATATTCCACGCATTGTACACATCATTTATTTTGTTTTTATCTCCCTTTTGTTTTTATAAAATTTCACATAATAGTTTGCAAATAATAAATCAGAATTTTCAGATTCTCTTGGTATATTCCCATTCCCCTCCCCATGCATCCTGAAGCAGCTGAGGTAGGAATTATGGTGCTCAGAACTGATCGCAGTGATCCTAAGGTGTGTAATTGAGAAGGGGAGGCAGTGGTGCCATAATAATGCCATTAAACTGGTAATCCAGAATCGCAGGCTAATATTCTGACAAACATGTATTTGAATCCCACCAGGGCTGATGGTGAAATTTGAATTCAATTAAATCTGGAATTAAAAGTTACACTGGTGGTGACCATATAACCATTGTCGCGAAATCCCATCTGGTTTATTATTGTCCTTTAGGGAAGGAAATCTGCCATCCTTATCTGGATCTGACCTACATGAGACTCTATAGCAATGACTCTTAACTGCCCTTTGGGCAATTAGAGACACACAATAAATGCTGGCCTAGTCAGTGATACCAACATCCATAAAGATTTTTTTAAAAATTAGTACAGCAATACCAGATACATTATCTGCATAAAATCTAGTGTGTAATTTGAGCCGATGCAGACAAGCCTGCTACCAATTAAACTGGGCTGAGACTAGATATTTTTTCAAGAATTCATTTATGAGGTGTGGGCTTCACCATCATTTTTGTTAATCTCTATTTGCCCTTGAAAATGTGGTGACAGGGCAAGAGGTGAGTGTCAGATTTAGGCTAAACCCAGTAAGGATGGCAGATTTCCCTCCCTAAAGGACATTAGGCTTTTAATTCCGTATTTTCTTACAATTCAAATTTGAACCAGGTCCCCAGAGATTTGCCTGCATCTCTGGAATACTTGTATGGCAGCAAAACATCCATCATCTCCTCAGTAACTGGCTTAACAATGGATTTCCGGATTTGTTCTCTCTTGTGTACCAAGCAGCCCTCTGAAGTTGAAATCGATTCAGAGATAGTGGGAACTGCCGATGATAGAGAATCTGAGATAACAAGGTGTAGAGCTGGATGAACACAGCAGGCCAAGCAGCATCAGAGGA
>JAHRHZ010000222.1:472835-505538 GCA_024137785.1 Ginglymostoma cirratum
TCCTCTGATGCTGCTTGGCCTGCTGTGTTCATCCAGCTCTACACCTTGTTATCTCAACTCTCTGAAGTTGATGGTTTGATCCTGCAATTACTTATATTCACAGGTACAGACATTTCATCAGCTGTCACCATTGAGGAGGAAACACTGATCAGTTTACCCTTCTGTTCTCCCAGGGAGGCCAGTTGAAGTTCCGTGGCTGAGATTGCCTTACTCATTATAGAACAAATTTGAGTGAAAAGAGCATTGATTAAATTTCTTTCAATAGCACCACTGCAGAATGAAATGCAATACTGATTTGTACAACTGGATTATCACAGAGCTGTTGCTTTTAAACCAAAAATATTAATCTGTTGTCTCACATTAATATTCCATTATGGACCCATTCCACTCATAATATACTAGATGATATGAAGTTAAATACAGTACATGTCCAAAGAGACTTAGGGATTCATTCAGGTGCATAGTGTAGTGATTGGAATGAGGTCAGCCAGCTGGATCCATTGAATATGAGTTCTCAGATTGGGGCTATTAACCTGGTCCAATCAGGGAGCCCTGGCTGACAGATTTCAACAGGAGTGTCAGGCATCCTGGTACTCAGAGCTCTGGCTCTGAGGGAGCTGGATCAGTGGCATGTAATATGCATGTGTAAATAAAGAGTGACTTGGGTGACAGGATACTAACCTTCATGGACTTATTTCACATAGATTTTTTAAAATGTTATGAACATGTACAGAAAGTAATCAGAAGGCTAATGGAATGCTGCCCTTTAAGAAGAAAGAACAGTACAGTGTAGGAACAGGTCCTTGAGCCCACCAAATCTGTGCCAGCACATGACACCTTTCTAAACTAAATATCTTTTGCCTCCACACAGTCCTTATCACTGTATTCGCTGCCTATCCATGTATCTGTCAAGATGCCTCTTAAATATTGCTATTGTGTCTGCCTCCACAACTCCCTCTGACAGTGCATTCCAGGCACGCACCACCCTCTGTGTAAAAAACTTGCCTCACACATCTTCTTTAAACTTTCTGCCTTTTATCTCAAACCTATGCCTTCTAGTAATTGACATTTCTAACCTGGAAAAAGACTCCGACTATTCAATTTATCCACGCTTCTCATAATTTTGTCAACCACGATCAAGTCACCTCTCAGCCTCTGACATTCAAGTGAAAACAAGCCAAACTTGTCCAATCTCTCCTCATAGCTAATACCCTCCAAACCAGGCAACATCTGGTAAACCTTTTCTGTACCTTCCCCAAAGCCTCCACCTCTTCCTGGCGGTATGGCAACCAGAACTGTACGCAACATTGCAAATGTGGCCTAACCAAAGTTCTATACAGCTGCATCATGACATGCCAATTTTTTACACTCTGTGCCCTGACCGAATAATGCAAGCATGCCATACCCGTTCATGGCCACCTTATCCACTTGTTCTGCCACATTCAGGGAACAGTGAACACGTACACCTAAATCCTTTATTCAAGAAGCACCCGAACAAATACATGAATAGGAAGAGAGTAGATGGATACAGATCCTGTAATTGAAGACAGTTTTAGTATGGAAGGTCAAAATGTGGCAGCGCAGGCTTGGAGGGCCGAAGGGCCTGTTCCTGTGCTGTTTTGTTCTACGTTCTTTGTTCTTTGTTATCCCTCTGTATGTTAATTCTTCTAAGAGTTCTGCCATTAATGTATGCTTCCCTCCTACCCTGGACTTCCAAAATGCATCACCTCACATTTGACTGGATTAAATTTTTCTGCCGTTTCTCTGCCCAAAAGTTTCCAGCCTGTCTATACCCTGCTGTATCCTCTGGCAATCCTCCTCACTATTCACAGGGGCCTAACCTTTCTGTGATCTGTAAACTTACGTGATATATAGAGAACTGGAGTATAAGGATGCAAAAGTTATACAAAAACCATCAATAGACCCCACTTGGAGACTGTGAGCAGATCTGGACACCACACCTTAGGAAGGATAGATTGGCCTTGGAGGGAGTATAATGTAGGTTTACAAGAATGATACCAGGACTTCAAGGGTTAAGTTATGAGGAGAGATTACACAAATTGGGCATGTTTTCTCCAGAATTTAGAAAGTTAGGGGGTGATCTAATTAAAGTCTTCAAGATATTAACAGAAAAAGACAGGGTAGATAAAGACAAACTATTCCCACAAGTTGGGGATCGGAGAACTAGGGGTCATAGTCTGAGAATGAGGGTCAAACAGTTCAGGAGAGATGTCAAGAGGCACTGCACACACAAAGGGAGGTAGAGGTTTGGAACTCTCTTCCACATGCTGGATCAGTTGTTAATTTTACATCTGAGATTGATACTTAAGCAAAGGTATTAAGGGACATGGGCCAAAGGCAGGTATGTGGAGTTAGGCCGCAGATCAGCCACAACCTCATTGAATGACAGAACAGGCTCAAAGGAACTGAATGGCCTTCTTCTGTTCCTCTGTTCCAGGATTCCAGTGACAGCAGTTTTAAAATGTTACTCTACTTCAGACTTTACTGTTTTGGGAGAAAGCCCGGGGGTTGAACAGCAGATATAACACAACTGTCCTAGTTTTTCAAAGCAGTTCTGAAGAAGAGTCATTCGGGATTCGAAATGTTAACTCCATCTCCAAAGATGCTGCCAGACCTGTTGAGTTTCTCCAACACTTTCTGTTTTCAGTTCAGCTCTCCAACATCTGCAGTATTTGGCTTTTATTTTGAAAGGCGGCATCAGCTATGAAAAGGCAGCGCAGAAAATATTCAAAGACCCCACCAGTCATGCTGAGGTCACACGATATTGTCAGAATGAGATGAGATCCAAAACCGAAGGCCTGGCCGTTCTCTTGGCTAGAGGCTTAGAGACTCTGTGGCAGTATTTTGAAGAGGAGCTGGTAGTTTCTTTGCTGGTATATTTTATGTCTCTGTGGAAAGAAGATAGCTCTGAAAAATAATCCAGGAATGTGAGCAATGATATTTAGACTGATAGTCTAGGATAATACAGGAGGAGTTTGGCACTGGCAGAGGTGTCTTCTTTCAGCAGAATGTGGGACAGTGATTGGTCGAGGCTGGTGCAGAATATCTCTTTTATCTCGTCCATCGTGTCTAGGATCGGGGTGTAGGCACTGATGACTGTGGTGCACTGCTTCTGGGTCAGTCTGAGGAACAGGGTCATGAGGGTCATTTACCCCACAGGGGGAATTCTGAACAGTTAATTTCTTATGCAAAACCAACCCTGTAGAGATGGTGTTCTTCCAGCGGAAGGTGTAACCCCTGCCTTGTTCCTTCTCCTGCCTGTCCTGTCTCACTCAGAGTGGCAATGTCAATGTTATAGTGCTGACATTCCCAGGTGAGGATGACAGTCTGACATTCAAGTCTGTCGTTGTTGGAGTTGTCCATAAGGCTCCTGACGTTCCAGGTCCCAAAATTTATCTGGGTGGGTGGTGGAGGGGGCATTGGGGTGGAAGATTCCTGTGCGGGGATTCTCTAACGTGAGGTTATCTTTGCAAACCACACCAATCACAGCACTGTCCTGGCAAATCCAAGACAACTGGAGACCATACTCTGCTTTAGGATGGGGAGTTTATAGAAAATGAAAGAGTGATCCAAATCTGCTGCTTAGGATGGTTAAAGGACTACATAGAAACATTTCTCAGGAGAGGTTTGGGCCATCTGGAAACAAGGGGAAGAACCTTGAAATGAAAGCCTGGCATTCAGGAATGATGTCCAAAAGCATTTCTTTATGTAAACTGTAGTAAAAATCTGATTCTGTCCATAAGGTTGGACATGCTGGCCTTCATAACAAGAGGATTTGAGTATAGGAGCAAAGAGGTCCTTTTGCAGCTGTACAGGGCCCTGGTGAGACCGCACCTGGAGTATTGTGTGCAGTTTTGGTCTCCAAATTTGAGGGAGGACATTCTTGCTATTGAGGGGGTGCGGTGTAGGTTCACGAGGTTAATTCCCGGAATGGCGGGACTATCATATATTGAAAGATTGGAGCGACTGGGCTTGTATACACTTGAGTTTAGAAGGATGAGAGGGGATCTGATTGAGACGTATAAGATTATTAAGGGATTGGACACTCTGGAGGCAGGGAGCATGTTTCCGCTGATGGGTGAGTCCAGAACCAGAGGACACAGTTTAAAAATAAGGGGTAGGCCATTTAGAACAGAGTTGAGGAAAAACTTCTTCACCCAGAGAGTGGTGAATATATGGAATGCTCTGCCCCAGAAGGCAGTGGAGGCCAAGTCTCTGGATACTTTCAAGAAAGAATTGGATAAAGCTCTTATAGATAATGGAATCAAGGGTTATGGGGATAAGGCAGGAACAAGATTGTGGATGATCAGCCATGATCATAATGAATGGTGGTGCTGGCTCGAAGGGCCAAATGGCCTACTCCTGCACCTATTGTCTATTGTCTATTGGAGGTTAATTTAAAAATTAAAAGCTTTGTTGGATGGATTTTTAATAGGTAATAGAGTTAAGGCACAGAACTAAGGACAGCTACATCAAGTTGAGGTACAGATGGAGCATGATCTAATTCAATGACTGAACAGGGATGAGAGGCTGAATGCCTTTCTCCCCTACACACCATCCCCACTCAGATACATGTATCTTTCCAGAGCCTGTACAGTGCTGGTGCTGAGGCAACCTTGCCAGAGGCCTTAGGATTGCAGTCACCTTTGCCCCATCGCCCCCCAGACAAAACCCCAAACTTTAAGATTACATTCATTTCCCCAGGTCACACCTACACACACCAACATGAACCACCCCACCTTCCCAAACCCCGGCAAATATTTTGGTTTAGTTCCAAATATTGGCTGGTCATACCTGGATCCCTGAACCAGGTAACCATTCCTCATGATAATCTGGACATTGATTATCAGGTACCCTTACAATCATCACCTCTGAACCCAATCCTGACCCTGTGGTCACTCTATGTCCACTATTTCACAAGCAGAAATGACAGCCAGGAGGTAGAAATCTGGCTGTGTTCTGTTTGCCAACTGACTTTTTAACTGAAATATCAAGGTGTGGAGCTGGAGGAACAAGCAGCATCATGAGGAGCAGGAAAGCTGACATTTCGGGCCTCGACCCTTCTTCAGAAATGGGGAAGGGGAAGGGGAAGGGGGTTCTGAAATAAATAGGGAGAGAGGGGGAGGCGGATAGAAGATGGACAGAGGAGAAGATAAGTGGAAAGGAGACAGACAGGTCAAAGAGGTGGGGATGGAGCCAGTAAAGGTGAGTGTAGGTGGGGAGTTAGGGAGAAGATAGGTCAGTCCAGGGAGGACGGACAGGTCAAGGGGGCGGGATGAGGTTAGTAGGTAGGAGATGGGGGTGGGACTTGAGGTGGGAGGTGGGGATAGGTGGGAGGAAGGACAGGTTAGGGAGGCGGGGACAAGCTGGGCTGGTTTTGGGATGCGGTAGGGGGACGGGAGATTTTGAAGCTTGTGAAGTCCACATTGATACCATTGGCTGCAGGGTTCCCAAGCGAAATATGAGTTACTATTCCTGCAACCTTCGGGTAGCATCGTTGTGGCACTACAGGAGGCCCAGGATGGACATGTCGTCTGCGGAATGGGAAGGGGAGTTGAAATGGTTCGCAACTGGGAGGTGCAGTTGTTTAGTGTGAACCGAGCGCAGGTGTTCTGCAAAGCGGTCCCCAAGCCTCCGCTTGGTTTCCCCGATGTAGAGGAGGCCACAACGGGAACAGCAGATGCAGTATACCACATTGGCAGACGTGCAGATGAACATCTGCTTGATGTGGGAAGTCTTCTCGGGGCCTGGGATGGGGGTGAGGTGTAAGGGCAGGTGTAGCACTTCCTGCGGTTGCAGGGAAAAGTGCCAGGTGTGGTGGGGCTGGAGGGGAGTGTGGAGCGGACAAGGGAGTCACGGAGAGAGTGTGGAAGCAGATACGGTTGGGGAGGGAAAAATGTCCTTGGTGGTGGGGTCGGATTGCAGATGGCGGAACTGTTGGAGAATGATGCGTTGGATCTGGAGGATTAAGGTTGGGGTGGAAGGGGTTGGTGAAGTGGATGAACTGTTCGAGCTCCTCATGGGACCACAAAGCGGCGCCGATACGGTCATCAATATAGCGGAGAAAGAGGTGGTGTTTAGGGCCAGTGTAGGTACCCCAACCTTAAGTTCACCTGGACCATCTCTAATACCTCTCTCTCCTTCATGGACCTCTCTGTCTCCATCTCCAGCAACCACCTAGAAACCGATATCCATTTCAAGCCCACTGACTCCCACAGCTACCTAGAATAGACCTCCTCCCACCCACCTTCGTGCAAAAATGCCATCCCCTATTCCCAATTCCTTTGCCTCCGCCGCATCTGCTCCCAGGATGAGGCATTCCACTCCCGTACATCTCAGATGGCCTCATTTTTCAAGTACCGCAACTTCCCCCCCCACAGTGGTCGAGAACGCCATCGACCATGTCTCCCGCATTTCCCGCAACTCATCCCTCACATCCCCTCCCCGCAATAACAACCAAAGCAGAATCCCCCTCGTCCTCACGTACCACCCCACCAATCTCCGGATCCAACACATCATCCTCCAACACCTCCGCCATCTGCAATCAGACCCCACCACCAAAGACATTTTTCCCTCCCCAACCTTATCTGCTTTCTGGAGGGACCGCTCTCTCCGCGACTCCCATGTCCGCTCCACACTCCCCTCCAGCCCCATCACCCCTGGCAGTTTTCCCTGCAACCGCAGGAAGTGCTACACCTGCCCCTACACCTCCCCTCTCACCCCCATCCCAGGCCCCAAGAAGACTTTCCACATCAAGCAGATGTTCACCTGCACGTCTGCTAATGTGGTATACTGCATCCGCTGTTCTCGTTGTGGCATCCTCTACACCGGGGAAACCAAGTGGAGGCTTGAGGACTGCTTTGCAGAACACCTGCGCTCGGTTCGCACTAAACAACTGCACCTCCCAGTTGCAAACCATTTCAACTCCCCCTCCCATTCTGCAGACGACATGTCCATCCTGGGCCTCCTGCAGTGCCACAACGATGCTACCTGAAGGTTACAGGAACAGCAACTCATATTCCGCTTGGGAACCCTGCAGCCCAATGGTATCAATGTGGACTTCACAAGCTTCAAAATCTCCCCTCCCCCTACCGCATCCCAAAACCAGTCCAGCTTGTCCCCACCTCCCTAACCTGTCCTTCCTCCCACCCATCCCCACCTCCCACCTCAAGCCACACCCCCATCTCCTACCTACTAACCTCATCCCGCCTCCTTGACCTGTCCGTCCTTCCTGGACTGACCTATCTCCTCCCTACCTCCCCACCTACACTCACCTTTACTGGCTCCATCCTCGCCTAAGACCATAAGACCATAAGACATAGGAGTGGAAGTAAGGCCATTTGGCCCATCGAGTCCACTCCGCCACTTAATCATGGCTGATGGGCATGTCAACTCCACTTACCCGTACTCTCCCCGTAGCCCTTGATTCCTTGCGAGATCAAGAATTTATCAATCTCTGCCCTGAAGACATTTAACGTCCCGGCCTCCACTGCGCTCCGTGGCAATGAATTCCACAGGCCCACCACTCTCTGGCTGAAGAAATGTCTCCTCATTTCTGTTCTAAATTGACCCCCTCTAATTGTAAGGCTGTGCCTCATTGACCTGTCTGCCTTCTCTCTACCTATCTTCTCCCCTATCCATCTTCTATCCGCCTCCCCCTCCCTCCCTGTTTATTTCAGAACCCTCTTCCCCTCCCCCATTTCTGAAGAAAGGTCTAGGCCCGAAACGTCAGCCTTCCTGCTCCTCTGATGCTGCTTGGCCTGCTGTGTTCATCCAGCTCTATACCTTGTTATCTCAGATTCTCCAGCATCTGCAGTTCCTACTATCTCTGACTTTTTAACTGAACTTATGTTGGAAGCTGCATTATAGTAAATTGTATTACGTAGCAAATGTTTCATTTCAAATGCAGATGTACAGTAACCTAGACAAATATACTTTACAGGTCAGAAATACCAGTCAGACTCCAGTCAAGGTTTGTGTAGGCCGCAGCTCTGCAATCAAATTACACTTCAAGATCGTGCTTATGCTTTTGATGATAACAAGGTTTGTTTCCTTCCGATTTGATTGTAAAGTGCAAAAGGTTTCTTGTTTGTAAATTTTAATGCATTTAATTGTGTGTACTCTGAATCACCGAGTGTAATGAAAAGAATTTGCATCTATATAGTACCGTTAACGTACTGATGATAAAATGTCACAAGATACTTCATTAGATGGAATCTGGTACCAAAACATGTGGAGAGATCAGGATGGGTGACCAAAAGCTTGACCAAAGACAACACAGTGTGGAGCTGGAGGAACACAGCGGGCCAGGCAGCATCAGAGGAGCAGGAAAGTCAACATTTTGGGTCGGGACCCTTCCGAAACATCAACTTTCCTGCTCCTCTGATGCTGCCTGGCCTGCTGTTTTCCTCCAGCTCCACACTGTGTTATCTCTGACTCCAGCATCAGCAGTTCTTACTACCCTTAACCAAGGGTGGTGGTTTTGAGGAGCACCTTAAAGGAGAACATAGAGGTGGAGAGAATGAGAGATTGAGGAAAGAAATTACAGAGATTAGGCCCTAGATTGCTGAAGATACAGCCTCCAATGGCAAAGGAAATTGGGAATCATAAGATGCCAGAGTCAGAGGAACACAGAGTTGGAGAATCGTTTTAAGGCTTGACTAAGTTAAAGGTCAGAAGGTGGAGCAAGGTTTATAAGCAGCAAGTCACACACAATCAGCTCTTCAGAATTCCTGTATTGGTCCTGAAAGTGTCAACTCATTCTGGTATATATTACAGATATCTGCTACCACTGGCTGACATGGGATGTTCATTGCTGATGCATAACATTCCATCCTGACCCTAGGATAGTTTAATGTTTCTAACCCCATACTTTCTCATAGTCAGGACTGAAATGCCTAAGACACTGAAGCACTAAGTACTATCTAAACAAAGTGAGCTAGGGATTGAGCACAAAAAAGTACCGTTGATAGTTCAGAGAAAAATGTGCTCACAACTTTACTTCATTCATTCGTGGGATGACGGCATCATTGGCTAGGCTAGCATTTATTGCCCATCCCTAATTGCCCAGAGGGCAGGTAAGAATCAACCACATTGCTGTGGGGCTGAAGTTACATGTAGACCAAACCAGGTAAGGATGTGAGTTTCCTTCCCTAGAGGACATTAGTGAACCAGATAGCTTTTTCCAACAATTGACAATGGATTCATGGTCATCATTAGACTCATAATTCCAGATTTATATTGAATTCAAATTCCACCATCTGCTGTGGCAAGATTCATAAAGAAAGGAGGGTAACACTCCCCACATAGATAGGACAGTCAAGAAGGTACAACAATGCCTCTTCTTCCTCAGTCAGCTCAGGAAATTTGGCGTGTCCATAAGGCCCCTCACCAATTTCTACAGATGCGCCATTGAAAGCATACTGTCCAGGTGCATAATGGCCTGGTACGGCAACTGCTCTGCCCAGGACGGTAAGAAACTACAGAAGGTGATGTACACAGCCCAGAACATCACAGAAGCCAACCTTCCATCCATGGACTCTATTTACACGGCTCACTGCCACAGAAAGGCGGACAACATCAAAGACCCATTGCACCCCGGTAATGATCTCCTACAAACTCTTCCGTCAGGCAGAAGATACAGAAGCCTGAACACACGGACAAACAAGTTCAGAAACAGCTTCTTCCCGGCCGCTATCGACTGTTGAATGGACTCTAGCCTCAAATAATGTAACCTGTAGGCATCTAAGTCTTTTTGATCTGTACATCCTTCGCTTGCTGTGATCTGCCTGTACCGCTGGTAAACAAAGCTTTTCACTGTATTTCGGTACGCACGACAATAAAATCAAAATCAAACTCAAATCAAATCAAACCTGGGTCCTGAGAACATTACCTGGGTCTCTGGACTGACAGTCCAGTGAAAATATGACTAGGCAGTCACCTCCCCTCTGAACTTTCACATGAAGGTGAAATGTTATTCATTAATATAGCCAAGGTTTGTACATAATAGATGAGGTTTACTCACGATCAGAAAGAAGATAAGTTCAAATTTCTGGCCCATTTATTATCCTTGTTATTTTTCACTGTCCAACAAATTTTTAAGCCAACTTCTTGTAAGCCTGATATGTGTTACGTCTTGAAATTTTGCCTCAATTGCATTTTTTTAGTTGTTTCACCTGTTGTTTTCTCCCTATCCCACAAGTTGTTTGCTTAGTAATGTTGATGTGCATTCTGGTACTTCATCTAACTGCTCTGCATTTTTACAATGAGAGATAGTAGGAACTGCAGATGCTGGAGAATCTGAGATAACAAGGTGTGGAGCTGGATGAACACAGCAGGCCAGGCAGCATCAGAGGAGCAGGAAAGCTGACGTTTCGGGTCTGGACCCTTCTTCAGAAAAATGTTTTTTTCTTAGGTTGTGGGTGTCTCTGGCAAGGCCAGCATTTTTTTGCTCATTCCTAATTGCCCTTGAACTGAGTGCCTTGCTTTGCTATTTCATTGAGCACATCAGATTACTGCTTGTCTGAAGTCAGGTGCAGGCCAAATTGTGTAAAGATGGCAGATTTCCTTCCCAAAAGGACACCAGTGAACCAAATGGGTTTTTACAACAATTGATGACGGCTTTGTGGCCACTATTACCGACACTTAATTGAATTTAATTTTAGCCATGTCCTCTGATGGGATTTGTCCCCAGAGCATTTGCCTCGGTCTCTGGCTTACTGATGCAGTGACACGATCACTATACTGTCCCTGGCAAACTGAACTGGATTCACTGATTTCATTCACTCCATGTTTCAACCTTAAAGGAAGAACACACCTTTAAATATCATTTCCTCACATCTTTGATATGTGCCGAAGTACTTCACAACCAGTGAACTATTTTTCAAGGACAGTTTCCGTATAAACACGACACCCAATACACCTGCAGCCAGTCTCATCAATATACATCAAGATGAAAGGACCAATCGCTCTGTAGTTCGAGGCATTGGTTGAAAAGAAGATGAGTTGCTTCTCTTTGTCAAACCATGTTATAGACTTTAAACATCTTCTTTACTGCTTTCACGGGAAGATGGAGCCACAGTTTAATATTTCATCTGAATTATGATATTCCCTCAGTACAGTGAAGTTATCAATATGTTCCAGTCTAACACTAGGACTTTAAGGTCAAATCCTTTCGTGTGTGCATCTGAGCCCCATGTTAGACAGAGAGAATTCACTCACCAACCTGAGAGTGTTGTTACGACCAGTTACCTGGCAAGATTCCCCAATTTAGTACAACTCCTAGCAGCACACATGAAATAACTGCACAGAGGCTGGTGTCCTGTCACCAAGTCACCCTTTCTTTACATGTGCACAGTACATAGGTTCTGACCAGTCAGCTCAGAGCCAGTCCCTGGAGTGAGGGGACTTTGTGAATCTCCTGTTTATATCTGTCATCCAGGGCTGCCTGATTGGCCCAGGTTAACAACCCCAATCAAGAAGCTCTTTTTTTAAAATTTATTAATCTGTGGACATCGCTGGCTGGTTAGCATTTATTGCCCATCCCTAGTTGCCCCTTGAGAAGGTGGTGGTGAGCTGCCTTCTTGAACCGCTGCAGTCCTTCTGCTGTGGGTTGACCCACGATGCCATTAGGGAGGGAATTCCAGGATTTTGACCAAGCGACAGGAAAGGAACGGCGATATATTTCCAAGTCAGGATGGTGAGCAACAGGGCAAGTAGTCTTGTTTGGTGGCTTTACCAAGTTGATACCTCATCTTCAGATATGCTTGGTGCTGCTCCTGGCATACCCTCCTGCACTCTCCATTGAACCAGGGTTGATCCCCTGGCTTGATGGTCATGGTTGAGTGGGGGATATGCCGAGCCATGAGGTTATAGATTGTGCTGGAGTACAATTCTGCTGCTGTTGATGACCCACAGCACCTCATGGATGCCCAGTCTTGAGTTACTAGATCTGTTTGAAGTCTGTCCCATTTAGCACGGTGATGGTGCCACACAAAACGATGGAGGGTGTTCTCAAAGTGAAGGCGTGATTTCGTCTCCGTACGGACTGTGCAGTGGTCACTGTTACCAACACCGTCGTGGACAGATTGGTAACGATGAGGTTAAGTATGTTTTCCCTCCTGTTGGTTCCCTCACCACCTGCCGCAGACCCAGTATAGCAGCCATATCCTTTAGGACCCGACCAGCTCGATCAGTAGTACTGCTACTGAGCCACTCTTGGCGGTGGACATTGAAATCCCCCACCCAGAGGACATTTTGTGCCCTTGCCATCCTCAGTGCTTCCTCCAAGTGTTGTTTAACATGGAGGAGTACTGATTCATCAGGTGAGGGAGGACAGTATGTGGTAACCAGCAGGAGGTTTCCTTGCCCATGTTTAACCTGAAGCCATGAGACTTCATGGGGTCCAGAGTCAGTGTTGAGGACTCCCAGAGCAACTCCCTCCCAACTGTATCCCATTGTGCCGCCTCCTCTGTTCAGTCTGTCCTGCCAGTGAGACAGGACGTATCCAGGGATGGTAATGGTGGTGTCTGGGACATTGTCTGTAAGGTATGATCCTGTGAATATGACTATGTCAGGTTGTTCCTTGACTAGTCTGTGAGACAGCTCTCCCAATTTTGACACTAACCCCCAGATGTTAGTGAGGAGGACTTTGCAGGGTCAGCAGGGCTGTTTCTGCCGTTATTTTTTCCGGCGCCTAGTTCGATACCAGGTGATCCGTCTGGTTTTGTTGTCAATGAGATCCACCTGGCCCTCATTCCAATCATTACAACACCCAAACTGTCAAGCCTCCGGCTCAGGAGGGTGAGCTGGCTCCCCTTCTTTAGATGCCTGTCCCCTAGGTAGGTCACAACAAGGTTAGTTTGAAATAAAATCCCTTCCTTTATCGATGCCCTTCCTTCGGATCAAATGAATTGCTTCAAAACCAAGCCAATTTAACCAGTTTTTCTTGAGTAAAGAAAGGGGTGAGTTTATTGGACACTAAATATTGATAGAAATAATAATGCAACACATAGACATATAGATTAGAAATTAAAGACAGAAGTTAAAAAATATACAGATCAGTCTCTCAGTTCTGTGAAGATTAGATGATGGGATGTCGTGGTTGTTACTTTGGGTGATACTGATTATACAGATGTTGATAAGCAAGTGGCCGATTTCAAGATGCTTGCTGTGGCAGCTCAGCTGAAAGGCCTTTGTCCTGATTCCTTTGAGTTCCGTTTCAGTTCTGCTTGATTCCAGTAAAGAGAGAAGAACTTTTTGTCTGTGGTGTAGGGATGCCCAGGGGATTTTTCAGCTGTGTCCCTCACATACACATGTTTGCCCATGAGCACACACAGACCAGAGGTGGAATTGGCTTTGTGGCTAGATAACCCAGAGCCTAAACTGCTAGGCCCAAAAGCAGAATGAGCAATTTTTGTGCAGTCAGGACTGATGGAACTTTCAAGACAGCTCAAGTACAAAGAACTGCACAAAACAAAGGACACAGCAAGAACTGTAGATGTTGGAGTCAGATAACACAGTGTGGAGCTGGAGGAACACAGCAGGTCAGGCAGCATCAGAGGAGCAAGAAAGTTGACATTTTGGGTTTATGCCCTTCATCAGGATGACACAAAAGCAACCAAGGACATGCCCTGACTTGCCCTGGAAAACGAGGCTGGTTTGTGTATTTGAGTATGATGAGCAGATTCACCAGAGTCCCACCATAACCATGTATGGAGTGAGGGAGGAGACCCTGACACTCTGAGGATGGACACTGAGGGTAGCCCCAGCATCTTCCATACATGATATCAGGGATCCCATTGGACACTGTGACCTTGAACTAGAACACCGATTGGTTGAGGGCCAGTGGTCAGACGGTCAGAATGGATTTGATGGGCCGAATGACCTATTTCCACACTTTAGCAATCCTGTGATTCTATATATAAGAACAACCTTTGTCAAGTTCATCAGAGCCGACTACACAGCCTGGCCAAGTTTAACTGCACAGGTAGTACCTGGTCCTAGTCTGGTAGTGAGTAGTAGATAAAAATCGGAACAAAGACTTAACGTTGCAATTGGTAAAGTAATTAATCTAAGAGTCAGGAGGTTTACCGCAAAAGAGCAGAGTTTTAGATAATATACAACCATAAGGTTCATTTTGTGTTTTTAGTGTACTTAATGAATAACATTGCATTAAATTGCAAATGAACTCTGAGCATTGTTTTTGTTTCATAAGTATAGTACCTGACTAAAACCTGTTTACACAGAAATTGGTCATAGTGTCCAAAGCCCAGACAGCAGCTTTTAAAAGGGTCTAGGCCCGAAACGTCAAGTTTTCCTGCTCGGCCTGCTGTGTTCATCCAGCCCCATGCCTTGTTATCTTGGATTCTCCAGCATCTGCAGTTCCTTTTATCTCTGATACAGCTTTTAAACACTGTTGTGTATTCTTGAAAGGGAAAGAAAGTCTTATCCAGACTCCTCTCTTTTCTCCCATCATATTCACAGACCAAGTTTGCAATTCAGTTTATAATGCCTCTCCCCTTTGAAGTCCTTCTCTTTGAAGCTTCATTGACACCCATCAGGTGTGACATCCCAGTCTATTCCTGGATATTGAGGATGATCCACTCAGGCCTTCTGGGGAGTCACTGAATTATATTGCTTAGAATTTTCAGAATTTACATTTTCTATCATTTATTGGTGTTGCATTTTTTTTTCGAACAGACACTTTGGAATTAAAAGTTGATGATTATTAAGTAATGTAAATTTGTTTTGCTTTAGCATTCAGCCATTTGTGAATACATATTGAGAAGGAGAAAAAAGAAGAAAAGGAGAAAGCGTAAAAATTTCACAGAAAAGGAAGTTAACTTCCTGCTAGATGGAGTGAAGAAAATGGGATTTCATTGGAATTCTATACTTTGGTCCTACCCATTCCAGAAAGGAAGGACCAATGTCGACCTGTCACGCAAGTATCGGACATTGCAGGTGAGGAAAATGATGTATTTTGTAATACATGGAGAATGTGAGAATTTCCTCAGCTCAGTGGGGAAAGTTCCACACTGTCGGGCCAAGCAAGTGGACCATAGGTTCAAATCATGCGCTTTTTTTAAAATCTTTGCCTAGATATTATGATTACCGTTAATCCTTAGGGCTCTCAATCCTGAATGGTAGCCAATAATCTGTCAGCAAGTTTGGATATCGAGGAGGTGCAGGATTGAGCTCGTCCACAATTAAATTGCGTGTTGATGCACAGACCCTGATTTCCCCACTTGTCTAGAGATATTAAGGTTTAGTGCTCACCAATTCATCATTATTATTCCCGTATGCACACAAATCTAGAGAGTGTCATCAAGTTATTTCATTAAGTTCATCCTCCAGCATCATCAGAAAGGCTGATATTTGTTACACAGACCAAGTTCCAACTGAGTAGCTTGCTAGTTACTTCAGAGGGCAGTTATGAACCACAGTGGGTTAGAATTGGAGTCACCCGGAGACCACAAGATTTCCTTTCCTGAAGGACATCATTGAACTAGCTGGATTTTTACAACATTCAGACGGTTTCATGGTGACTTTTACTGATGTTAGCTTCTTATTTCCAGCTCCCTTTTCTAAAAGAAAAATTAGAATTCTCAAACTGTCCATAGATGGCATTTAAACTTCTCAGTCCTGAACTATAACCTTGATACTGATATATTCGATATTGTGTTAGGGAGTTTCATCAGCAGACCCATTCACATTACCCCCATTTTCACCAAAATGTTTAATCAGTATGCACTTTCCAACCTGGTCAATGACAGGGATGACTGCAAACTTGGGTTAATGTTTCCCTCACAGGTCAGGAACACCAACACTTACGGTGATGTTCGCTATGCCAATATGAACTCTTGCTGAGGTCTTGTGCTGTGTGTGTAAAACTTAGCTCCATGCTGACTTGACCAGCTGCAACAGCAAAAGAATTCCTAAACACTATACTCATTTTATAGTTTTTATATTATAAATATTTAATCTTCCTTTTTACTGGTGATTGTTAAGGCCATTTTCCTATAGCAATATTTTAACATAATGAGTGTAAGAAACTGTTAAGAGAACATTAGAAGGTTTGCGTTAATAGGTTCATGGTGAGCAAATTTCAAAAACAAACTCCTGGTCCATCAAGCCAGGTCTCAGAGAATGGATTTTTCAACTGTTACCACAAAATGTTTATTTAATACATTAGCAGTTACTAACATCTAGGATCTTAGATGAGCAGAAAGAAGGGAAAGTGAAGAGAATTAACTTTGTGGGAAGGATGATACAGCAGCATTATTGCACTGTAGCCATTTGCTGCTTTTGAAGGTGGTGTTTGAGGAGGATGGGCAGAGGAAGAGAAAACAAATAAAATCAGCAGCATTTTGTTCCATCATTGTGTGCAATTGTGTTCTATTTTTCAGAAAAGAAACTCCCCAATACCTAGAAGACCCAAGACCCAAAGGAATGAAAGTGCTGGAGAAACTCTGCAGGTTTGATAGAGAGAGAGAAACCATTTATGCCAAAGTCTGCTCTGAGAGTTCTTCAGGACCCTGAGTTTCTCCAGCATTCTGTTTATGTTTCAGATTTCCAGCATCAGCAATATTTTGCTTTAACTGTACAGATTGTAAAATGCCAAAAAAAAAATCTTGCTACTATATTGCTACATTCTAAAATGAATCAGGAACACAGCAGAGTTTAGTTTCACCATCAGTACTCCAGACTTAAATGTGTCACATTATCTTCTCAATTACAATCCACTGACTTAATGTAGAAAAAATGTGTTAGCCACACAACAAGAACAAGCTATCAATCTTCAGTATTCACTGTCTACGTTTGAACAGAAAGAATGACTAATGCTAAGGTTGCACATCCCAGAAAAAATTCCAGTCTTTGGGGGTTAGCTGTCATATTATAAAATGGGGAGTATCCCATGGTTATTTTGAGTCTGTTCAGGTCACAATAATAAAATAGTTTTAGCATACAAATTATGTACTGGTGTTGTCCCACCCCTCAAGTGTAGTTTTACTGTCATTCTCAATGTTTAAAAACACATCAGTAATCTTACAAGTACACTAACAGATGTTTATGGAATGATAACATCTTGAGAATCGAATGCAGTGCTTAGAATATTTCTGGTTTAGACCTGGGACATGTTGTAGCCACTCACAGATCTACTTATAATTGGATATTCCCTCATAGGCTAACGTCCAAACCATACAACCCTGTCACTCATAACACTGAAGCACAGAGTCACTATATTGACTATGATTGAATTTTGTGGTGCAAAGAATTAGTGTTTGCTCTTTCCAAGAAATCTTAGTATTCTGAAGCAAGTGCTGGCAGTACCATGGTAACTTTGAGCCCCTCACCCCACAACAACTTTGATGGAGATGCCACTAAGACCAAGAAGAAGAAGAATTTCAAGGATTTAGACTTTGGAACTCTTTACCACAGAGGTTTGGGGCCAGAGTCCTCATGCACGTTTAAGGTCAAGATAGCTTCTTGATCAGTTCAGGATTCAAGGGTGAGGGAGAAAGAGCAGGAATGTGAGCATAAGGAATGTCAGATCAGTCACAATCCTAAATGAATAGTGGAGCAGGCTTAAGGAACCAAATGGCCTACTCCTAATAACTGTATTTGCCCTCATTCTAGTATGTCACTAGACTAACCAATTTCAAAATCATGTGGGGGAAACTGTTAACATTTGTAATTTCTTGCATTATCATTCAAAAGTTAGTAATAAACCTAAGCCAAAAAGTATCATTTCAGCACTAAGTACTGACTATCTTCTACCAGACTCAAAAATGAACTATTAGGCCATCTACTTAGATCACTCACTCAACTGGAATTGGTTAATGAAATTTGACAAGTGCTGCACTTACAATTAGAGTAAATGGAACACAGAGCCAAAAACCAAGATGGAATCTATCACCATCTGTGTATATGTAGAAACTACAGACATTTCAATTGGAAGAAATGTACGCTGTCTTGCTAGAATAAGTGGCATTTTTAAGTTTTGGCTCATAACAAATGGACCGCAAAACTGGATCAAGAAAGAGTGCTTCCATTTGTAGAAATTTATTAATAGAAGCCAACATTTGGTAGTCAAAGAAATTCAGAAACTAGAGAGTAGTTGAAGCAAATATGTATAATCAAAAAAAAGAAGAAAAATTTACTAAACAAAAACTGAATAGATTGTTTGTTCCACTTAGGCTTTTTTTTTTTAAAATCTGCCATCATAAACATCGGGATGGAGTTGTTAGGCCAAGTGGCCTATGTAAATTGATGGCTTGCACTCAGGAAACAGCATTTGCTTTTGGATTTAGACCTTTAACAGGGATTGAATGCATTTGAACCTTCATCCAACACATTAGGAATGCTGTCCTTGAGACTTGCAAAAAGAGACTGCTGTTTTGGACTTAAAATGGTGATCAGACTTCAAAGTAACTCAGTAAAGAGCACAAGACATTGTGAAGGTGTACTCTGGAAATTTGTCTTTTGTTTAAGACCATAAGACATAGGAGTGGAAATAAGGCCATTTGGCCCATCGAGTCCACTCTGCCATTTAATCATGGCTGATGGGCATTTCAACTCCACTTACCCGTACTCTCCCCGTAGCCCTTGATTCCTTGCGAGATCAAGAATTTATCAATCTCTGCCTTGAAGACATTCAACGTCCCGGCCTCCACTGCGCTCCGTGGCAATGAATTCCACAGGCCCACCACTCTCTGGCTGAAGAAATGTCTCCTCATTTCTGTTCTAAATCGACCCCCCTCTAATTCTAAGGCTGTACCCACAGGTCCTAGTATCATCACCTAACGGAAACAACTTCCCAGCGACCACCCTTTAAGCCATGCATTATCTTGTAAGTTCCTATTAGATCTCCCCTCAACCTTCTAAACTCTAATGAATACAATCCCAGGATCCTCAGCTGTTCATCACGTTTAACTAGCTAGTGGCTAAGAACCTTGGAAGTGTCATGCACACATTTTCAAAGAGACATGTATTTCTCCCACCCCCAAATTAACCTAACATTCCTACCCTACTATAGAAATTAGTACAGTAATTGGATTGTCCATAGCATTGACATTTGTAGGGTTGTCATTTAAGTCAGGCTTGGAACACTAACCATATTGCCCTTCTCAGCACCAAGAGATCATTTGACCAAAGGTCAGTGTCAACCTTTGATCTTTCTTCAAGTGCTTAGATTTGCCATTTACCCGAACTGCACTACATGGTGCAACTTTCTACAGTCACCACTTACTCCAGGCTCCCTTTTGGAGGGTGGCCAACTTATTTATAGGCCCTACTCTAGTGTTTCACAAGAGAATCACGCCACATCTTTGATCCTCTAAGAAAAAAAAATAAAGTTTGTCTTCCTTTTTAAAAGGAAGGAGTCTCAGGTCATCTCTGTATAACTAACCCAGTATTTCTTGCAAGTTAACAGCTAAAGCATATGTACTTCTGCTGTCAGTAGGTAATTTAAATAACCAGGGAAAAGCAGAATGAAGCTCAATTCTCTTCATAGCTGGTTAGTCCAAGTATAGTCTCTTCTTGGATTGGATTGTAATTCAAATTTAAAAATCAGTAAAAGTAGGCAAGTCTTGTATAGTCAGGTTAAGAGAATTTCCATCCCCTCTCTTCTTCCCAGCTTCAAAAAAAAAAAAAAAAATAAAAACCAAAACCAATGAACCAACACTAAAGCCAGTTCAGCAATTTCAAACTGCAAGCAATATATAAAGAGAGACTGGATGCCTGAAACAAAAGTGCTGCAGAAAATAGATCTAACAGCATGAGGAAGAAAAACAATTTAGGTGGAGTTGAGAAAACAAGTAGTTGTTTCCTCAACTTGTGGTAATAGCATTTGCTGTTCAGTTCTAGGAACTGCACTGCACTTAAGTTTCAGCTATTTAAAAAAAAAAATGATGTAGCAAAAACATGGGGTGGAGATGAGAACAAATTCTAATTGTAGAAGTATTAGACAAATCTGTACAGTTGAATAGATCAACTCGATACAAATTGTCTTCCACCTTCCTAGTCATTAGGAGGTTAGTTAGTTTATTTTCCTGCATTACCCAGATGTAATGAGTTAACCGAAATAGACTTATAAAGTAACCTCCAGTTAATCTTACATTTGTTAGGTTTAAGAGATGTCCAATGCATTTTTTAAATTCTGTCCTGAGGAAGTGACCACAAAAGTTGACAAATTTAAGTTCTAAGGAATTAACTCTTGTCCCATTTGGTTGGTAACACCCAATCCAAGAACAGATTGTTCTAATTGATGGACCATAACCCCAACAGCTGGTAATGTAGCATTGAAGCCCATGGCCAATTTATTGGCACATGTACGGTTCTTGCAGTTTAAAATGAAAGTTTTAGCCTTCTCAATAGTGTTGCTTCAGAAAGCTGAAAGACTCCTGGCCTCCCTGGAGATTAATCTCCAATAGGGAATGGATTATGCAACAAGTCTGAGACAGTGCAGAAGTTCTCAGTTTAACCCTCTGGAAGAACTCAGGACCAATAGTTATGCAGGTAACAGGGGTGGGGGGGCTGTAGGAAGGCGTAAAGGTTTATCCAAGAGTAATGACCATTTTAATGTTTGTATTAAACAAACAATCACCCTGTACATCTTCAGTTTAAATGGAGCCATGAAGTGTAACACTAGAACAGGGTAAGTCAGTGGAGTTAAAGCAGAGTGAATGCTAATGGGGCCAGTGTTACTGCAGGCAAATTCCAGCCTGGAACATGTACTTGAATTTATTATTGACAACTGGTGGCAGAAAGAACACTTACAGCCCACATAGGTTTTATTCCCTTCTCTCCAGCACACCAATTCAAGACAGAATGAACTGTTAACCAATTCTCCTTACTGAAAAGGAGACAGCAGCCCAGATCCTAGCCATGACCATGATCTTGCTTTAATTTGGTAACCCGAATCCAGATTCTAGAGTTTCCCTACTATCTAGTTAGAGTAACTTTTGTTCATTAAAAAAAAAGGAGAAACTCAGCAGGCTCCAACTCCTTTCTTTCCACAGATGCTGTTTGGTTCAAGGCCCAAAAAAAAAAAAATGAAGGATTTAAATTCTGCTTTAGTGACTGCTAGACCTGCCAAGCTACCAGCACTTGAGATTTCTAGCCTGTTGTTGCCACACAGCTACCAACTCCTATTGCATGCACTAAGGCAACACTAAGCAAAACTATCCATCCTTTTAGGAGAAAAGGCAATTTTTGCCAGTGCAACATTACACAACTCAAAACTGGGTCAAGTATGATACATAATTTATTAAGTTTTCAAAGCACTGAAATTTTAAAACTTTCACATTATCCAATTGATCTTGCAAAACAGGTTGAGTTACCTCAAATGTGCATCAATCATAGCATTTAGTATTCAAACTTTTGTAGATTTGCATGCCTGAAAAAGTATCATTGACAGCTTGCATCCCACAAGCTCCTGGCACAAGGCTGGGTCTTCATTGAGCTTCAAAATTTGTCATCTGTATTGAGATAAAAATCATGGAACCAGTCAAATTCATGTACTGCAGGTTAGAGTGTCCCCTTCTTGCAGCATTAAGCTCAGTCTTTACTGAAATCAAACCTAGCTGCTAGCCAGTTTGAATAAGATTCAAATTCCACATCTTCTACTTTCCACAGGTGATTCATTCATGTAAAAGCTTCACTGCTTTGGAATCCCATTTAGAAGTCACTGACTCAGCCCTGAATCCAAGGTTTGATCCGATTCCTCCAAAGATCTATTTCTATCTGCTTGTTTGATGGATTTACATTTTGTTGGATCATTCTTCATATCACAATTCTGGTCTTGAAGATACTCTTCAGTTGTATCATCTTGACCATTGACTTTACTTATGGATTTGCTGAAATCTCCCACTCCAGTATCTAAAGGGGTCCCATTAGCAACAGGCATCTCAAGGCTGGCCTTCTCAGGCTGGCTTGATGCACCATCCACAGACACATTTTCAGTTTCTGTAGAAACGGTGGCTTCTGTCTTGGTCAGATCTGTTAGACTCTGTTCCCCAACATCCAAAGAACTCTGGGATTCAGGGACAGGATGCTCTGAAGTGTTACCTACTGTCACAATTTCTTGGTCTGAAATCAATTCAACTGAGCCTGAAGTGGACTGTACCTCATTTTGTGGATCAGGATCATGGGTGTCAAAGTGATTTAGAGACTGAGTCATTAGTTCTGTGTCCATTTCTGTTTTCTCTTCCTGCAAGGCTTCTGTATAGACAGTTAGCTTAATAGCTGGTATTTTCTCAGAACTGCTGTTGAGCAGGGCTATTTCTGGAGTTTGCTCAAGCATGGTTGCAGATGTTTCCTTTTCAACATCTGGAGAACCTTCTGCTGCTGTGGAATCTGGGGATTCTGCTGGGATGACCTTCTCAGTTACTGGAGAAGTCCTTGGAGCACATTCAGCCATTATGGGATCTGGTGATTGTGTGTCTACATGGGTAGTCTTTTCTGGTACATTAACAGCCTTTGGAGCAGGGTCAGTCTCAGGATCCTTCAGTTCTACTGGAACTAAATCGGTCACACTTTTCTCCCTCAAAGTGTCTACAGATACATTTCCAGAACCTTCCAGCAATTGGCCCTGATCTCCAGGCACTTCGTTAGTGACCCCTTGAACAGAGCCATCTTGTAAGTGGTCAGAATTTTCTGCTGTTTCTGTTTTTATGTCAGCTACTACTTTGGCAGTATGAGTAGATTCACTCACCATCTTTTCCTGCACTTCATCCATACAGCTTGGTCCAGACAGGTTTTTCTGGAGATCTGCACATTTGGCCATTTCATTCTTCAAAACAAGGTCAATAGGGGTTTCTTCAGTTATTTCAGACAATTTTGGTGTCTCAGTCTCATGGGGCACATTTTCAGCTCCAGGTTCAGACTTAGTCTCCAGGGCAGAGACTTCAGCTTGTTCAGAAAGACGATCCTGGGTTTTGGTCAATTCCGTCTCAGCTATTCCTTTAGGAATTTGGCCAGATTGAATTGTAGCATCTAGGCTCAGACTAGAGTCTAGTTGTTTGTTGTTTTCCATGATTTTTGGTGCAGCATGGTCAGACTCTAGCTTCTCTGTTGGCAAATTTGGGCCTTCATTCACATGCTTTGAGGGGAGAACTGGTTTGTCCTGGGCCTCTCCATTTGGGCTGCTCACTGCCACCACATCATTTAGTGTGGTCTCTTCACTAGACACTGGCACATGAACTTCAGCACTTGAGCTAGATTCAATTTCAGCTTTAGTTGTCTGATGGTCCTCCTGGCTTGGTTCTGTTGCTTTTACAGAATTTGTGCAGGTTGCACTCTCTTGTGCCTCTGAAGAGAGTACTGCCTCATGATCTTGAGCATCAATGGCTGCTTTGCCTTCAATGGTCACAGTTGTTGTATCAGTTTGGTTTCCTGCAGTGGTTTCACTAGTTGTTTTGGGGGCCTCATCTGGTTGCTGGTCAGGCAGCTCAGCTTCTGGAGTCTTGAGCTGTTCCTTGGAAACATCCCTGCTTTCAGGCTCATCTTGTTTCACTTCAGGCTGGTCAGTGGACTCTGCAGCAGATTTGCTCTCTTTGGGGTCATTCACATTGTAGCCCCTCCTTTTCCTACTTAGCCTGCCACCCATACTGTTATCTGTGAATGGAAACATTCGAGATGTCAGGTGAATGATGAATGGACTTGAGGCAGCTCTACAGCTTGTTTTGAACAGTCATTGATCATGCATGAACTAGTCATACAAATCATGAGGAACATGATCTAAGACAGAGATAAAAGGTACTGCAGATGCTGGAGAATCAGAGATAACAAGCATGGGGCTGGATGAACACAGCAGGTCAAGCAGCATCAGAGGAGCAGGAAAACTTGATGTTTCGGGCCTAAACCCTTCATCAGAAATGGGGGAGGGGAAGAGGGTTCTGAAATAAATAGGGAGAGAGGGGGAGGTGGATAGAGGATGGATAGGAGAGGATAGGTGGAGAGGAGGCAGACAAGTCGAAGAAGCGGGGATGAAGCTAGTAAAGGTGAGTGTAGGTAGGGAGGAGATAGGTCAGTCCAGGGAGGACGGACAGGTCAAGGGGGTGGGATGATGTTAGTAGATAGGAGATGGGGGTGGGGCTTGAGGTGGGAGGCAAAACAGGTTAGGGAGGTGGAGACGAGCTGGGCTGGTTTTGGGATGCGGTTGGGGAGGGGAGATTTTGAAGCTTGTGAAATCCACATTGATGCCATTGGGCTGCAGGGTTCCCAGGCTGATTATGATTTGCTGTTCCTGCAGCCTTCAGGTGGCATCACTGTGGCATTGTAGGAGGCCCAGGATGGACATGTCATCTGAGGAATGGGAGGGAGAGTTGTTTGTTGCAAACTGAGCACAGGTGTTCTGCAAAGCAGTCCCCAAGCCTCCGCTTGGTTTCCCTGATGTAGAGGAAGCCACAATGGGTACAGCAGATGCACAGGTGAACATCTGCCTGATGTGGAAAGTCTTCTTGGGGTCTGGGATTGGGGTGAGGGAGGTGGTGTGGGGGCAGGTGTAGCACTTCCTGTGGTTACAAGGAAAAGTGCCAGGTGTGGTGGGGCTGGAGGGGAGTGTGGAGCGGACAAGGGAGTCATGGAGGGAGTGGTCCCTCCGGAAGGCAGGGAAGGGTGGGGAGGGAAAAATGTCTTTGGTGGTGGGGTCTGATTGCAGATGGTGGAAGTGTTGGAGGATGATGCGTTGGATCTGGAGGTTGGTGGGGTGGTATGTGAGGACGAGGGGGATTTTTTTTATTGCAGGGACGGGGCGTGAGGGATGTGTTCTGGGAAATGCGGGAGACACGGTCGAGGGTGTTCTCAACCACTGGGGGGGGGGGGGGGGTGGAGTTGCGGTCCTTGAAGAATGAGGACATTTGAGATGTACAGGAGTGGAATGTCTCATCCTGGGAGCAGATGTGGTGGAGGCAAAGGAATTGGGAATAGGGGATGGCATTTTTGCAGGAGGGTGGGTGGGAGGGAGGTGGTGTATTCCAGGGAGCTGTGGGAGTCAGTGGGCTTGAAATGGACATCTGTCTCTAGGTGGTTGCCCGAGATGGAGACAGAGAGGTCCAGGAAGGAGAGAGAAGTGTTGGAGATGGTCCAGGTGAACTTCAGGTTGGGGTGGAAGGTGTTGGTGAAGTGGATGAACTGTTCGAGCTCCTCGTGGGAGCACGAGGCAGCACCGATGACATGGTCATCCTAGCATTTCCTGCTCATGAAGCACAATATTCAAGAAATATTACCAGATAAAGCTATAGGAACAATTTGCATAACTGCAAATAGTGTACAATTAGTGGCAAAACAGGCAGAAGCAATTAATTGGGAACATTGCCAAGATCTTACCACATTGCAGCAATTCAAGCTACACCCAAATGATGGAAGGTATAAAAGGATACCCACATTGCCAGTGCTGTGGCAACAATGCTCTAATTACCAAGTTCATACACAATCTAGGACTGAAGAGTTCCTGGTGGTAAGCTGCTGCCTTGAACCAAGGCAGTGTAACTGCTGTAGTTAGTGAGTTCCAGGATTTGACCTAGCAACAGGGAACGAACAAAAACAAGGTTGCTGGAAGAGCTCAGCAGGTCTGGCAGCATCTGAAAGAGAAGAGTTCTAAGGGTCACTTGACTCAAGATGTTAACTGTTTTCTCTCCACAGATGCTGCCAGACCTGCTGAGCTTTTCAGCAACTTTTTGTTCCCGATTTACAAAATCTGCAGTTCTTTTGCTTTAAGTGAAGGAACAGTGTATTTTCAAGTCAGGATGGTGAGTAGCTTATGGGGAACTTGCAGGGGGTGATGTTCCCATGTCTGCTGCCCTTTCTATCTAGATAGAAATGGAGGTGGTTTGGAAGATATTGTTCAAGCAGCCTTTTAATTTCTTCACTGCTGCTACTCAATGTTTGAGTATGTGCTGCCAATCTTGTGGGCTGCTTTAATCCTAGGTGTGTCAAGCTTTAGCATTGTTGAAATTACATCCTTTCAGGCTAGTGGTGAGTATTCCATCATACTCCTGGCATGTGCCTTATAAATGGTGGCCTGGCTTTGGAGAGTCAGGTGGTGAGTTACTCCCTGACCCACTCTTGGAGAAAGGGTCTCATCAAGTTCAGTTTCTGGCTAGTGGTAACTGGACTGGACTGGACTGGACTAGCCATTAGTCCTATTCAAATAGTAAGAGAATTCATGTCTTGGCAAATTTGTTCAATGACATAGATTGATTTGTACATCTAGTCCATGCACAATGAGGAACACAATCTGAAACATGGTCATGCTAGCATTTCCTTCTCAATAGGAACACCTCTTTGCAGAGATATAAGACAAAAAAACTGGTCTGACCTGTTGTGCCCAAGTACTGGGTTGTGGCCCCAATACAGTTCCTTTTTTGGCTGGAGACACTTGCTTCAAGTTCCTGATAAACAGGAACTACTGTCTTTACTCGTGCCAATTCACTCCATCCCATGTTTTTCCACAAGTGAATAGCACAGCCTGACAACTCACCAAGAAGCTTGAAAAGACATGCTCATGTCAAACAGCATTGTGAAGTTTCTTGAGGCAAGAATAAAATTTCCCCATTTCTTAACCACTTCCACAGGTGTGGAAGTTTAGAGGCAGAGAACACCAGAGATTCATGGTGCCATTGACCAGTGGTGAAACACTATAGAACTAATCTGGAGTAAGATACTCAGAACAAATAGATAAGTCACTTGTCTAATTAAATTCAAGTCTAATATTGTTAAGGATTCCAGGAGTAGGCTGGTGGTAATGTGATTCATTGGTGGAAGAAGATCCAGATCTTGATAAAATAATCAATTCCTTTTGTTCTAAGAGCAGGCCACTTCCAAAATAATGCAGCTGTAACAAAGTGGCTTTTAGTCATTGATTACTTGAGGCTGTTGTCTCTGGGGAGGATAGCACTTTAATCAGAGGAGCTACAGCTGGCTGAGAGCTTTTAATTAGTAGGATTAGCTTCCAGGGGTAAACCCTGAATGAAGCAATAGGTGGACTAGAGCAAGTCTAAACCACCTCATCTTTTACAGCATACCACATGACATAGCAAGTTGTAAAAATCTGGACTATAAAAACAGCAAGCTTTCTGGACAGGAATTTCTCTTTTAAACTTGGTTATGATTTGACAGAATCAATAGGTTTGATTTACTGTAGGATTACTGGAAACATCTTGAAGCAGTCTCATTTTAACACTAAAAAAGTGAGTCACCAAAATGGACTTCATTTTCCATCTCCTTAAATAAACCTTGCTAAGGAAGCTGGTATTTTGACAAGTTAGCCACTGGACTTGTTTGGTAAATAGACAGTGAGTGTTTAGCATACTAAATAGACATTAATTTCCAAAAGCACAATGGAGAAGGCCTTTTGGCCCATCAAGCCTGCTGTACCATCTGATTAAATCAGAGGCCTTAACAGAATTAGTGGGGGGGATGAAGTGGAGTTAAGAAGCTGCAACTCAGCTCATATGTTCAAAGATGCAGCTTCCAGAAAGTTCTGTTCCAAGAGTCAAAGTTCAGAAGAGATACCACCATCTGAAGTGAAAGCCCCTTCCCCTAATTCTACATTCCCCTCAACATATCCACCTTGTAGGTAGTTTGGATGATTGACAAGTCCAACTTGCTCAGCCTTTCCTCAAGGCAACTCCTTGAGGAGCTGTGCCCTTTTGACCCTTAGCTGTAGGCCTTATGGCTTAATTCAGAGCATGCCAGTAAAATAGTCAAACTGGTCTGCTCTAGACTTGCAAATGAGGTGCTAGACAAAACAGTTAAGAGGGAGATCATTGCAGGACATGATATGTCCTAACAGAAGATAATTGTAAACCAAGTGTCTTAAAATCCTAATGTGATCACAGCCTGCAGTTGACTCAAGCCATTTTAAGCTTACGAAAGAGGGTTTCAAACAACCAGTACTTCAACTGATCTGCAACTGCAGACTAGTCACTAGAAAAACCACCAAGATTGAAAGATTGACCATGCCATCAAAGTTCCCTGGCCAGCAACCTTAACAGGTAATGCAAGTTTCTGTATGATTTAGAGAAACATTACTAACAGCCTATAGATGTTGTCCCTTTAATGCTGCAATTCCACAGCACATTATATTAATTGTTCTGAGATCCTGCTTAGAATATCCAGAAATCTAGTTAGGTTGAGTGGAGACACTCATTCGGCTCATTGTCCAGCTATGAGCATGGGCTACAATAATTTCTACAGTCCACATACTGCATTGATAATGCAGTTATGTCTCCTTTTAGGAGAGGAGAGGCTGTAGACTTCTCAATAGAGTTGTAGCAAAATTACTTCTGACCTCAAGTTTTTTTTTTAAAAAGTGGCTGATCACTATCAATGAGAAAGATTTCCCCTTTGCTTGGCTGTCAACTTGACAAGTAAACAAAGTCACTCTTCAGGCAGATGAGTGTTTGTCTATTCAGTCCTTTCATTCTTTTATATGCAGACTTGTCAGAAATGGATGCTCACTTCAGTGACCCAGATTCAATGTCCCATGGCACCAGTATGATTTGTAAAATCATACATGCTTTACCCAGGGTGTCATTATTAACAAGATACTACAAAATCCTGCACTTAAAAACCCCTCATATGCAACTAGTGTCCTGCACGTGTCAGAAGTTAGAATTAGAGCATTGAGATATTTCAAAAGCTGAAGTCAGTTCACTAGTTCAAAAATATATAGTTGTTTCATCTGAAACAACCCTTTGCTCTGCACATGTCAGTAATAACTGAATTAGTACCAGTGGGTCTGTTGGCAAGTATCAGTGGTCAGCTATTAGTTCAGATTTAGATTGAACTAGTCTTCTCCAAGTGTTATCAAGCACAGATTTCAGTATTATACTGGGGAAGAGGTCTGCATCACCACAAATGCCATTTGTGATTTTTAACATTCAACTAAGGTCCCATGAGAAAGAGATCAAGCAGTGACACGGAGACATTTCTAGTTAATGAAGTGTTGCTGTATGTTCAGACTGCTGTATTGAAGGCCACTCAAAGCCAAAAACCATCAGCTGAGAAGAATAGAATCCTAAAGGGCAGAATTCTATTTATTTATTTGAGTGAGCTTGCATTCACTCATGGCTAGCAATAAAATTCAGACATTCTAATTGTCTTTTATTCACAAATTGGGTATCATTAGAAAGGCAGTCATTGCCCAGCCCTCATTTCTCCAAGGTGGCATTTCTTGAATTGCAGAGTTTTACAGGTACAGCAGCGATTAGGTAGTTATAGTTCACTTAAGTAAGTGTGAGTTCCAAATCAGGAATGATGCGAAGGGAAGCTTGGAGACAGATGCATTTCCATGCATCTGCTGCCCTTACCTTGAGGGGGAAGGAGTTGTGGGTTCAGGCATTGTGGAAGGAGCTTTGGCAGAGGTGGTGGTAGTCATAGGCAAGGCATAAGGCAGTGACATGCAGGCTATGTGCCATGGCTGTTCACCAAATCATGAGCATCCTTTAGGTCAAGGGAAACAGGTACTTGATAGGAGAAAGTGGAACAAGGAAGACTGACAGTGGATCTGCTGCCAGGTG
This sequence comes from Ginglymostoma cirratum, assembly GCA_024137785.1. Classification (NCBI taxonomy): domain Eukaryota; kingdom Metazoa; phylum Chordata; class Chondrichthyes; order Orectolobiformes; family Ginglymostomatidae; genus Ginglymostoma; species Ginglymostoma cirratum. The sequence goes on from JAHRHZ010000222.1 coordinate 502,382, forward strand.
GTGACCAAGACGTTAAAAGAGGCAGTGGGCTAGTGGTATTCTCACTGGGCTGTTAATCCAGAGACCCAGATAATGTTCTGGGTTTGAATCCTGCTACAGCATGTTGTGGAATTTGAATTCATTAAATTAGGAATTAAGAATCTAATGACCCTGAATCCATTTGTTTTTCTTGACAATTGACAATCTGGTTCACTGATGTCCTTTAGGGAAGGAAACTGCCATCCTTACCTGGTCTACATGTGACACAGCAGTGTGGTTGACTCTGAACTGCCCTCTGGGAAATTAATACTGCCTTGTCAGTGACCCCCTCATCCCATGAGGGAGGGAAGAAAAAAATAATTTAGGTGACACCTACCTGCTATCACAATTTGAGCAAGGCAGACTTTGATACCTGATGTGGAGAGTGCTGGAAGCCTGGCAATCATTGAACTGCTGAGTCCATGGGAGGACATGACAACCACATCTGGATTTTGTAATAGCTAGTTTATTCAAATAGTTTTCCTCACTGAAAGGGCACAGATTCCAAAAGAAAGGCTAGAATGGAAACAAAGGTCAAAAGGCACTTTTATTCCCTTCAAGCAAGTTATCCCTGCACACCACTACATCAGTGGTAAGTACGCAGCTTCAAGGGCATTGAGTTGAGCTCTGATTTAACGCAATAAGTGGTAGGCAATGGAAGTGTGAAGTATTTCTTAAAGTGATTGGATGGTGTTGATCTCCAAGACCATCAGGGTGACTAGTTCATAAGCTACTGAAAGCAAACATGCAGGTGTAGCAGCAATTAGAGAGGTGGTACATGGCCTTGACTATAGGACAACTGGAGCACAACAGGGAAAGGTGGCTGCTTGGTGAGGCAAATTGTGAAGCAATGTTTGGTTCCTAGAAAAGAGGGACTTACCCGAGAACAAAAAGTTCAAATCAAAATTTATTCAGTGGTAGGACAGCCTAGGAGAGATGGAGGGGACTAGCTCAGTATTCGGAGTTCAAAGGAAAGGCAATGTTATGAAAAATATTCTCTGGGCTCAACATGGTAGAGGGTACTGAAGGTGACTAGAGCCAAGGGCAATTTTAACAAAGACCAGCATTAAAACAGATGAACAGGGACTTCCTTCATGGAGGGTGGAGTCTGGAATTCTCTGCCCAAGGAATCAGCACAAGACTGACAAGATAGTGACATGAAGATAAACTAAGTACAAGATCAACCAGAATCTAGTTCAGTGGTAGAGTAGGATTAATGGGCCACATTGACTGTAGTACACGCTGCTGCTATTTACAAGATTCACAAAAGCTTCCTCTAAACTCATGAGGATCTAGAAGGCCAAGGTCAGCAGATACACGAGGACTTCCAGGATATTCCCCAAGCCACTCACCATCCAAGTTCAAAATATCACTGTTCCTTCAGTCACTAGGAACTGCATCCTGGAACTTCTTCCGAAGGGTATTGTGGGTCAAGCTGCAGCACATTGACTACAGTGGTTCAAGGCAGAGATAAAAAGGTACTGCAGATGCTGGAGAATCCAAGATAACAAGCATGGGGCTGGATGAACACAGCAGGAAAACTTGACATTCTGATGAAGGGTCTAGGCCCGAGACATCAAGTTTTCCTGCTCCTATGATGCTGCTGTGTTCATCCAACCCCATGCTTGTTACTGTGGTTCAAGGCAGCTCACCACACCCTCCCTCCACCCCCAAAAAAAACTTCAAGAAGTAGGATGAGCAATCAGTGCTGGCCCAGACAACCCTTTCCCACAAGTGAAAGAATAGAACGTTTTAGAATGTACATAAAATGCTCAGGAAGGGTCACTGGACCTGAAGTGTTAATTTTCTTCTTCAGATGCTGCCAGACGTGCTGAGCTTTCCCAGCAACTTCTGTTTTTGTTCTTTATTTACAGCAGCCACAATTTTGTTTTTATAAAAATCCCCCTGCCTTAAGTAAATTGGTGCAAGGAAACACCTCCCACAGATTAGATTTGGAGAGTTTTACACAATTTATCCCCTTAAAAACAAGCTTCCCCTCCCCCAAAACAAAGCCCTGACACTTCATTCTTTCCTGAAAATTTCCATTTACAAACACTCCATTGAAGCCTATTAAAAAGGTTTTAGGCAATTAAAAAACTTGAATCTGGGACAAAGACCAATGGAAATGATTGAATTAAACAAATCGCCAGCCATTCAAGCACATTTGCAAATTCATTGTCAGAACTGGTCTCGCCTCATCCATCACCGATTTGGTCTTTGGGTGGGGGAAAGTAGTGATCTAAACTAGGACGTATTTGCCGTCCTCCCGCTCCTACAGAGAGCCGGGTTTAAACACACGACTCTGATACTCTAGTCTCCTAATGCACTTCGAAATCAAAACTGTGCAACCGAGCGCCCCGAACAACCAGCACAGACATTTGTTACACCCGAACACGACGGCACCAAGCCTTTCTATTCGAATTTGTAATTAAGCGATTTTAAAGAAGCAGATTTAATGCTTTATATTCAGCAAGAGCTATTACTAAAGCTTTAGGGACTTCCAGTATTTAAAAAAGTGGACAAAGACCAAAACCATAAAGCCTAGTGTTGGCGGAGGAGACGTGTGACACCCCTCCCTCCCATTTCCCCACCACCCTCCCCCGCCCCACCCCAACCACATTCCCCCTCCCCACGGGAGCCCCAGCTGGTATGGGTGAAGCACGGAGTGTGGCAGGGAGGAGGGGGGTCCACCGGCAGCAGCGAGCCGCATTTCCCTCCCACCCCCCCCGGGGTAGGGACAGAATGCGAAGCATTTACAAACAGCCCTGACCTTCGCTGCCGGGAGCGGTCTGCTGTACAAGTCCCCAACATAAACCCAGTGATCCGGGGAACCAGACTCTTAGCCGCCACACCCTGGACCCTGGACCCTAACCCCAGGAAGCAGCTCACTGAGCCCCCGGGACTAGGGATAGACAGGCGCTCCTTACTCCTGCCACTGGAGATTCCCAAATATTCAAAGGCGAATATTTCACTTTTGAATAATATCTACCCCCAGCACAAGCCGGAGTAAGCGGTTCGCTGACTTTACCAGCGAGAGAACTGCTCCAATTCTCCGAGGCACATGGACAGAGGGATTTAGGAACAGACCCCGTTTCTGATAACGCCGCGTTGTCCGGGGGGGGGGGGGGGGGGGGGGGGG